>JADKXX010006043.1:0-166823 GCA_017310255.1 Butorides virescens
AAAATCAATTTACATCGCTTAGTACCCAGGTGTCAAAACCCCTGTACTTTTACAAATAAAGACTTTCCACATCAAACTGCTTTTCCAATTCATCCTACAGCTATCCAAAACAAGTGCACCTCTCCTCAGAATCTAAAAAAATCTGTGCTCTCATAAAATTAAGATTCATTAAAAGATGCAACTTCCTGACAAGTCAAAATTGTGCAGAACTAGTTTAAAAGTAAGACAAAATTCCTGGCAAAAGGGCTTTGTAAATTAGAACTCTTAAATAAACTGGAGTTTTTGCCAGATAATTTTTTAGCATTCTTGAAATGTTAAATCTGAAAGTTAATATGAGAAACTTGAAAATGTTTTTGCTGGTAAAAACAAATTTTCTGTCAAATGATAGAGATGATCTTGTGCACCGGAGCAAAGATGTTAACTTCTCTTGCATTTCAGTGCTTGCAAGTTGTTTGGAGCATTATTTATTACTTGCCTGAGATAGAAATGGAAACCATTAGAGCAAATAAGCTCCTAATTAAAAGAAGGAAAATTGTTGTGGGTGGGTATTGAAACAGGAGAAAACTGGCATAGAGCTGGGATTTTTGTGTACAACTGTATTGGATGTGCTAGAAAGAAACTGATTATCAGCATGCAAAACCCTGAAAAAAAGGCTGCAAGTTTTAATTAACAAAAACAAAGCAGTGTTATCTTTTTGCTCTTCTAAATACTAAAAAGATTGACCTCTTAAGTTCTAGAAAACTAATTCTTTTGTATGCTTTGGTTTAAAAAATAAAACATTATAACATCTAAACAAACTTTACATACCAAATTGTTGAGTTTAATGTGGTTTTATTCTAAGAAATGGTGACTGTACAACTGGAAGGAATCATATGTCATTGAATCAATACTTTATGTTTACAGGTAATTGTGTAGCAGGTAATTAGCTCAGAATTCAGGCAGTTGCTGTGCCTATCCTTCAGTAAAATAGATTTTCACCATATTATTCCTTACTTGAATATGTGATGATAATGGATGCTCATTCGTTAAGCAGACTTGTTTAAACATTTATAGAAAATGAAGTAGGTATTTCTACTTCTGCTATTTCTCCTTAGCAATTATTTTAAATCTTACTAAGAAAGTTGGTTTTCTTTTGTTGCTTACTTTTCTCAATTTCTGTTTTCTATTTCTGATTATATTTCCTCAAACTAAAAGTTCCAGTGAGAACAGTGCCCCTCAATAGAAAAGATAGTATTATCATTTGCTATTTCCAGACTGAAAAGGTCTGCTCTTTGAATCTACAGGCACAGTTGTTAGGAAAAGACGATTTCTTGCAGATATCACACTTTGCAGACCACAGAGCACTTTGCTAAGGGAGGAAATAGTGTCGTACAGGGAGAAATCCTTATTTTTAAAAATAGAATATAGCAGGTGTTTAGTCACAGATAATGTGGGTATATATTCTAATGATGGCCGAATCTTTGGGTATGTGTACCATGGTTGTCATCAGTAACTTAATGTTAAGTTCCTCAGGTAATTGCAGATGGTACTGTATCTGACTCTGGTAAAAGCAATATCACAGTTCTGTAGTCTGAAGTAGTGAGTAATATTAGAGTTTTTAATGCCTCCACCATAAAACAGTGTGTCATTATAGAGCTTTCTAAATATATCTCATCATGCATTTATCTTTTCCTACTCTATTGACCGACTCCTATTCTCCTGAGACATGTTTAAATGTCATTTTATCTTTCAGTGACAGAAATGCTAATAGTTTAGCCTAGAATGAAAATGACATTAACCAGTATTTTCAAAAGAGAAGGTAGAAGAATTTTAAACCACTTTGTTTTGCTTATGTGTAGGCAAGTGGTTAGTTCTAGTATTATCTGTAGTTGATAGTTTAAAAAAAAAATTACATTGATGTGAGGGGGCATTTAGAGAGTATTGACAGATTGTCTTGTAAATTCATGTTTTAAATTGTCGAGGTAATGCGTTATTTCACTCCAAACAGTTGTTATGGCAGTTTTTCTTCACTGTAGCAGCAAAAAATATTTAGTGTATTCAGAAAGGAAGAAATTGAGCACACTATTATGCCTTAACAACAGATACATTCAATGACAGATGGCTGTGCATGTTGAGTGTTGTTTTAAGCTATAATTGGATACTTATGTAAGTATGCTTAGTCAAATACGTGTAATTAGCCTGCATACCAAGACAGCTTAACTTAATGGGTCAGTCCAGGGATCAAAGGTGTCAAAAGTAATGGTTATGCTGGACTTAACCTTGTTCTGTTGCAACATTTGTCTAGACAAAACCCAAATAGAAGCATCTGTGGTTTCCAGTTATTGCTGTTTACTGCAAAGCTTACAAAATCAGATGAAGACATAAATTAAATGAAACAAAATGCCTTAAGAACTTTTTGTCCGTTTTGTTTTTAAACTTCAAGCCATGATATGCTTATGAGTGAGAGAATGAAAAGGAGCAACAAGTGACATTTATTCTTAATGCAGTTGGTAGCTTCCTTATTGTAATGAGGTGTAATATAGTGTAGAAATTTCTAGCTGAAGCCAGTAAGTTGATGAATACTAAGTAGAGCCTTGAAAATTGATATGGCTGTCTGATTTCTGTTTTTACTGAGGTATGTCCCAAATTCATTGTTAACTATAACAAAACAAAATAGTCAATGGGCACAGGGTGTTCCCACTTCTTGATGACAAGAAAACACGAGCTGCAGAAATGTTTGCTGTGCTCATATGCTTTTGCTGTGCTGTAGAAGGAATGTTCTCCCTGTGAGATAAGAAAGCCTTTTTGATCTCCAGAGTTGACATGAGTGCTGGGACTTTTTTATTTGGTCACCTACAAGCTGGCCTGGCTTATAGGTTTTTATCATAAGGAATTTCCTCTCTTAATTATTCTGTTCAAACTACCACTGCTCCTACTCTTGTAGAGAGCAGAAAGCCTTCATTTTCCATTCATACCTTGGCAAAAGAGAAAAGCAGTATTGTTGGAGGAACTGCTGCCCATGTTCAAACCAAGTTTAATTAGTTTCTATTTTAACATGAAACTTGGCTTATTTCTTTAAATTTGTCCTGAGCTTTGACCTTGTCAAAACCATGATAGCTGTGTTATGTTCTTGTATTTCTATTATGATAACTGTAATAAGCATTTGAGGCTGATTATATTTATCAAGACCGAATTTATTCAAGCAAGCAATCAAGCAGGCAAAACAGCGCTGGGCGGCCAGGGAGTCTCCTGCTCCACCAACGGTGCGCACCTCACCCCCACCAGAGTCCCTTTTTATAGTTTAGTAGTCCCAGGTCTACCTGGCACATCCTGGTATCTTTCTGGTGGTCGGAGGATAAAGGTCATAGTCTTCCTCCACGTTGTAGATCAGTTTCTTTCCTTATCTGGCCATGTTGGCCCAGCATGAGGCAGGAAGGATTCGTGCTTGTTTACTTAGCAGGATGTCGCCACTCAGGAATTGGTGATTTATCAATGTATCAGAAAGTGGTCCCATGAGTTTCGCACAACAGTGACTTTAAACAAAGGATGTAACAAAACCACAAGGAGTAAGGGGAGGACCTTCCCCCCATCTGCCGGTTTGAGAACAAATTCCTTATGTATTTATTTATTACAATAACTTCAAAAAATGATTGTTAGTCATTACCTTAACATAACCTGTATGGACTTGCCCTGAAAATTGAGCCTCAACACACATAGACCAGGGTGTTTTCCATCACACAGTCAAGAATAAAGAACCCTTTTACTTTTACCATCAGTGTGATATTAGGAAAAGTATAAAATAAGACCTAGGTTCCAAGTTTAAACTAGGAGAACGTGTTTTTTGAATGGTTGCTTTTTTTCCATGCACAAATCATACCAGCTTTGGACAGGATCCATCTGCTGGCATAATGTTTTTAATAATACATGTGTTTGATATTCTTTTCACATGCTTTCCTTCAGCAAGATGGTCTTGCAGGAGATATGATGATCATCACCACCTTTTCTACTGAGCATGGTCATGCTCCCTGAAAGAGTATTTGCTGGCTGCCCTATCCACATACTGTAGGTACCAAATGAACAGAAGCTTTTGCTTTTGGGGCCATACCAAATCCACAGAGAAATTCAGGATTATGTATCATTCCTATGTTTACATCTCACTGCAAGGTTTTGCTGGCTGTTTAAAACTATGTTCCCTGGAGCCTTGTTTTCCCCAGTGATTGAACAAGGATGATAATGAATTCCTGAATTCTGTTCCGAGATTAAGGTACTTCATAATTAACTGCTTTAAGTTCAGGCTTTCCAAGTCTTCTGTTGCATCTAGTCTGGAGCCTTGAGCTGTCACTTGGTGACTTCAAGTTGCTGGGCAACTGGGAGATGCAGTAAATTTGGAAAATATCAGTGTTTTTCTCCAAAACTACTTTATAAACTCTGACATATGGATTACTTTTTCATTTTTTTTATGCCTCATCAATAAGTTTAAAATGTTCATTTTTAAAAAAGGCATTTGATTTCCCTCAAAATGAAAAGATTACACATGTGCCATTTTTATTGTTATATTTAAATTACACCCTTGGCCAGAACATAAGTTGCAGTTTTAATCCTCGATCTTTGGCACTGTGGGTACTTTACCTTCTGTATTTATCAGTTTGCAAGGAATGTTGTTTAATACACATACTAAACTGTAACTAGCATTTTATTTCTCTATTTGTAAGGTGAATTTTTCATGTTACCTTAACTTTGAGCTAGCTACATAAAGAAATTAAGCCCTGCGTTGTTGCCTACAATGAGTGTTGACATTTGGAAACAAAAATGAATTTATTCCATACAGATGTTTCTTTCATTTAGAATTTTATCAGTGTATTTTAAGCAAAAAGGCCAATGTTTTCCTATGTTACTACCAATTGTTTTATAGGAAGATAGTTGGATAGTATGTAGCAAAAGAAGAATTTTAAGACTGAAAGGGCAACACGGAAAGCATTCCATCATTATTCAAGTTCTGCTGTAGAGTAGTTATGTTGGTCTAGGATGCTGTTTAATGAGACTCTTGAGGATTTACTACAAAACTGTACGTGAAGTTGTCTTTTTTTGATAGAAAATATCTGAAAGTCCTTTTGAGGAATAAATCAGCTATAGCCTTTTTGTAATGATTATAAGCCTACAACCGTGGTGATGGGAGGTGCAGGAGTGATTCAGTGACTGAGCTTTCCAGTTAATAACCACAGTGGAGGCTCCAAGTCTCTGTCCAGGACTGACTTGGTTACATTCATGCTGGAAGGAATGTTAGGATGAAGAGCCAGGAATGCAGTTGCTGTTCTCATCACAATTATTTCAAGAAAGACCAAATGCAGTGGCAGGAAGCACTACTCTGGGTTTTGATTTGTGTTCTTTTACGTATAGTCCTTGGCATGAACATTTTGTGTTGAGGAGGACAGAGTTCCTCATCAAGACAGTATACTTTCAGTCATGCATCAGATATTGCCAGTGTAACATGCTTGTGCTTCAGGATCAAGCACAGAGGTTTACCTTTATTTCAGGTTTAGAACTATATATAACTGTAACTTTACTAGTGACCTTCTGAGTCAGTCAAAACCCTTTATTAGTGTTGTCATGGTTTAACCCCAGCTAGCAACTAAGCACCACAGAGCCGCTCACTCACTCCCCCCACAATGGGATGGGGGAGAGAATCAGAGGAGTAAAAGTGAGAAAACTCATTGGTTGAGATAAAGAGAGTTTAATAGGTAAAGCAAAAGCCGTGCTTGCAAGCAAAGCAAAGCAAGGAATTCACTCCCTGCTTCCCATTGGCAGGCAGGTGCTCAGCCATCTCAACGAAAGCAGGGCTCCATCATGCGTAGTGGTTACTTGGGAAGACAGACGCCATCACTCCGAACGTCCCCCCCTTCCTTCTTCTTCCCCCAGCTTATATACTGAGCATGACACCATATGGTCTGGAATAGCCCTTTGGTCAGTTGGGGTCAGCTGTCCTGGCTGTGCCCCCTCCCAGCTTCTCATGCACCTGGCAGAGCTGAGAAGTCCTTGGCCAGCTTAAGCACTACCCAGCAACAACCAAAACATCAGCGTGTTATCAACATTCTTCTAGTACTAAATCCAAAACACAGCACTATACCAGCTACTAGGAAGAAAATCAACTCTGTCCTAGCTGAAACCAGGACAGTGTACGACTGTTTCAGTATCTGATGAGAATGATGTAATCCAAATGTTCAGCATTAAATACCATTGGGGAGAATGGTACACTATTCTTCTGGATTTCCTGGAATGCCCTCCAACATTAAGATGACTACTGCATAATACTTATGTAACTGGACTTTTTTTCTCATACTTCAGTGTCAGAAATAAAAGGTTAATTGAATAACCGTTACGTAGATTGTGACGTTGCGTATAATCATTCTTCCTTGCAATCAGAGATTGTGTTTTACCATGAAAATAGTTTAACATTTTTCTCATAACTGCAGAAGAAAGGAGTAATAATAGGCAATGTGACTTGATTTAATTTTAAACATATAGAGGTTTAGTAAGTGTACTTAGCCTTTGATTCTGCATGTGATACTGTATACACCAGCAGACAAGTGCAAGAAATTACAGTTCTTGGCTGGGTTAGGTGAAGTGATGGGGCAGAAAGGCTTAATTCTGTGTGAAATATCATTAAGCTGGCCTTACCTTGACTATTGCCTTAGATTAAATCATTCAGCAGAATGGAAAAGCTAGAGCAGAACTTGTCCATTAGGTCAAATTTCTCTCTTATGTGTAATTCTTCAAGAGAATCAGCAGTCTCAACTGTTTTCTTAACATCTTTTCATTAAATCATACTCGAATCTATTGCTTAAAAAATAACGTATTAAATCGTAACATGTAAGATCTAAGGTCAGCGTTATCAGTTGAAGGCAAAATACCATATAACAAGTTTTGCATATACCTTCTCAGAGGGAAGCCTGAAGCATAAGCAGGTTTGTGTGTATGTGTCCCTTTAAATCTGCTGTAAAAGGAATACATAAGTTAAAGTGTGAAAAGGAAAAACTTAAAACAGGCATTCGACTGGATTTTGAGGTGTTATTGACAGATATGTTGCAAGTCAGTGATGCTCTGTGGGGTTGCACCAGAGTGTGGTGTTAAGTCCGTAAAAAAACCCCCAGTTTTGTTGGCTGCAATCTTGATAGAAAGAAACAATGAGAATGGAAATTGGCTGCCCTCTGCTTTAAGAACTTATGCGGACAGTTGCGCAAACCAACTGTTGAAAAACATGAATATCAGGATTTTAAAGGTTTGCAATCATTTAGCCAATTTTTTTGTGAAGGAACTTTAAATACATATGAAGCAGGTGTTTTCAGACTGAAATGAGACATCTGGTACCATTTCCACTAAAGAGGAATCCTTCATTTATTCTCAAATAAACTGTATTTTTCCTAGCATAGATGCCTATTTATCTTCTTTTTTTTAAGCAGTTTTTTTTCTGTGCAGTGTAAGTAGTTAGTAGTATTCTGTCCACAAAAATAGCTACCGTTGAGCTGTCTTCTCTAAAATGGCAGTATTATCAATCACACTTACTTCACTACTAACAATATACACATCTGCAATATGGTCTTTCTCTTTTCCTCCCTCCCTCCTTTTATTTTCTAGAGATGCACTCTGAAAACTTGGAGAGTGCTTTCCTTTTACCTGTTCCAGAAGACTGTAGGACTAGGTTGCGTGTAGTAATGATAGGTGTTGTAAGAGTTCCCTGTTAGAAACAAGCAATGTCTTTCTGTCTTCTGGTAAATGCTAATAAAAGGCTTCTGCTTTCTCCACAGTGGAGCACGAGAAGCAAATGATCAGAAGCTTCTTTTTTCATGCACTGTGGAAAGAGGTTGCTTTGTTTCACTACTTGAATGGTTTAAATATTATGCACTAGGTAACTGTCATTTAGATCTATGTTTTTGTTTACACACAGAAAGAGGGGGAGAGGGGGAAAAAGTCAACTCTGACATCAGACATCTGGTATGGGTTAGGGACAGCAAGGCTGCTAGTAGCTCATGCATAGCTACTGAACTAGCCTCCCACTTCAGCTGCTCATTTTTTTTTCTTCTCCTGAGGAAGAGCAAAATCCCAGGTCTCACATTCTAACCAATGTTAAAGAAATTTGAGATCAGATTCACCAGGCACCCTGAGTAATACTCACACTTCTGTGAATTAGAGACTCAGTCCCCTGACAGATTTGTTTATTTTTTTATTTATTGGAGGGGGCAGGGAATTGCAGAATCTGTTACTCTGAGTACAGTGATTTCCCTGGAGTCTTATAGACCTGTAGCACGTGAATGCAAGTTAATACATTAGCTACTTCTTTACACCTGAAGACTGTGGAAACAGCCTTAACCTAGTGAAAGCAGCAAGCAAAAGCAGACTGGATTGTGTATGGATGGTAGATTTATTTTTTCTTTTTTAAATTTATTTTTCCCTGGAAAACTAGAAGCCACACTTGTTAACTGTAGGCAGTAGTGACTGTGGCCTTAAAATAGATTGCTTAGCTGGGTTTCCCTAGTAATGAAGTGTCTTGGTGTTGATCTATGTGGTGGTTTTTTTGTTGTTGTTTTTTTCCCTGACCTTCAGTTTAAAAGGGAAACTGAGGGCTGAGATTCAGCACTGGTGGTTTGGATGATTAGCTTTCATTGAACACAGTATTAAGCATTGACAGTATGAGACAAAAAACAAAGGCAGTTTCTCCTCAGAGCATGTTAGCTTAAATACGGAAGCAAAGTTTAGGGTCAGCTTAATCTGACTGAGAAACCCAACTTCCTTCTATAAGTGCACAAGGGGCAGCTGAGTGGTTTGGTTTTTTTTTTATTTGTACTTAGTAACAGGTAAGATCTAAAGCAAAGCTTTACTAAAGTGTAAGGTACTGGAGAGATTTGCAGTCTCTGCTGTCCCCATTGGTTTGAACAATATTATCTTTTGTTGAAGGAAATACGGATGTTTTCTTTTCTCTGTATTAGTTTTATCAATTACATGTGTTCTTGGATATGAACTTTTCATCCTTGGGAATAGGATATTGAAAGAAAACAAACACTGCTCCTCTTTTGCTCTGACCTTCCTAGGCAGAAAAGGCACAAAACTTTTTGGACATGCATTCCTTACATCTTCAGACAATCTTTTGTTCTGCTGTTGTCTATAGTTTTCAAACAGTTAAAATGTCTGCACTAGTTTTGACATGGTCAAAGCTCCTTTATTTTTTCTTACTTTCAGTAAATAACAAAGAAAACCTTACATTTCTGAGGTTGGTATTTGGTTGCTATGAATGTGAGAGAGAAAAATGTGCTGTTTGTATTTCCCAGCACAGTTCATCTCTATTTAAAATGGAAAAAAAAGTATCATGCTTCCTTAAAAAAATCCAAACCACCAAAACACAGAACAAATACATGTCCTGAATAAAGGAAATGCTTCTTCAGGTGCTATGCTAAATTAGCTGGGGCAATGAGGGAGCATTAAAAGCCTGAATCCATCCTGCTGGGGTTTGGGGCTGTTCTGAATATTATTTTTAAAAAACCAAACCAAAACCCAAAAAATAAAACAAGCAAAACCCCCAACAGACCAAAATCCAAACAAAAAAAATCCCATCTCCAAAACTGTTAAAAACTTATTTTAGTATTTAAAGGTTTACTTTGTTCTAGATAAACGTTAGCCAACACTTCTGTTTAGGTAAATAAAAAACTTTGCTGTCCCAGTCCTTGTTTTCTATCTTTCAGGTTGTATAATGTGTGACAGCTCATGGAGTTTTAAGTTCTGGCAGGAATATCATCTATGCAACCCAGAGAAAATTTTCTGTTAAACAAAAGCATAGACTTTTGAAAAATCTGGATTTGTTAATTTTCACAGGTTTCCCACTGTTCCTTATCCTGTATGTGGTTATGGAAGGCCTTGAAACTTGCTTGATGCATTTCTTGTCGTTGCTTTTATTCTTCTTATGCTTTTAAAAGAGGAACTTATTATTTTAAGAGGAACTTATTATTATGCTTCTATGCTTTTAAAACAGGAACTCATCCATTTCCTCTCTAGGTCACCATAGGGATGCAGTCATTTTTCACATAAAAGCCTACTTGTAGAAAAGTTTGGAAATATATGCGGTGATCCTTTAATCTTTTTCTCTGTGAATACTTTTCTGTAAGTTTGAAAGCCTTAATTCTATGACAGCTTTGCAGTCTTCTCTTTAATTGCTTATTGCTGTGCATTCATACCAATGCTGTCCTTTTTAAGCATACCTACACAAAGCAAAAGTAAAATTATCTCTAAATATTACTGCCATACCAGTCCAGCAGTATGAAGTATTTTTTTATCTCCAGACATAAATTTGTGCTTCATAAAGTGTTACTTTAGCATATTTAGTCCAGACACTGTATTAAGATTTATACTTAACTGGCTTGGGAAGCACATGTGAATTCATAAATAAGAACCTATGAATATATATTTATCTTTTTATAAACAAATGTACATACTTTATGCTTCCAAGTTAGCTGAGGATGGAAAATATGATAGAATTTTTGCTGTTAGGTGAAAATTATGGCCATGTAGATATTTTTCTTTAACATCAAATTAAAAAAAATTACAATACAGATTAATTTTTGTCCAAAGTTTAACTGTATGGTGGAGATAACACTAACTCTTTCAGAAAAGAGACTTAACACCCCATACAGAGAACTAGCAGCAAGTTCTGGTATTTGCTGCATAATGCATATAATCATGGAACTTTGAGATAAGATCTGCATTTTGGTGAACCTGCAAAATAGAATCATATTATAAAGAATATCTGTTGCAATTCAGGATACCATGACAGCCACAGGTTTGAATCGGACTTTTCAGAGCTAGTTTAGCTCACCCATCTTTGGTCATTAGTTGGTAGAGTTCTAATTCTTCATAAACTGTAAAGCCATCTTTCACAATCAGTTTTAAACTTTCAATGAGGGAGGAGTGTCCATACATGCTTTGGATTTTAGGAAACTCAAATGGTTATTGATCTGACAGAATACTTCTGAATGACGCTGTGTTACAGGAGGGTGGAGGATGGGCATCCATTGTGCTTGCATATTGCCGTCTGGCTCTGGCAGAGCCTGAATACAGAAAGATCCCTAAATGGAGAAAGGATAGTTTGGCTTGTTCCTGCTCAATAGAGGTTGGTGATCTGCTTTGAATGGGGGTAGTGATTCAGTCCTGGTGAATTCCAGCACCTACAGGAGCTGAGCATTGCTGTCACTCATAGACACAAGGTAATTTCTGATGATCCTCTGGGCTCATTTCCACAGGATTTGGGAAACATTCTAGTAGGCTTACCCTGCAGTTTAAGGAAGAAGAACACAAGCTGGCATGTTGCCCTTGGAAGTGCCAGTCTCTGGCCTGGAACAGTGAACTATCATAGGAGTGCAGTTCTTTAAGAGGTGGAGCAAATTCTTTTTTTTATCCCTTCTGATCCTGAAGCGAATTGACCAACTGTTGCCTGCACCATCTGCTGTCATGCTGCTGTCTGTCAAAGGGCATAAGTGAGGGTACCTTGTTCTTCTAACCCATGTAATCTTTTTTTTTTTTTTTTTCTTTTTGATGTGGGATTAGTGATTCTGTGTGGAATCACCATCCTTGGAAGCATTTATATACCGATGGGTTCAGGCTGTGAACAATGTGGTCCAATTGATGTGAGCTCTGCTTTTTTGGACAATGTAGCGTCCAGTGGTCTCTGCCAGCCTGAATTATTCTGTGATTCTATAAATTTTCTCATATTTTATAAGTTTTGTTTTATTCTTTTCCCTGTTACCCTATAGAATATTGGTTAAATTTCTTGTATTGTAATAACTGTTGGGAGTGGGGTTTTCTTCTTGGTCAGTCTTATGGCCATGCTGTGCTGTTTTCTTTACTAACACCTTTTTCTAGACCTAAAGTAGTTAGGAAGATCAGTTGCCTTCAAAGAAATGTCAAATAGGTACTCTTTTTGAAAGTCTATTGAATTAACATTGGATTGACTCTTACGCTCTTCTGCACCTTTGGCATTTGCAGCAATTATACCTATGAAAAAAATCTAACTGAAAATACAGCTAAATGAGACTGGAAAGCTTAAATTAATCTTGCAAATAAATGAATGCAGTATGTGCAGGGCAGTGGGGATTAAAGTTCTTAACCTTTTACAATATTGGGAATAATAATTGTGGAAGTCAAATTAACAAGTGAGATGGAAAGCTGTTAAAGTGATTCAGAATTCAAGTACTATATGGTTCGGGTATTGTAATGAGCACTTCAAAATGGAAAGCTGTGGTGACTGATGCCTGGTATTAGAGGTCAAAGGAGCATGATCTTATGCAATTATCATATGAGAAAGTGGTTCTTCAGTAGCAGCAGCAAATGGCATAATGTTCAATTGAATGTCATGCTGTAGGGTTTGGCTCAAAAACATGCAGCTCATATCCATTAGAGACAAATTGGTTACCAAGTATTTAATTTATTCTAAAATAAAATATTTGACTATTTTTTTAAAAAAAGAGAGAGAAAATGAAAGGTACTCTTGCCTTAAAGTGCCATTTGCTGTCCTCTTTAAAAATCAATGTAACAACAAAAATAATTTTTTGTTAATTGCTTTTTATCAAACTTGAGTCTGTAATGAAGCATCTGTGTGCTGTGGTATAAGGATATATTTTACTTTTGCATGGATACAGCTCTATAAGTATCTAGCAATGAGTGCTTCAGATGTGGATAATTAGTGATTGCCTGGTGAATTCAGCTATTATGTTTATCGTAATATTGTGTGCAGTCAAAATTGTTTATTGAAACATTGATTGATTTTAAGGTAACTTCTGTCAGGCAAAATATTTCACAAAGTCATTTCCATCTTCCATTCTTTCTAGTTGGCATGTATAGCTATATCTAGTTACAGATGTATAGTATAAAAATATATATAAAATAAAAACTGAAATGTATGAAGCCATTATGAGCATTTTCCTATAAACTAATCTAAAGATGCCAACTACTGAAAACACAACAGCTAGCTCAAGTTTATTGTATTTTAAATTAGTTTGGAATGTTACTGTAGTAAATGCTATACAAGAGCTCCAGCACTAAACTCTAGGAACTGTTTGCTTAAAATATTATGTGCTATGTTACTGGAGAAGCATGCCAGCTGCACATAACATAAGAGTTACCTTAATGAATGGTCTATGTGGGAATGCGGCAGTGTTAATTTAAAGTTTAGATGTATTTGCTTGCACCTAATATTCCCTGAATGTACGTGTTGTAACAACTACCAGGAATTTGGAAGCTGCTAAATGTAAATTTTGCAAATTATTTTCTGCGGAGCATGGTATTTCTAGTGGAAAAGACAATGTGACCTTGCTGCTTTTTATTTTGCTGATAATTGTACCTGTAGTCTATATAAAGGAGAAAAAGAATGTCATAGTAGATCTAAGCCTTTTTGGACCAATGTTCAGCACAAGCCAATTTCATGCAATCCCATGCAATTACAGCCTCAGAAAAGTCACCGATGTGTGTATGAAGCTTTTTACCTCACATTTCATGTCTAATTGGAAAGCTGAAGCTACCATACTTTCAGAATGTAATGAAACATTGTACTTCTTTAAAGAAATCTTGATTTTTATCTTAATGTGTGAGATGCAGTCAGATTTGTACTTACCTTTTCAAGTCTCCAATGCTTCTATCAAAACTAAAACAGATTTTCTCAGCACATACAAAAATCTAGTGGTCTCCTGAGCCTTTTCTTTCCTCCTGGACGATGCTGAGCATGTGCTGCCAAGCATGAACATGCCACTTTTCTGCAGCATCTTTGCTGTGCGGATAGCTGAAGTTGGTACCATGCACAGGTGTTGCTCTGAAGATAGATGGAATAATACTGCTGCTGAGCACTGGGGTCAGGCTTTCAGCATGGATCTAACATACCAACAAAACACATTTTTAGAGAAAAATAGAAATGGCATTATAATTTCTAGTCACTTTCAAACCTAAATATTGAGACTGCCCAGACATTACTGGGTAAACTAAATAGCTATTGCTAAAGTAAACAAATTCCGGCTGGAATCCTGAATGCTAATTGTTATTTTTGTCTTGCTATTACTTTGTGTATTCAGAACTCGCCATATACGTGCTGTTATATTTTTGACCTCGATTTTCTTCCAAAACCAGCCTTGTCTCTGGAAGGGACAACATGTCTTCCCTCTGCTTTATTTTTTTCAAATAGTAAATGGTAATAAAACAAAACTTCCATCTACCTATGTGGAAAAGAAATTATAACGCAGGAAGCAGTGACACAGCCACCACAGCTGGAGTTTACAGCTCCTGTTTTTCAAAGTCTTTGTCCTATGAATTTAGTCAAGTAAAATTGCTTTTGGCTGTATAAATTAAAAATGTACAAGGAAAGGGGAAAAGAACCTTCAAAAAATAATCCTCCCAACTTCTGTGATATCTTAATTTTTTTGAGCAGCGTGACCATTTACCAAGAGGAGTATGCTATTTTACAGTGTTGAAAATTAAGTAGACTGCCCTTGTACATCTTTCTGATTGTTGCTGTATGAAATGGGAAAGTTGATTAAGAAACTTAGAGGTTCTCATATGAGCTGTTAAAAAAAAAAAAAAGGAAAGGAGATTTGCATCTCACATTCTTGAGCTTTTTTGGCATACAACATTATTCTGAAGGACAGGCAGAGAAACCAAGATGAAAGAATGGTCCCAGCAGTTCCAGTACTGAACATATCAAAGACTATCAACAACACTGCAAAAAACAAAGTTAAAAACTAGTCAAGCTTTAACACCTGGAAAACCAAAATGAATAATGACCAGCTGCCAGCCATAACTAATTTTTTTTCTTCCTGCTAGCTCAAGCAAAGGGTTTCTGGTTTTTGCACTGAGCTTGCATTACATCAGTGTACATTTAATTCCTCTAGTGTCACAAAGCTCATAAAAGTAGAGTGCTACAAAATATTGTGCAAGAGAATTAGATTACATGTTATCGTTGAGTTGCTTTTGGTATAAGAGCCCAGCTGGTAACAATCTTCTGTTTCATATCTTTAAGAGGGCATGTTTAACATGGGAAATCCTGCAAATTTGAGATGCAAAGTTGTGGTGATGTTATAAATGAAAAAGTAAGTACAGCTTCTGTCGCATCATTCCTGGCCCTGTGTTGAGGGTAATGTTATGTAATAACTATCAACTTCTAGTTCCTTTTTTTATGGTTAGGGATTGGTTTTCTGTGGGTTATTCTTCCTATTTGGAAAACAGGGAAAAAAAAGCCAACATTCTCAACCAAATAAAGAACACCTCCCTCCCCATACTGGGCAATGAAGATCTCCCTTAAGACAGTTCATAGTCCTTAGGGGGGTTTGGGGTTACATATGACTTTTGCCTATTTCTTCTTGCTGATTGGGATATCATCACAGCACTGTGTGTGTCAGTGAAGCAGTGTTTTTGTCATCCTTTTTACTATTAGTATATGGCCTAACGTGCCTAGGTTTCATATGAGAAGGCTTAGGATATTCGACTTTGAGCTTTGGTAGCTGAACTAATGAGGCAGCTGTTTGGATTGGAGGGTGTTTTGAACAACAATTACCACTCAATAACAAAATGGACCCTAACTGTGGAAAACTCTTTTGAGAAAGTTTAACTGACATTTAAAAGAACAATAAAAAGATAATTGCTAGGAAAAAAATAATCAAAACTTGTGCTCTGACATTGCTATGATGGTGTGACAACAACCATGGACAAGGGAAAGCCACTGGATGTGATCTATCTGGACTTCTGCAAAGCCTTGACACGGTCCCCACAACATCCTTCTCTCTAAATTGGAGAGCTATGGATTTGATGGGTGGACTGTTCAGTGGATAAGGAATTGATCGCATGGTCACATCCAGAGGGTAGTGGTCAAGGGCTCGATGTCACACTGGTGACAAGTGGTCCTTGACCCTTGTCAGGGGTCTGTACTGGGAATAGTGCTGTTTAATATATTCATCCATGAGGTAGACAGCGAGATTGGGTGCACCCTCAGCAAGTTTGCAGATGATGCCAAGCTGAGTGGTGCAGTTGATAAGTGAGGACGGGATGTCATCCAGAAAGACCTGGACAAGCTGAAGAGGTGGGCCTGTGTGAACCTCATGAGGTTCAACAAGGTCAAGTACAAGGTCCTGCACCTGGGTCAGGGTAACCCCTGGTATCAATCACAGAATCACACAGAATCACAGAATCGCAAGGGTTGGAAGGGACCTCGGAAGATCATCTGGTCCAACCCCCCTGCTAAAGCAGGCTCTCCTAGAGCATGCTAGACAGGACTTCGTCCAGGCGGGCTTTGAATATCTCCAGAGAAGGAGACTCCACAACCCCCCTGGGCAGCCCGTTCCAGTGCTTAGTCACCCTTAGAGTGAAGAAGTTCCTCCTCATATTCAACTGAAACCTCTTATGTTTCAGTTTGCACCCATTGCCCCTAGTCCTGTCACTGGACACCACTGTAAACAGGCTCCTCCCGTCCTCTTGACTTCCGCCCTTGAGATATTTGTAGGTGTTGATGAGGCTGGGGGAAGAAAGGATTGAGAGCAGCCCTGCCAAGAGGGACTTGGGGGGACTGATGGACGGAAAGCTGGACATGAGCCCAGAAGGCCAACCATACCCAGGGCTGTGTCAAAAGCAGCACAGCCAGCAGGTCGAGGGAGGTGATTCCTCCCCTCTACTCTGCTCTGGTGAGACCTGACCTGCAGTACTGCATCCAGCTCTGGAGCCCTCAGCACAAGAAGGACCGGGTTGGAGCAGGTCCAGAGGAGGGCTACAAAAATGATCCGAGGGCTGGAGCACCTCTCCTATGAGGACAGGCTGAGAGAGTTGGGGTTGTTCAGTCTGGAGAAGAGAAGGCTGCGGGGAGACCTGATTGCGGCCTTTCAGTACCTAAAGGGGGCCTATAGGAAAGATGAGGACAATCTTTTTAGTAGGGCCAGCTGTGACAGGACAAGGGGTAATGGCTTTAAACTAAAACAGGGTAGGTTTAGACTAGATATATGGAAGAAATTCTTTACAATGAGGGTGGTAAAACAGTGGAACAGGTTGCCCAGAGAGGTAGTGGAGGCCCCATCCCTGGAAACATTCAAGACCAGGTTGGATGGGGCTGTGAGCAGCCTGATCTAGTTAGCAGTGTCCCTGCTGACTGCAGGGGGGTTGGACTAGATGACCTCTAGGGGTCCCTTCCAACCCAAAACATTCTATGATTCTATTCTATGATTTCTCATTTAAGGTACATCTTGAAGCTGTGGAAATCTTTCCTGGGACAGGTATGACACTGGATCACCTTGAGGGGAATGAAATTTGGTGTTGTGTTTTCTGGACTTATTAATTTATTCAAGAAAAAATAATCAGAAAAAACTGATACTAGGTAGTTTTTGCTAGCTTAGAACTCCAAAGTGGCAACTATTAAAAAAAAAAAAAACAAACCCCAAAAACATAACCATAGGAAGATGACCATCAGTGAGGTGACAGCTCTTGGTCCTGCAGTGATGTTTGTAGCTCAGTGCAACTGTGCTCACTAAATGATAACTCTCATTGTTGATGAGCTGCAGATGTGGTAATGGGAAATTGAGCTGTGATGGGTTGACCCTGGCTGAATGCCAGGTGCCCACCAAAGCTGCTCTGTCACTCCCCTCTTCAGCAGGACAGGGGAGAGAAAAATGTATCAAAAGGCTTGTGGGTCAAGATAAGGACAGGGAGATCTCATTTGCCAGTTACAGTCATGGGCAAAACAGATTCAGCTTGGTGAAATTAGTTTAATTTATTACCAATCAAATTAGAGTAGGAGAGGATAAAAAATGCCTGAATCTTAAAATGCCTTCCCCCCCACCCTTCCCTTCTTCCCAGGCTTAACTTCACTCATGAATTCTCTACCTCCTACCCCCAAGCAGCACAGGGGGATCAGGGAATGGGGGCTGCGGTCAGTTCATCACATGCTGTCTCTGCTACTCCTTCCTCCTCCTCACACTCTTCCTCTACTCCAGCCTGGGGTCCCTCCACAGCAGACAGTCCACGAACTTCTCAAAAGTGAGTCCTTCCCACGGGCTGCAGTTCTTCACAACCTGCTCCAGCATGGGTCCCCTGCAGGGTCACCGGTCCTGCCAGCAAACCTGCTACAGTGTGGGGCTCCTCTCTGCATGGGTCCACAGGTCCTGCAAAGAACCTGCTCCAGCAGGTTCACAGCCTCTTTTGGGTGCATCCACCTGCTCTGGTGTGGGGTCCTCCACAAGCTGCAGGTGGAGATCTGCTCCCCTGTGGGCCTGCCTCACCATGGTCTTCATCATGGGCTGCAGGGGAATCTCTGCTCTGGCACCTGGAGCACCTCCTCTCAGTCCTTCTGCACTGACCTTGGTGTCTGTAGGGCTGTTTACTCTCACATCCTCTCACTTCTCTCTTTCTGGCTACTGTTCCCCTGCAGGTTTTTTTTCCCTTCTTAAATACATTATCCCAGGGGCGCTACCACCATCGCTGATTGGCTTGGCCTTGGTTAGCAGCGGGCACAGGGAAAGCTTCTGGCAGCTTCTCACAGAAGTCACCCCTGTAGCTCCCCTGCTACCCAAACCTTGCCAGCCAAAGCCAATACACAAGCCATGATGAATAATAGGTGTGGGTAGCTAGGGTCTGGTGGCCGGAAGATACTGCGTTGTACGGAAAGATAGGGCCCCTCTCCTGGTAGCCAATAGAGGTTTGTGAGGTAAGCAGACTCCTCGAACCTGCCCGCGGAAGCGAAGGGCCCGGTTATTGCAGATTGCTTACGTCAGCAGTGCAATTCGACAACCAAAGAAATTTTACGATCGCTACCGGCGGGGTCAAGCATCGCAGACATGATTAAGCATGTCGCAAAGGAAGAGCATCTAGCCCCGATCCAGGTGGCTTTTCGTACCGCAGTAGCTAATGTGATGGCGTCTTTTAAATGTGGCCAGGCGGGCCACGTTGTAGCAAATTGCCCTCGGTCGGGGGACCCATCAACAACGCTTCCCCCGTGCCAGAACCTACCCAGAGGACCGTGTTGGGTCTGCGGAGAGAAAGGACATTTTGCTAAGGAATGCAGATGCCAACCCCGGATGGGGCGAAGCGCTCTCGAACCCGTTACCCCTTCGAGAGGCGACCAACTTTACGGCTCAACCGACGGTCCAGCCGAACCTGTCCCTACCTCCGGGACAGCAAGGACCAACCCCTGGGGGTGAGACCCCTGGGTGGCCCTGGCAGTAAAGTGTGATAACCCGCCAGTGGTGTGGGGGACCTGTTCCCTCTATAATACCTTAAATGGCACCACCATTAGTGTCCCCTTTTTGATCGACACTGGAGCAGATGTTACAGTTATCCCTGAGGCGAATTGGCCCCCGCGTTGGAAATTGGAAGATGCCCCCATGGTGGGTGGAGCCGGGGGATTAACCCGAGCTCGGAAGAGTGCTCAATTGGTAGCAATTACGCTTCACACTGAAAAGGGACCGGAGAAAACCATTACCCTCTTCCCGTATGTCATGTCAGGAGTCCCACCCCTGTTGGGAAGGGACGCCCTAACCCTACTGAAAGCCAGGGTGACAAATTTACTGTAAGGGACACTGCCGTATATAATCAGAAATGAGCTGGGAGAATGGGAACCAGGGTGGAGGCTAGTCCTCAGAAGGCGAGGGTACGCTGCTGTCAAAAGAGATGGCAAAGTTAAGTGTCCGCTTAAGTCTATTAAACCAGACCTCCAGAATAAAACTAACAAAAGCTGTGAGTTTTTGCCCACAGGAACAGACTATCGGACATCCCCGTAACCCGTACACCCCGGTGGCAAGAGAGGACGACAAGTCGACAAGCATCCTGTCCGCACCTGGGAGTTCCACACCAGTGGGATCCAAACAAGGGGGACCTGTTCGAGAACCCAAGAACAGCTACCTCCAACCTTTTCCGACAACTGCTCTAACAGTGCTCTTGTTCAAAATTTCCTTTAGCTATCCCCAGTTATATCCTGTTACTTCCAGTTACCCCCAGTTACCTCTTGCCTATTGTGCCTTACGTTTTCTATTCAAGTTTGTGATATGTATATTTTGAGATTGTTATATGTTTTCTATCCAAGGTTACGATGTGTATATTCTTCTAAGACTGTTATAGTTTAGTCAATTTAATTATGCATAGGGAGGGGGGAAATGTGGGTAGCTAGGGTCTGGTGGCCGGAAGATACCGCGTTGTACGGAAAGGTAGGGCCCCTCTCCTCATAGCCAATAGAGGTTTGTGAGGTAAGCAGATGGAAGTGACGTCATAAACCTAAGCTATATAATGCCGTGTCACCTATCAATAAATGCCATTTGCCGTCCACCACATTGGTGTCAGCGAGCTGATGGACCGAGCGGCCTGGGGTTGGTCGCCGTGCTGTTCCTGAACCAGGTCGCCACGCCTCCCGAAGGCAACAATAGGGTTTTGGTAATATTAGTATCAGTGTAACATTGTATCAGTTTGGACCAGGTTCTGATAAATGTTCTGATTATTTCCAAACATTTTGCGGTGGTGGTGTTTCAAAACTGACTCTAATTGTGTCTGGTTTTCACTTTGGTATATCTAAACCAAGGATATTTAATACAAGCTGCTGAAAAAACTGCTGTGGTCAGGTCCTCAGATGTTGGATAGCACAACTGTGTGTTATTCTGCAAAGTTATTCTGGACAGCTGCAAAGTTATTCTGGACAGCTATTGGTACCTATGTAACTCAGTAAGTTTTGAGAAGGTTGGAGAAAGTAGTGGAACAAGGTCTTTCTCATGTTGGTAATGCTTTTTATGCAAGTGAAGTGCTAGTTTGTATTTCTTGAGGCTTTTCCATAACACAGACAATCTCTGAGGCTGCAAAACTTCATTTCCTTATCCCTCTTCTGTGATACATAGATTCTGAGACTAAAACAATGTGAAGCAGTTCCTTGAAATACACTCAATATCTGGAAGTATTTGGAAGTTATTAAGTCTTGGTCTGTAAGCAACCAGTGTTCATGTCCTTTGGGGAAGGGAGAAAGGCTCCTTCAGTACAGTATTAGTTCTGTTCCAAAAGTTTAGATGAAATTCAAGCTTCTCCAACTTCTCTTAGGCATACTGATGTTTTGCAGGTGCTTACATTCAGATGAAGAAAGCAGATACACCCTGATGACCATAAAAACTACTCCTTTGTGTAGTTTTGGTTTCCTCTCCTGTATCCAAAATGCTTAGTGTTCACACAGTGCAAGTGAATTAGGTGCTTACTGGTGATATTGGCTGTACTGAACATATTTATTGAAATAACTGGAGGAAGATTGGGAAGGTGGGATAACATCTGTGACAATACTGTGCAGTATCAGTTGACAACTTCTGCTATAGAAAACTTTAAAATAGCATTTTTTCCTTTTTAATCCTTACAAGGATATTCCTCTGTTTCATTCTGTGTGCCACCCCCTGCATTTTGACTTGCATGGTGGTAATCAAGAATTACTACTGAAATTAAAACCACTGTTTATTATCCATATGGAAACATTAGATTTTGGTAGTGTGCAAATAGAGTTCTCTCAAGTTACCCAATTTCTTTTTACAAAATTGTATTTTACAACTTCTTTATATTTTCTTTCTTATTATTGGCCATTCAGCAAATCAGAAAGATTCCTTTTTCTCATCTCATAAGCAGAAAATAGTCTCAAATATACTGACTTTGCTTTTGCTAGCAACAAGGTTGGAGCCACGAGTCCTTCCTCTCCCCTTACCTCTGCTCTCAAAGGTCTGTCCTGCTGTACCAGTCACGGGGACAGGACAATACCAGTGACTTGTGTTTGGGACCACTGTGCACAGTGCCACGCTCACCGGCTCAGTGTCCTGGGCAAGAACTGTTCAAGCTAAAATGTTTAAGCTAAAAAAAAATGCCTGGTTTTGGTAGCATACAGCAGTAACAGATTCTTATAATCATAGCCCTCAAGTTGGGGCTACTCTAACAAAGGAACAAAGGAACAAAGGACAGGAAAAAAATCAAGAGCAATGATAGTTAAAAGGAAGAGGGATTGAGTGAACAGCAGAGTATCTATGATTGTTAACTATAGGAAATAAAAGTTGTAGATGTGCAACTCCTGCATCTGTGTGGATTTCCAGTGGTTTCTGTGGAAAAAAACCAGATGTTAACCTTTAGCTTTCCTTGAAAAGGGAAAAGGAACAATTGGGGAGCATAGGAGTCATGTTAAATTAGGTGATAACATTTGGCATAGATAGTCTGTCTATAAAAGATGCATTAAATAGTTAAGCTTGCATTTAGTGTGAGTTGTTTTTGAAGCAGAAATGTGGAAATTCAGGGGCTGTAAAATGTCAAATATAGCAACGTAAGATCAAAGAGACATGAGAACAGGGGAAAAAAGAAATGGATATCTTTAAAATATATTCTTCAAATCTGACAACACCCTAAAGATTTCTCTTCAGCCTAGATAAATGGGAATTGAACATATATTTAAGAAAGTAAACAAGAAGTTTGTGTTTGTAAGGTTGCTGCAGTGAGTTAGTAGCTTATGATATACTCGCTAAAAACAAAATCACCCCTTAAAGATGACTTTTTAATAACAAAGTATTCAGCACAATGGAATTCTCATATGGTAAATAAATGTCACTGAACACACTTGCTTCTGCTTGCCTGTCATACCAGGTAGAGGGAATCAATACGAAAAAAACCCTGGTATAACTGGCATGTATTATAAATAAAGCTGTCTTGGAAAACTACATAATGTTTCATCAAAATAGACTTATTACTATTCAGTATCATCAATCATTTCACTTAATCTTGGTTTAGCAAAAAGTCGATACACCATATTAATATTTAACACACAGTATTGAGGGTGAGAAAGGAACTTTAAAATATCTTTGACTTAAACCACAAACAACATAGAGGATCTTGGAGTGCAGAAAAATGATGCACATAACTCAGAGAGATGTGGATGAATCATTTTGTAGTTTTATTTATAGCTGTTGTACACTTCTGTTTTGCTGTTTCATTTGACCAAATGAATTGTGGTTTTAATTTCCTCTCTGCTTTTTATTCAGTCTTTCAACAAGCTGGTGACATTTTAATTTGACTATGTGCTTAATATCTGAAAGCTAGCATTAGAGGGAGACCCAGACTAGTGATAAATACAAAGATTGGAAACAGTGTTATTTCTGAGTAGCTGCTAGGACTTTCATGAACAGATGGTCTGACCCTGTAAGGGTAATTATATCACGATCCTAATTAATCACAACAAGTCTGACCTGTTACTCAAAAAATAATTTCAGTTAGAGATTCTTCTGTCAAACTTTGAATTTTTTTTTTTTTTTTTTTTTTTAGTATTTTGTTCTTAGGTCAGATCTGGATATCCATATGCTCTGTATGCAGTCGGGCAGCTTCAAAAGATAAGCGTGCAATCACATGTTGGCAAAGTTGACACCAGTTATTGCTTCATGTAAGAGCACAAGACTTAAAGGTGATCTCTTGAACTGATGAGTCCAACTCTCTTCTCAGCAAACACTTATCCCATTTCTATGTTGTATTCCACTGCTAATGTCAATGAGTTTTCTTTCCCAACAATATATTCAATAATTCATTAAGTCAGCTTTTTAGCAATTTTATCTTCCCATCCATCACCAGGAAATCTTTATCATTTTAGCCTAGGGTCTAGGTTAAATTCATTTACTTTCATTCCTAAGTTCCAATTAATTTCTTTGACCATTCCTTTTGAGAGTTTACTTGTCTGATTTGTCTAGGGCTTTTTTCTATTTGATCCTTCTAAAGACTGATAATACCCTTGCTGATAGGACTTATGCATTATGCATAAATCCTGACTGATTATTAATTTTTCTGCAATTTTTATTCTATTTCTAGTTTTATCCATTGGGAACTTTAACTGTTATAACTTAAATGTCAAAATACCATGTAAATTACTGCTTCCTATTGCACAGATATTGTTTTCTACTCTGAAAAATCTGAAGGTATGATGGTCAAAATACGAGCAGAGAAAACAAAAATATAGCAAATATTTAATGTGCATTTTCATTTTTTGAAAAACCCACTCTGTAACTGAGATTTTTTTTTTCAGCTTTGCTCTTCCTTTTCTTTGATCAAGTGTTATTAAAGCAATGACATGAGGTAAATGTGGCTATAGCTGTGACTATGCATTTCCTTTGTTTATTGTGTCTGGTTTAGTCTGAAATTCTGCAAAACTCTTAAATGGTGTAGCGTAATGGTCAGATGAGGTGCTCCCATTCTTTGATCCAGTAATTACATCTAGCTGTGAGTAGGAGAAACTAGAAATTAAATGCTGTAAATAATCCAGCCCCTTGAGAAGCTGAGACATTTTTGAAGGAAAAAGAGCATATTTGTTTCATGATCCTACTGTCATTCCTAAATATGCCAAATATAGTAGTTAAACAAAATGTGCTAAAGTACATTTTTGACATTTCAGGTGTTTTACAGTCAAAAGCATTCAGTTACATTCCTACAGTAATAAAATATTCTGAGGATCACAGTAGCTTCCAAACAGTGAGGAAGAAGAATATTTTCTGTGTCTATCTGTTATTTTACACACATAGCATAAATAATTTTGTTTCTTTGGTCTTCATTTAATTCTAGCTCTAATGCATATTCTCCTCTTCTAGACCTTCAGAATTCTACCTGCCACTGTTTTATTTCTCTTGTCTCAGGGTGGTCCTTAGAAAACAAATGCCTGATGTTTGAAGTTTAGAAAAGAGGATGCATCAGCTGTTCCTGTTAGGTAGCTTTTGTCTTTTTGGAGAGAATAGTTCATATTCTACAGATTTCCAAAAAACTCTCCTAGTTCAGTTCCCTAGCTATTCTAGTGTAGTAGAAATCTGATTTTTTTTTTTAATGGACAGGTTAGATGAGAACACAATAAGAAAGTTACTGGCTTTTTATTTCCATTCCCATTTGCTTTTGCCTTTGTTTATAATTCAATGCTTTCTGTTGCTCTTCAGTTTTTGTCGCATTCACAGCAGGACACTCATACTTGAGAAAAAAAGTGATGAAAAAAAGTGTTAACTTCTGAACATTGCCAAGAGAGAGACTACTTGTCCACTTTAGGCAGGAGATCTTTGATAAATTAGATGGCAGTTTAAATGGCAGACTATTTCTAAATGTGAGAATCTTAATTTTTGAGGAATGATGACTGGTAACTATAGCTGGGAAATGTGAAACTTGGATCTTCATGTTGGTATTTATGCAAATGTCCTATTGCAGCTTAAGGAGCTGGTAAAGTCTTGTATTTAAAACTTGGAAATGCCCACATATAATTTGTTAAAATCAAACAATGTTTCTGTAATATGCATAAAGTAATGTTCTTCTTATCTTCGAGTTTTAATACAACCTCTATTTTACTAATGAGCTTGGTTAAAACTTCAGATTGATTTGAATAGCTTTCATCTCTCTTTAATTTCTCTCACCTTTGTACTTCCCTGAAACTGAAGTAAAGTTTTGATTTGAGGTGCTGTAAGTATTTAAGGTTGCATGAAACTGTGAATTGATGCAACGTGAGTGCGCCTGAACCACATGGACAGTAACGGGGTTGGAATGTGCCTTTGCAGAATCACATTGTCTGGCCACCTGCGTATTACTTATTTACTGCTTATTTTTGCAGTGGAAGGTTGTTGCATCACTGACAATGTCATCCCATGTTCTTCATTCTCCTTTCATACTGTCAAGACAATAACATTAATATGCGTCCATTTGAATAATATTTGTTGTCACATGGAAAGAGATCTTGTGACAGGCATGGGCTTTGTTTAGCAAAAACACTTCTAAGAAATGGCAATTTTGAGAGACTTGACTTTACAAGGAAGAATCGAGTGGCTACTCTATTCAAACCCACATTTCTTTATTTCAGTTTGACCATTTGCCAATGCACTAAGCATGTGATAAATGAAATTTACTTTTCATGGTGCAAACTAAACGCTCCATAAATACAATGATCAAACTTTCTTTCCATTGCTGCCTTTTTGTTTGCTGAGTGATTCCAAGCTCTTTGATGCATCTTTGTGCTTACTGCGGGAGCATTGTACGTGCCTGTTATTTTGCTTTTGCATTCTGATGTCGCTAGCGCATAATAAAATGAGCTTTTCTAGGAGCAGCCACTGCCACTTCTAAATACATCCTGCAGCAGGGCAGGGGGCTGCTCTGCTTGGGCACAGTCCCTTTTGGCAGTTGCCGAGCTGGCTGGGACCAGCACAGGGCAGTTAGCGTCCTTGTTCCACACAGGGCACCCTGCAGCCCCCACCACCAAAACTCTGCAGGTTATACCCAATACTGTGACCTAATGCTAAAGAGTAGATTCCACCTGTAAAGATACCGCTGCAAGAGAGTGCTACAGATTGATGAATAAGGTGCAAAGAGGTAATGTGGTTAGTGTATGACTGAGGCTATTGCTGGGGCTTCCTAAGCTGGAATTACTGGTGTAGTACAGGTCAAAACTCTTCCTCTTACTTAGGCAAAAGATTGGAATATTGTGCAGGTGAAATTGGATAATTTTGAGAACTTTTAAAAATCCCCAAAACAAACACCCCCCCCTCTATCTTTCCTCCCCCTGCAAAAAATAAACCCACCAAAAACCCCAGCAACCCACCACCAGACAAACAAGCCTCAAAGGCCCTGCACTTAAAGACAGTAAAATTTCTGCATTAAGCTGAGGTGATCAGACAGGAATAAAAAGATCTTTGTAAATTATTAAAGGTCAGCAGGTTATCTATCCATGAAAATGCAGATGCAGCCCCTGGAAGTATCATCCCTATGTTTTTTTTTTGGCATAAGTGTTAATGACGTAAGCCCCAAGTAGTCATTTTCTGGGCATCCTTTTTAATGAAAAATGAGCAGAGAGTAGAATTGAAATAGAGATGGGCAAGGACCATAACCCATTGCATCTTATGGGGAAACCCCCATATCTAGTGTAGGAAAAACAAAGCATGAGTGGTTTCGATTCATTTTTACAGGTAGCTGTGTTTAAGTACCACGTAAAAAAACCCTGTATGTTTAAACTAGGAACTAACATTGGCACCACTATTTCATATGTCAGGGAACATACTCAGGAGGCAGAACTAACAAACATTCTGCTAAAGCAGGGTTTATAGATAGGAGGTCCATACTGCAGCTTGCTGGCAGCATCCAAATCATATTCATTTCACAGTGACATTGTGGCCAAACAGTCAAATATTAGCACATTATCAGAAATTATTACAGTGATGTCAGTCTGGTACCTAATTATCAAGGGATATCAAGCAGGAAGCAACTGCATAGCCTTAAGCTCCATCCTTTTATATATAAAAGCATTTGTAATTGGGAAAATGAAATGCTTAACATACAGACTAAGGGATATTCTATGTTTTCTAATCATATGAAAATATTTCATGTGATCTAGCAGTGGAAGTCCCTGAGGAGGATTAGTCACTGCTGAATAAACCAGCCTAGAAAGTTTGATGGAAATGTTTTGATCAAGTCTATGACACTTCAGCTTGTCCTTTTCAATGGACAATAATATCTTAGAAGTTGTCCTAGCACTTTTGCTACCTTATTTCTGCCAAGATTTTGTAAATATCAGCTGCTCCAAACTGTACAAGAAAACCTGACTATTCATCACTGTTTTCAGTTTTCCTGTCAAAAAGTGCTTAAAACCATTTACGTTAGGCAAACCTTTCACAAAATGCTGCATTTAGTTTAGTATTTTACTTGCAGCACAAGTTACAAAATGTGTTAGACTTGATTCTCTAACTCATTTTTAAGACAAGTCTTAATGCACATATTGGATTTTGGGGCTGTAAAGTAAAAATCTGTGTATTCTTGAATTTTTATGTTTACTGTTATGTATGGAGGCCTTCCTTATGCATTAGGGCCTCCAAGCCAACTCTAGCAAACCTTTAGGAAAGAAAAAGAACACATCCCAAATCGCTGTTTCTTCCTATGCTTATTAGGAGAAATAGGTCCTAAAACGTATTCTGTAGGTTGTCAGACCACGTTAAAGCAGTCTGAGAGAAGCCAGTTTTCTTCCTGGATGCCGTATTGTGATCTCCTTGCTGTGACTCTTAGATGTGGCTTCCAAGCTTTGTTGTGATGATGTTTCAGACTGAGATGGGCCAGGCCCTTATCTCAACATGCAATAAGCCCTAGTAGCCTGAAAATCCTCATTTGCCAGACAAATACTAGGATGCAGAAGAAAATAAAAGGCTTGGGAGCATCTGTTTACAATGGGATATAACTGATTGTCATGTTAGTAGTATGGCCCAAGGTTGAAAGCACGTCAGGGTAAACTGATGACTTTGTAACAAGGTTTTTCCCCCCTCCTTTTTTAACACTGATATTTTGCCACTCTGTTAAAACAAATGGATTTAGTATTTTTGCCTCTGCTGGATGATGAGGTTAGAGAGGTCTCAGCAGCCATGTGAAAACTAGGCTTCAGAGCCTACAAACGGCATCATCTGCCACGTATTGAGTCCCTGCACTCATTACCTGTGCTAAAATGTAATTGCTGACTTCAGAAAAACACTAGGAGAGTGTATCCATGGCACTCATCTGCCTTTCAAATCATGCAGTTTCTAAGGGTGTTTCCTTTCTTCAGACTTGGGCTCTATATGAAGAAAGTGCATTGTTTTGGCACTTCCTGGTCCTTTTCCCATATTTTTTAGTAGTTTTGCTTACTGTATTTCAGATCTGGAGAACTTTTTCCTCACAGTATTACTTTCTACACACAGTCTTAGTATTATTTGTGTTTGAAAATGTAAATCCTACTTAATGAGGTGGATGTTAATAATCCAGTGTTTTCTGACCAGTGATGTTTTCTCTAAAATCATGTAAATTACAAATTGACTGGGTGTAATGCCTTTACTTTGCATGCTGTGGGTAGCTAGGGTCTGGCGGCCGGAAGATACCGCGTTGTACGGAAAGGTAGGGCCCCTCTCCTCATAGCCAGTAGAGGTTTGTGAGGTAAGCAGACGGAAGTGACGTCATAAACCTAAGCTACATAATGCCGTGTCACCTATCAATAAACGCCATTTGCCGTCCACCACATTGGTGTCAGCGAGCTGATGGACCGAGCGGCCTGGGGTTGGTCGCCGTGCTGTTCCTGAACCAGGTCGCCACGCCTCCCGAAGGCAACAAGTGGTGCCGAAACCCGGGAAGGGACCCGGGAACCGGGAATCGTCGCCTGGACAGGTGAACGGCGGCCGGAGCGGCAGGACTAGCCCGGCGGGGAGGACGCTCCCGGACCAACAAGGAGGATGGAAGCCCTTGTGAAGGTCGTATTGCAATTACTTAATTCGTGGGGGAAATTCGTACAGGCCCTGCAGCAGGCCATGCAAGCTGCTGAGCCTGCGGATCTGCAGGAGGGCGACGCGTCTCCTCAACTCCCGGGCCCCGACCCGCTTACGGAGGGACAGAAACGAGCTAAATCCTTCTGGGGTGGGCTAGCCGAGGAGGCCGGGGCGCCGCGGAGGAATCAGAGTCTGAGGAAGTCTGGGCTAGACCACCCCCCTACGCGCCCCAAGATGGCGCCGAGCACGAGGAGAACAAGGAGGAGAAAGGTGGTGGTGGCGACCGGGAAGGCGGGGGGAGCGCGTGCGAGGGGCGGAAAGCCAATCAGAGCGGCCATCGGAAACAATGCCCCTATAGGGCAAACACCCCGCCGAGCAGAGGGCGGGGCGAGCCAAGAGCGAGGGGCGAGCCCAGAGGGAGGGAACGGCCCGCCCGCAAGGGAGGTGGGCGGGGCCGGAGCCCAACAAAAAGGTACTGGAAACCGAAAGTGACCAGTCAGTCGAGTTCCGACTCCGGATCAGACACTGGCTGGGACGAGTCGGACGAGTGGCTCGCAACCGATTCAAACTTAGAGGAGGAGGAAACGGAGACAAACAAAGTTAAGAGCCGAAATATTCCCATTCAAATTAAAGAGAAACCGCGAGGGAGAGAAATCCCTCTCACGGACTGGAGGAAAATAAAGATTGCGTGTGCCGACTGGGCCCCATCGGCCGCACTAGCGTTCCCGGTCCGGGTGACAGATGGGGGACAGAGGGTCCACTCGCCAGTAAACCCCTAAGGATATACAAGCGATTGTTAAGGCAATTGCGGATAAAGGGCTTAATTCTGCCATGGTCTCTACCCTCATAGATGGTGTCTTCGGGGGAGATGACATGCTCCCGTTCGACATAAAACAAACTTGTAGATTAATCTTTGACGGGGCAGGGATGATTGTTTTTAAACAAGAATGGGAGGACAACTCTGTGAGGCAACTAGCCCAAGTAACCGGGGCGGATCATCCGCTACATGGCTCCAGCCTGCAGCGGCTGATGGGTACAGACCCAACAATGATCACCCCCCAGGCACAGGCCCAGGGCCTGCGGGCCCATGAGGTAATGACAACTACTCGTGCAGCCAGAGAAGCTATCCGCACAGCCTCTAGAGTTATTGTCAAGCCATCGCCATGGTCCACAATAAAGCAAAGTGAAAGTGAGAGCTTTACACAATTTGTGGATCGCCTCCAGGCAGCGGTCGACTCCTCGACCCTGCCCGCGGAAGCGAAGGGCCCGGTTGTTGCAGATTGCTTACGTCAGCAGTGCAATTCGACAACCAAAGAAATTTTACGATCGCTACCGGCGGGGTCAAGCATCGCAGACATGATTAAGCATGTTGCAAAGGAAGAGCATCTAGCCCCGATCCAGGTGGCTTTTCGTACCGCAGTAGCTAATGTGATGGCGTCTTTTAAATGTGGCCAGGCGGGCCACGTTGTAGCAAATTGCCCTCGGTCGGGGGACCCATCAACAACGCTTCCCCCGTGCCAGAACCTACCCAGAGGACCGTGTTGGGTCTGCGGAGAGAAAGGACATTTTGCTAAGGAATGCAGATGCCAACCCCGGATGGGGCGAAGCACTCTCGAACCCATTACCCCTTCGAGAGGCGACCAACTTTACGGCTCAAACAAATGTACTTCCAGATGTTTCTGTAACACCTCTGATAAACGAACAATGATAAGTAATGAATACAAGAGCCTAGGCTGGTCTGTCTTTCTCTGCTCCTTTCCAGAGTGCTAAAGGAGAAATCTCATTAGCTAAGCCTGGCAGGAGCTCTGTTGTACTTAACTGATGATCCTTCACATAGTCTCACTCCTCTGTGCCATTTGGAAGGTCAGGAGCAAAGGGTGAAAAACATGATGAGTTTTCAATATACATAATCACAGCTGGAATCTGGCACATATTTACCAGTGGAAGCACAATCTATATTCTATGTAGATAACTGCATTATTTCTACTTCTATTGCACCTTCATAGCTTTTCTTACCCCCTCCTTCATTTTGTTACATCTGAGAGACTGCAGAAAACTGTTCTGTAGGTCAGCTGTCTTGAGAGGAGGGGAGTAGGGTTTATGTGCTTGGGTACTTTATTTATGAGGGGTTTTTTTTGGCCTCTGAGTCTTAAGTAGTTCACCATTGCTGCTTTTTTTTCTTCTGATTCATTTTTCTATTACTTAGGCTCAGTTAAGGTTACAGATGTGTTCTAGTGCTTGGGAACTCAAAGGGTTATGTCTGAGTTTAATCCTGGGGAACAGACAAATGTTTTATGAGTAGTCAAACCATTTTAGCCATCTGACTGTCACTGCTTAACTTAAGCTTTAACCTCTGTTCACCCAGGGATATTTTGCATTAATGGATGGGGCACCCTAAGTTCAAATCCTGCTGATGATTCAAATGAGGAAGAGTTACACAGGGAGGGATGTTGAGAGGGTGAGGAAGTTATGAGCTGTGTCTGAGTGACAGCTACCTTTAGTTCACCTCAATATCATGAAGTTTGCACACCACTTCTCTTCTAGCTGTTCACTACAAAAGGAGGGACAAGTGCTATACTCTAATGTACGCTTGTTACTTGTCCTTCTTGTGCTTAACAGGTCTTTCTTGTCCTGTGTTGTGTGTGGTCTGCCAAGAATGAAAGTAGATGCGGCTTTAATGTAAGCTTAGGTGATGCTGCTGAGGTATTGTTGATGCATACTGTTTTTCCTACCAGTAGATAACTGGCATTGGTCCATGCCTCTCTGCTTTTATGCTGTTGAGGGTAATCAATCTCAGTAAAGGCATTTTCAGAGTGTAACAGAAGTATGATAAAGATTTATCCTGAAATATACAGTGTGCATTTAATCAAAACACTTTAGTGTTACTCTTTATACAGATGCAAAGCACATCTTGTACAACAGTATAAAATCTAGCTTTGTAATTAGCTTTTGCTCATAACAGTATACATCAGAAGAAGGACTATTTGTAAAGCTTTTTTTATTTGGGGTGAAAATGTCTTAACAGAAAAAACAAAGTAGCTGCCTGAAATCTTTCTTCTCTTTTCTAAATAGCCTCTTTTTCTTAGTATGAAACTTGTTAGAGCAAATATTTTAAAGTGAAAACAAGGTGGTGGTATCATGTGGCCAATAGCCAATTGCTCAGGTTGTGTTTTCTTGCTAAGTTGAATGTATTTTTGCTGTCACAGCTTATTTTATAATAGTGTGGAAAACCCATGAAAAATGCAAAATTTTTGTTTATTGGCAATAGCTTTTGTCTTAATGTGTGTGTTTTAAAGTTTGCAGTTTTACAATTCAGTGACTTTTTTCCATTGTGTCTTTAATACTTGCTGAATTCTCTAGAGAGTTAAGCTAGAGGAAAAGGGAAGACTGAGACAAGGTTTTAAGTGAGTAAATGTTTCAGAAGGGATGACAGAAAAGGTTTCTGTCTGTGCTGGGAGACAAAGTAAAAGCCAGACGTGTGTCAGGGAGAAGGTACTGGAACACACCAATAAATGAAACTGAGAGGAGTCAGATGAGTAGTGGCAATCTTTCTTTGGTTCAAAATCTAGCAGACAGTGGAAAATGTGTAAATTTAGTAGTGGACAGAGAGATATTGCAGGTTATGAAGGGCAAGGCCAAATTTCTGCCTTCTGGGATGACATTATGAATAAGAACAAAATTGTTTTTATTTGTAAAATTATAAAGGTTGAAGATGATACAATAGACATTTTTTTTGTTGGTTTCTTTTGGTCCTAAAGACATGAGGAAGATTCAGTAGAGTCTTTGGTAAAGGAAATAACATTTGGATGTTAATTCAGTGAGAGTAGGAAGCAAAGTTATAGACAAGAGGAGAAGACTTGGGATAAATAAAAGCAAAATTTGGATCTGAGAAGAATGTTGTCAGAACCACAGAAATGCAACAAAGGACACTTGAAGGACTGACTTTGTAGAAGCATTCCATTATGTTCTAAAACTTTAGTGAAAGCTGTGGTGTATCCAGCAGCTGACAAGACAGACAAATAAAACAGAGCCAGTAAGTGAGCTGACTGACAAATCTGTGCAATATCCAAATGATAGTTACGTTCAAAGTCAAAGCTAGCAACAAGAGAGGCAAGTGTGATCAGTCACGTAGCTTTGAGATGCTTCTGAGGAAATGTGGGGAAGCTATAAATAAAAAATGGGGCATTTGGAGAATTGGGCTTAAAACTGAAGAAAAGGGTATAGCTAGGCTGCTTACAGGGAAGGACTAATACATTAATAGCAGACTAATAGCAGAATAGCTAAGAAAGGTGTCAAGAAAAGGATCCAAATATGAGTCTGCAGAGGAAGAATCCAAATGCTATATTTACTTAAATAAAAACAAAGAGGAAAACCAATAACTTGTTCAGCACAGCTTCCACATTCCCCTGTAATTTCCATCAAGTGTGCAGAATCAAGGGAAATACTTTAAATAAAGTTTGGAAATCACACACAGAATCAAAGAATGGCAAGGGTTGGAAGGGACCTTGGGAGATTATCTAGTCCAACCCCCCTGCTAAAGCAGGTTCACCCAGAGCAGGTTGCACAGGACATCATCCAGGTGGGCTTTGAATATCTCCAGAGAAGAAGACTCCACAACCCGCCCGGGCAGCCTGTTCCAATGCTCTGTCACCCTCAAGGTAAAGAAGTTCTTCCTCATACTTAACTGAAACCTCTTATGTTTCAGTTTGTGCCCATTGCCCCTTGTCCTGTTGCTGGGCACCACTGAGAAGAGTCTGGCTCTGTCCTCATGGCATCCCCCCTTGAGATATTTGTACATGTTGATTAGATCCCCTCTCAATGTACTTAATGTGAGGGAGGTGTTCATCTGATCAGATCATGGAGAAGTTATGACAAAACTTTCATGGGACTGTTGCTGCTTCTTGCAAAGGAACATATTTAAGGAATTTTCAGTGTTATATGTGGTGAGGTGAGCTTTTAAAGGCTAAAGTGTTTCACCTTTCCTTGGTTGTTATAGCTATCCTTCCTCCAGAAGTTTGAGCCCTTCACTGTAAGGAGCTTTGATTTTTATAGAAACTACTCAGGAAGGCTTTAAAAGAATTCTGAGCTATCACTGGATATATTATATTATGTGTCTTTTTTCTTTTTGTTTGTTCGTTTAGGTCTGCTGGAGACTTATTAGTGTCTTATAAAGGGCTAAGGATAATCTGTCTTTCCTGTAAAATTCCTTTTATTATTTCTTACCTCTTTTTGTAGTAAGCTTAATAATTTGTCAGACCAAGTTGTGATTTTTAGCTGATGTTCTTTCTCTGATGGCATCTGTATTGAGAATTTTGCATTGACAATCAGAAGGTGAAAAACACTTGCATATTGACTCAATTTCAATGTTTTTTTCAAAGAAATAGACTATATATGTTAATATAATTGGTGATGTCAGAAAACTTTGGTAAAGGTTTACGGAATTCAGGACTCTAATATATCTAAATCTGAATGGAAATTTTTATCAAACCATAGATACAGAGCAGCAATAATTCAGCTAATGTTGATAGCAATTCATTTGGTGTTAAATCATTATGATCTCTCTGAATCTTTAAATCTGTAAAGCTTTCACTAATAAATAGCAGTTGTCCAAGCCAGTTGCTATTTTTATTTGTTATGCTGTTTTATTTGTTATTATATCTACAATAACTGGGATATAAACTTGTAGGAATTGCCCTACTGGAGAGGAGCTAGCTTGTGATGCATTTCATCTGATTCAGGGGAAAGTGGGTCTAGGGGCCAAATGCTTTCCTGATTTATCTAGTATGAAAGAAATACTTATTTGAAGTTTGGACACCAAACATTGACTCGGGGTTCCAATTACATTTGTGGATCAATGACAGGTTTCCTGTGCTGATGTAACAAGTCATTTAAGTGATACTTTCCTTCAGTTTCTCCTGTATATAGTGCTTTGCCAAGGCATTGCGAAGATGAAATCCGCTACTAATTTGTGATCTGCATTGATTCTGCAGTGTGAGGGCCATATTATCACAGAAATGAGTTGTCAGAAATCTAATTATATAAAATTATGTAAACATAATTATATAATATATACTATATATTATATAATTATATATTATATAATTATATTTTCCTGAATAACTTCACAAAGACAAACTCTGTTTCAGAAATTAAACTTGTATGCCAGCTAAAGGATGCATGAGATTGACAGCCAGTAGGGAATTGGGTTGGGATAAAAACAGGTTTTGTATTGCTTAGAGAAACGTACATTTCTTTCATTTCAAAAGAAACGTGAATCATAGTGTCTGTGAATTCAGCATGTCTCATATGTAGAAGTTTATTTTAGAAACTATGCTCTTATTTAAAAATGGAGTGTCTAATATATGCCTTAATGAAGGATGCCTTAGGATATTTCTTGGCTTTGATTTTCTCAAGCAGGAGTATTGATTGACTGACTATTCTCCACCATCAAAGTAAATCCTCTCTCAGAGTTATGTCAGAGTCTAGAAAAGGTGGAGGCACCAGGCATGTTTCTCTAGATAAGAACACATTATTTAGGCCTTCCTAACATATTGCCAGCATTAATTTGTAACTTCTCAGGGTGTAGCTATATGGATTTCATTAGCCAAGTGGTTATAGTAAAACATAGGAAAACTTAACACCATTTTCTTTGTTACTGTTTGTATGTGAAAAATATTCTTTGCACTTCTACTTCATTTCTTCATTTTACATAATGATGTGTGGTCATGTTTTTTGAAGACTGAACATTTTTTCTCTTTGTGAGCTCTGTAGTTAAATGTTTAACCAAACTCTAAATCAAATTATGATTTGTATCTCAGTAAGAGATAGCTTTAAGTCACCAAGAAAATGTGTTGTAGGCTTGTAAGGTATGTTTGTGATGAAATAACATCCTAATTACTTATTAAAGTGTTACATAACAATTTGCTAACTACCTATTTGTAGAATCATAGAATTATAGAATGGTTTGATTTGGATTGATGAGGTATCCGGAATTAATTTCAGCTCCAGTGTTACATTCTTTTGCCGATTACTTGTAACTGTGAATTTAGCTAAAACATATATAACTGTGTGCTATAAACATTTAAAATGGTACTTTATTCATCCAGGGATTAATTTAAAGAGCACAGTTAATTCTCATAATGCATGAGAGTGGACTTAAACTTGGGCATTAGGCTTTAGATGGAGTTTTGTTTCATTGCAGATAGTAGCATTGGACTGACATCTTTAAGCCTAAGAAGAACCTTTTAGTGCTGGGACTCAGAAATAGGTCCCATGTATGGTATATCCACTGCATGGCAGCATTTCTATAAAAGGAGAGCTCTCTTCTAGCATGGAAAACGTTAGAGAATTACAGAGAACGGATTTTGAGGTCTGCCGTTTTTTTGTTCTGCTGTAAGGGAGAATAAATTGTGTCTTAGTCATTTCTGCCTTAGTCATTTCTGATGCATTTGTCTAATGTATTCTTTCCTTCTTCCGCTCCTTTTAGTAATTAGCAGTGTGACAGTCACTTAAATATGCTCCAGTAAATCACAGGTACTGTCTAGCTAGCTATTGGATGGATACAGAATTAAAACCAAAAAACTTTCTTTAGGCATTTGCAGCCCAAATTTCAAAAATAGTTTTGGAAAAGCAGCAAAAGAGAAAGGATCATTTAAGAAGGATCAGTACCAACTGTGTGCATCTCAAATTTCTGGTAACTTTTTTCCTGGCCATTTTTCAGTGTTTTATTATAGGGTATGTGCATGAGATAAGCCTAAACACAGATATTGGGCATAAAATATCTATTTCTTATTCATGACTGAGAACTTGGCTTTAGAGGAAATATCAGCTTCAACAGAAAAGCAGGATAACGGCAATTGACAGGTGGCCTAATGAACGCCTCTCCCTGTCAGTGTTGGAACAACTGAGTTATAACTTGTAAAACTGTGTCCTTCCAATCCACAGCTGGACTTAATTCTCAGTGTGGGAACATGCAGGTGCCCAGGCAGAATCAGATGGCTATTTGTTTTTTAAATACACCAGACCATGTGCTAGCTTAAAAACATTTTTATGGAAAGCATGGATGTAGCTCAGTACTTGGTACCTTAATAGTGCTGGCGTCAGCGAAATAGGTACCATGTAGTCTTTAGGAGACAGACCTGTCAAAATATTTCATCTGTGGTTTAAACATACCTGCTTTCATTTTGAGCTGAGACTGACATCTGTCAGATTGTGTGCTATGGGGGAAATGCTATTTAAAAGTTACAGGAGCAGATGGGATTCCAGGATTTCAGATGAAAGTGAATGGGAAGGTCCTTAAACCAGTAAATTCATTAGGTTTTCACTCCATTGTTAAGCCTATTGAGTATGTTTGTGGAGATTAAGAATTCTCAATAGAAAAGAAATAAATAGAGAAATATAAATGTATAAATTGCAACAGTAAAATGCTGATTAAATTGATGAATGCTATGGTCAGGATTCCTCTGTTCTACTGGTCCCATGTATCTGCTTAGTACTTGGGAAACTTTATTATAATTTGCTATCAATTATATTAAGCATGGTTTCACGAAGGATCCATTGTACCAATATCTAATAATGGCAGATCAAAATCCATATTGCAATTGCAATCTTTCATTTTTTGTGTCATAACTGAAGCTTACTAAAAAAATTGTGTTAACTAGCATTATTTTGTAAAAGAAATTATTTTCATGTGAGGTTTATAGTACTTAGCACCAAACTCTTAATATCATTGTCTACATTATTTTCTTCATAAAACATAGCGATGAGATACTAAGATAGCAAAAGTGTTTGTATGCCAAAGTTTAAATCAGCATTGTAGAGGTGAAAACCTTTGTTATAATACTAAATGTACTGCTAAGAAACATTTTTAGAAAAGCATATTGAAAGATTGAAAATTCAGTTATATTAGCAACAGTGTCTCTCTAAAAATACAGGTCTGCTCATACATGTTCAGATTCAGTCAATGGCCAGGTTATGGATATTATAGACTTGAGGAATGATCTTTTTCTTTGTACTCTCTTACTCGATCTGTAGTTCATATGTACATTCTGCAGATTTAGTATTGCTTGCGTTCTTGAAATCCTAACCTTAAGAAATAAAAGTAAAAACTACTTCTATACGTATATTATGTGGAAAAGTTAGGGGAAGTTCATTGTTAGGCAAGGCCTTGTGGTTAACTGAGCATTTATATGTGACTGTTGCTCTCAAAGTGAGATGCGCTGTCTGCCTGGCTGACTTGCCAGCTACTGTCAGCTGTCTTTGTCCTTATCTGCACACATAGGCTGAGAATTTGAGCGGTGTTTGACAAGCATAAACACTCTTGAGGTGTTTGTGATTATAACAACTTTGTTTCCTAATGAGATTAATGTTCTCATCTACTTTCAGAGGAAACTTGTTTTGGTGGGTTTTTTTCTTTTTTTTCAGCAGAAATAGAAACCTAATACTATATGAAAGTACAGAACAGCGAGACAAGACATCTTGTGGACTTAACAATAGTGACAGGAAGTCTTAGAATTTTTTGAGTGGTTACAAAGTGCTTACTTAACTGCTGAAATTAAGGAAGAAAGTTGTAAGGAAAGTGTCATAGTACTCTTATTTGATACTGGTTCAGAAAGTTGTGGGAGGGTGGGGAGGCAGAGCATGGTGGCACCCATCATGTCCTTCTAGACAGAGGGAGAGGTGACTCAGGTTTGCCAGTCCCCTCAGTGTGAATTAAGGTGCCTGCGCTTTAAACTCCTTAACAGTAGGAGAGCAGGCTGAACTCTTGCTTTTCCTGGACAGCCATGGCTTATTGCTGCTCGAACCTCTCCTGGCTTATTGCTGAGAGGTCACTTCCCGGCTGTCCCCGCCTGTATTTACCAGGCAGAGAGAGTCGGTATCCCTTACCAGCTCCCCCAGGCAGAGAGTCATACAATCACGGAACCGTTTAGGTTGGAAAAGACCTTTAAGGTCATCAAGTCCAACCGTTAAACTAACGCTGCCATTCCCACTAAACCATGTCCCTAAGCACCTCATCTGCCTGGCTTTTAAATACCTCCAGTCAGTATCCTCAAGGAACTTTCAACTCTGAGGAGATCCTCTAGTTCCCTTTGGTTGGAGAATGGTGTACAAAACACCAGGTCCGTAGGTAAACAAAGGCTTTTATTCCATAACTAGGCTCTTTAGTAGCAGAAATGCTTATTGTTCACCATGCATGTGGGGTCTATGCCTTGCGTTATTTTTCAGAGACACAAAAGGCAAAAGAGTAAAACAAAAGGGGCATGGGGGGAGAGAGAGATCAATCGCTGGTCTGGGTTCCAGCACTGGTCCAGCCAACGGGGGGTGCATCTGTCTTCAAGTTCCCTGGTCCCTCAGTTTCTGGGCAGCTTTTATCTGTTGCTTAGGCACCCCCACCTCCTGCTTCATGTGCTAAATGGAGCGCATGCTCTGTCTGGTGGTCTTTTGAGTTGGTGGGTGTATTGAGTCAGTGGTCGCAATCTCCCCCCTGCCAGAATTACCTTTGGACTGAGAGTTGGTGGCTTGTCTGAGACCACCCTCTCTGCTATGTCAGCAGTTCTTCTGTCTGTGGAGTGTTTGAGACATGTCTCGGAAGGGCGCAGGGTGTCTCTACCTCCTGTTGCCTTATCAAGTCCTGTCCTGTTACTCGTGTTCCTCAGAACAAACACTTCTTTGTGTCGGGGGTTACAAGTTAGCCTTGGTGTTAGGTCTTCCAGCTGGTCTCCTACAGCACCTTAATGTTCTTTCTAGAGTACTGAAGCAAAGTACTGTTACAGGAATAAGAGCAGAATTGAAAATGTGTAAGGATGGATTAATTAGGCTTATTGCATTGCAGTCGATGAGCTCAGGCGGGAGTAGATTGCTAGATACTTGGTTAAAAACAGCTCTGCTGCCATTTTGCAATCAAGAGAATCATCAAAGCAACCTAAACTGTCTCATGTTCTCTTGAGTTCTAAAATCTGCAACTACTAATTCAGGGAAACATATGAAATCCTGTTTACTGAACATAAGATATATAACTTTTTTTCAAGATATTTCCTATAGACTGGATATCATTAGTGCTTTCTTCTGTTGCTGCTGTGTTGTGTTCCATGCTTCCTGTAACCACACCCAGGCCTTGGGGATGGTCTGCTATATTCTTCTGGTTCTGGGTTTTTTTCTGTATATGCCTCTGTACTCTTGTTCTCTCAGTTATTTGTAGACGTTAAGACTGACCAAAGCAGTATTGAATCAGGGACTTTAACAAGAAAAAGCAGAGCTGTCCAACTAGAGGGCATAAGGCCTAATTTGGAACTGCAGAAATTTCCCAGGCAGCATAAAAAGAATCTTGTTTGATGACAAGGGGTTTTTTGTACACTCGAAAGATGCTGTTTAATTTGGAAATATGTAAAGAATGCCCAATGAGGGATAAATCAGTATTCTGTAGTATGGGTTTTAATGAATTGATGCAGATTCAGCAGGATTTACCTTCCAAACAGAAACTGCAATATAAGCTTTTAGTTTTTCTTTTGCAGAGGTTGCTTTGCTGGAATCTCATTTCTAGCAAATCTTATCTTGTTTGCACCTACAGTTTTTGATCTTCTGTCCATATACAAGCTGCCAGGAAAACACCAAGCCCACAAATTACTGATTAGATACACAGCTCAAAGAACATGAGCTGCTACCATTTTGAAAGCTCAGCACTCTTTCCAAAGAGTTTGCACCATTTGAACCATACCAGTTTTACTTTCACTAATGATATATTGTATAGCTTGTTTGGCAATGTGGAGATATCATAAATACCTCTTTTGTTCAGTTCTGAAGTCAGGTTAACGAATGTAATTACAGTTCCTTGTCATCAGAGGTCATGTTTTTCAATACGGAGATGCAATGCCTGACAAATTTTCATCAAGAAACTATTTAAATCAGCTGCCCATAAGAAACAACAGTGTGATCATGCTGTCTCAGAAAAGCTTTTCATCAAAGGTTAGAAATAACCTTTGGCATTCAAGAGACAGCAATTTTTGCAAAGAAGCCGAGCAGGCCACATTATCTTTACAATCCGTGTGCCAATTTGCTTGGGTGTTGTTTCTGGGTTTTGTTCTGTTGTTTTTTTTTCTTTCTGTCTATCTTCCCATTACTAACTTCAGCTTTCAGGCAGCAGCATCTGTTTTCTGGAGGGGGGAAAAAGAGCACTGTGTCAGGAAATTATTTGTAAATATTGTGATAGATTATGCCTTTTTCTTACTATGCAAACACAGTTTAGTCTCTGTCAGCCAAAGCTTCAAAATGGAGAGCCTGTATCTTGCCTCCCAAACCTATAATTGGCACCTGTATAGGAATGGTGTGTGTTTTGGGGACTTTGGACACTCCACACTTACCAGTCTGGGCATATGATTGGGAAAATCTTTGAAAAGCATTATCTTTTCGGAAGAACATCATGTTGTGTGACTTTTTTTCTTAAATGTATTTTTTATTTTTAAATTGTGCTCTTATTCCATTATTGTGAGTATGCTATTTAGATCCAGCTCCAAAATCCAGACACATCAGTGTCGGTGTAAATCCATCTGTTCACTTCAGATGGTCAGAACACAAATGCACATCAGGAAGAAAGACAGACTTGAAATGCCATAGAGTGTACGAATAGGTCCCAACTCTGCAAAGCTTATGAAGTCTAGTTTTGAGTAGCTCCATTCAGGGCAGACGTGTGACTAATCACTGAAATGAAGTGCCACATTTAACAAGGCTTCTTGCATCTGAGATATATATCTGCAGAGATAGTTCAGATGTTTTTTTCAATGTAATGTGTTCTGTTCTTCTGTGCAGACATAACCTAACCTCAGTTGCCGTATCTAAGGTGCAGAGTTGAGAAATTGTCAAAGCTGCCGCAAGACCGCTCTCAGAACCTCTGTTTATGGTTTCATGTAGTTCAGTCTCCAAGCCAGCATTCTTTATTCAAGGGACTTTATTTCTAAATAAGCCAGAAGCTTCAATGGTGTTTGGTAGCAGCAACTTTTAGGTAAATATAGGCAAAGGCTGCTTATTTTACAATTTAAAGTCTTTGTGCTTTTCCTTGATTCCTTAGACTAGGCTTTTTGTTCTCTGAATCAGGGGATGTAAAATTGAAATTAACATTGAAAAACTATTACAAATAATTTGGAATTATGTGCTTTGCAGTTGGTGCAACTCTTCTTATGAGGTGCAGATAAATTCTGAATTATTCAGTCAAGGTTAACTCACGATGTGTTTTATGAGCTCAAATCTCCAAATGTGTGATAGGGTGCACTGTTTGAGAGATGCAATCCATGTAGAGGATGTGATCAGAAAGGCTTTCATGAAGAACCTTCTCAGTCCTTGACAGGACATCATTCATCATTTCCTTAGTGTTAGCAAAATTATTGTGGGGGGTTTTTTTGATGGAACAAGAAATACTTTCCTGCGTTGTATCTGACAGTAAAAATATATCTGTCATTTATTTGTATCTCAAATTTTGCCATATGAGTTAAACTTAATTTAAGCCTACACGTAAAATATTGTTTTGTCTAATTTGCAGTGCTCTTAAAATTTTCTATTTCTGCTCTTGAAATTATTTATTACAATTGATAAAATACTTAGTGCTAGATTAAAAGTATTCCCTGAGGTATGTTTGTCTTGGCATTCTTTTTTTAAACTGAGAGAAATTTTATGGGTATGTAGGGGGAGGAATTAAAAGGGAGAAATAGATGTTCTGGAATAATTTCTGCTGATCCTTTTTTTTTACCTCTGTCTGCAGCGGCAGTATATACCACTTGAATAGTACTAGTGTAGCATACAGCTGGATACCAACGTTTTGACTAATGAATCTTGATATGTATGAAGTAAATTAAGTTTATACACAGTATGCTCTGCCTATGCTCATTTGAAATTCAGTTCAGATTTTGTTCATATCTTTGCTGACACTAGCTATTTTTTTATCAAGATGGTTGTATAATAAAGGGAAAACACCAAAACTGTTGTTCTCCCCCCAGTTTCCCACTGTTACTGCTTTAACAAGAAGTAGATGGTAATTGACTTTCCAAATATGGAAAGCCAAGATACTCCGAAGCACTTGTTTGAGAGCTGAAAGAGGAAAAATCAATAAGGAAATGAGAAATTTGCCATTTCTAGTACTCTATTACCTGCTGTGTAATAAGATCTCATCAAATAAATCTTTCACAAATTACTGGAGTTAAGTCTGCACTTTCCCAGTATCTCGTGTATCAACAGTTTAACCATAGCTGAATGAAACAGTCAATACATTAAGCTCCAGTGCATGTGACTGGACAGATTACTATTGATTTTGGTGGAGTTTAGGTCAGGCTTTAGTAGCCAGAAAGATCAGAATTGGTCAGTTGAAAATAAATGATGTGTAGGCCATATTTCCTCATTCATTTTCTTATTGGGGAGACGGAGAGAGAACAGAGAGGAAAGATTAAAAAAAAAAAAAAAGTATGCAGCAAGGTTTGGAACTTATGGTATGCTGCTTTAATTTGGAGCAACATTCAATTAAGGATGATGCTTGTATTAGTGTAGGATAAACAGAAGGATTGATTTTTTTTTTTATTTTACTCATTAATAGCATCCATGTTTACTAGAAGAATATAAGATAATGTAGTAAAAGCATTAACAAAGGATTTAAGTGAGGAGGATCCCAAATCATATCTTTGGTATTATTTTTGTAGTGTTAAGCTTCACTGAAGGGATGGAATTTAGCAAGTAGTTACCATCTCAGTTCCTGCTTCTTTTTCTTACACAGAGAATTGGTTACTGGTCAGCTGGAACAAGTGATGGTTATATGTTGTTAATCTTTCCCAGACAGTCATTGTCTTTTCTCTATGGGTTTTTTTTTCCTCCTGGTAGTACAGAGTAATCCTTATTTTCTTGGCTGAGATTTGTTTTAAATACCTGTCTAGAAAGCTTTATAACTGGTGTAAAATTACTCCCGCCTTCATACGGCATTCATATTTCTGGATGCATATTGCTTGCAGTAAAGATTATATAGTGGGCTAAGTTTACTCTTGCTTCCGCTGATCTCAGTGAGGTTATTCTATGAATACATGTGAAATTATGTTTGAATTAAGAAACAAGTAATTTATTAGATGGTCAATCTAAATCACACTATTTGGGAGACTGACATCTGCAATGTTATCTCATTAATAAAATAATGGATGTTAAATAGAATACTGTTTTTGTATCAGACTGTTCATGATATTTTATGTGTTGTTTTCTGTTGAAGTACTTCATAATTGTGTTTCTACTAATTTTCTATTGATAACGTTTTAATTATATGGGCTTCCTTCCTGGCTTGCATTAACGTGGTAGCACCTACAAATCTAATAAAATATCCATTCTGATAATAAATTTCAGTCTGACACAAAGCTGCTGGAATAAAAATATTCTAGATCAATCAGAATGTCTCTCAAGTTTATGTTTTCTAGGGGATGGCAGTCTCGGGCTTTTAGACTTAGTGTGAAATGTAATGCGATTTAAGCTGGAGAAACAGCCCTGAGAGTAGAAATGTTAACTTAAGACTCATTCCTCCCAGCATTCAGGGTTAGAGAGCCTGCTGTGGGCTTGGGTGGGAAACATAGAGAATGTTTACATCCAGTTTCTGGGCAATAGATTGTTGGTACTGCTCTGAGTGGTAGGCAATGAAGGCTTGGAAAAGTTTCAGTTAGAGGAAGATGCTGCATGTAGGTATCTCATTTTTTTGTTGTAATCAGTAGGCTCTTTCACGACCCACTTCTAAGCACACGGTGGCTAAGCATTCATTTCCTTGGTGATTGTGCTAAGTGTGATTTTTTTTTTCTGCAGTTGTGTGGCCTTAACCAAATACCATCCACACTGACCTTGACTGAGCTAGTCCACTCTGCTTCAGATGTTTCCTGACTGCTGAGGCCAGCTGGCTAAAGCCAGATGTGAAACTCAAGGGTGTGCGAGCATTCTGGCAGTTGGGGTGGTGCATGAGCTCAGTGTCAGCACAGAGGCAGCCCATGGGTTGAGTTGGGCCTCTTGGTGATGCTCCGAGAGAGTTTAGGTCTGCTGATCCGAAAGACTGCAGTTCTGAGTGTGCAAATAGGCAAATTTTAAACACAGCTCACTTTTTGATTGTCTGGATACGGTCGTATGCATGCTGTAGGCAGCTGACTCTGAAGGAGCTTTCTGTCCATCTTCCTGGCTGGGCTGAATTCATGTACTGCAAATGCTTTCCAGGACTGCATACAAGCACCTAGCCCAGGGCTCTGCCTTCCCTTTTGGGTGCTGTGGGACTAAAATAATAAGGATTAGAGAACTTAACTTCTAAGACCCTAAATCCTTTATTGGATCTAGCTTTTGCATTCAGTATAAGAAGGTGAAGAAAAATAGGTACTACAGAGAAAGGAGGAAAGCTGTTGGTGAGGGTGACAAGCAGCAGCTGGGCATTTCTAGCCATTAGGCACTGTCAGGAAGCCTGTTGGGTATCTTGCGTGAGATTGGCATCATCAGATTCTGTTGTATTGACAGATTGCTTTTTTTATTTTTGATATATAATCAAAAGCTGACATTTTCTTTGAAGAAAGAATCTAGAGGGAAGTCGGATCTAGAAATTTACTTTAACTCTTTCTTGTTTTTGTCAGAGCATGACTTGGCGTTCAGCTGAATGTTTAATGTGCCTTTCGTAGGCTTTATTTATCAGCTATAGTTGTCTGATGAGAAAGTATTTCACTTGCATTTGATTTGAAAATGGTGATGCTTATTTTCAAATGATATTGTTCGATGATTACTTTCATTCTCCTTGCTGAGAAGAGAATGGGAAATGATACTCCCACTCCACCTCATTGTGTATGTATGCGCGTGTATTTTTATGTGTGTGTATGTGCATATATATACACCCACAGTGTGAGAGAGTGAGTTATCATTAGCCACTACTGTTCCAGTACTGAGAAAAATGAGTCTTTTAGTCACCTTTCCATGGTGCTTGTTGTCTAGTACCACCTTGTGAATGTGTCCTTGGGGTTGAAGCCTCTGCCTTTTACATCCCCTCTGAATATCACATTTTCTTTTATCTTAAGAAATGTACATGGAGATGTGAATATAACAAGACTGTACGTCAAAAGCTGTATGAATAGTAACACATTTATTTTGAATTTCAGAATTTATATGGTTTTCCTTTGAATTAGTTAAATGGAAACTATTGGGTTCAAAGTAGGTTATAGTGTAATTTTAAAAACAGTTTCAACGTCTAGAGTTACGAGGTGTACTTCCAACTTCAGATTCATTAAAACCATTGCTATAGACCAGGAACCAGTTATCTTAAACAAAATGCCAGCAGTATGACATGAGCTGAATGGGCTTGAGAAGTACTTAATATATGGTTATTCTTATTTTTCTAAAGGGAAATATTTTTAAAGGTGTGAAAGCAGCTATACCTGCTTTAAAGTCCATCTGAATTTGGTGAACACTGGAGAGACAGTGGACCTGAGATCTTTGAGGTTGTTGATGACTTCATTTGAATTCTCTAAGCTTTGTACATGTGTACAGACCTAAATGATGCTGATGAGGTTGTTGAAGGCTTTCTCCTGTCTATTCTCAGTGACCTATTTCTCTTTGACCTTCCAGTTACTGGTACAAGTTGTCATGTGTTTGCATGTGTGTTTGATTAAAATTATAGAAAATTAATGTCAGTGAAAAATCAAGCTGCTATATTGAGAAAAGTTGGATGTTTTTCCTGACTCTGTCAAACTAAGGTTATGTGAAATGTATTCTACCTTTATACCTCTTCTGAGATTTTATTTTATTTGGGGAATACTGTTTACTGAGAAACAGAAGAATAAAGTTTTAATTTGTTTCTTCTTACAAGCCAAAACTGCAGTTTGCTGTGCTAATTAGAGCAGCTGGATTACACAGCTTGCCTTAAATCCCAGGAGAAATCAGGAAAAGAGGTTGGCTTTAAGTATTTCTTACTGTCTCCAAGGTTTTAAATTAAAACCTCTTTTGGTTAATGAGAAAAGCTTACAGATTCAGTTTTTATTTGGGAGGAGGAGTGACAGGGAATTCTTCCCTATCCATATTTCATTCAGATCATGGCCTTTTGATTTAGAAAAACTATCACAGTCTAATAAACTGTGGCCAACGGTACTTTTAAATTTATTGGAGAAGTCTGAGGTCTCTGATAGATGCCTGAACACAGAGGGGAATAGAGTATAGAGAAGCTGTAGGAACAATAAAAGATACGTTGGTTCTCTCTCAGGTCTTTTAAGAGATACAATTTTTACCCAAGGTAACTAATATATTAAAAGACTCCACTTCGGGAGATGCAGTTGAGTGTCCTGTTTGATGGTAGATATACTAGGCCTGCTCTTTATCTGCATTATTTTCCAGCCTAAGTTTAATCACAACTGCTCTGGTTTATTTTTTCTATCCTTTAAAGTCTTTTTTAGAAATTTGTAGAGGTCTGCTGAGGCTGAGTCAGTGGGACCTTAGTTATGCCAGGCCCTTGAAATCAGTTTGTGTAAGTCTGGCTTGGTGATAAAAATTACACTGTTATTGCTTCTGAGTTTTTATTTGAAACTTTTTGTTATGAATAACTTGATTGCAATGTAAACGTTTGGGTACTAATGCTTGTCAACCTCAAACACTAAAAAACCTTTAATGTGCTGACAAAAACAGGGGCTAAAACCAGCCTTTGAAATACTGTGAAAAGAATTTACTTTACTAGTGAAGAGAAAAATGTCAGTTTGTCTTGAATCATGAAAAATGAAAATTAATGAGAGTTGCTACATATGTAAATGTATCGCTTCAGAGAATTGTGGCAGATATCTGCTCTCTTCATCTGCAGTAAGGAGAAAAAAACCAAAGAATTTGTTTTAGTGAATCATTAGGGAAGCATATCTAATGGCAATTAAAGGATAGAATAGGAAGCGTACTGCTATGTTAGGGCAAAATTTACCTTCATCAGCCAGATTGTTCTAGCTTGTGACCTCCTACTCCAAACTCCAAGGCTTAACTATATGAGCAAAATAAACTTACCTGGCAGCAGTGTTACTGCAATAAAATTAGACAGGTGCCTTAAGGAGAAGTTACTGTACAACCTAAACCCCTGTATTCCACTGTAGGCATTTGGATATCAATTTGCATTCCTAGTAAAAAGCATGGTAATACCATGTGTGAATTTTCTGTGAATTGTAATTTTTTATTGTTACTCACTTATTTCTAATTGCTTGTAACCTTGTGGCTATGATTATTGAGGTTGAGACCACATTTCAGTTGCAACCTAATGACACGTTAATGACAGAAAGATCATACTTAGCTTAAAAGTTGCTACAGAGTTTTGAAAAATCGAAATATCCTAATCGCTTCAATCACCTACAAATTTTCTTAGAAGCAATGAAGGCTAAAGTCTGTAAAGAAATCAAAGGCCAGAAGCCACAGCATGTGAGCTGGACCAAAGCAAACCCATGATACTGTCTCTTTGGGGTGCAATATTAAAAAATCCCTGTAGTTGTGGGTTGATCAAGTTGCAGACACGCACCTACTGTTACTGAGCAAGCTTGCACAGAACCTAAAAGCAGGAGTGCTGCTGCCTGAGTGTGCCACTCCAGCCTTCAGAAACAGGGATTAATACCAGTGCTGCATTATAACTATATTGTTTCCACAGACCAGATGTATTCTGTTCTCTGCTGTCATAAGATTCTCTTTCTAAATCTCCACAGTGGGAATCCTTCCAAAACCTAAAATTACTGATATTTGATAAATTAAGTCAGAAGAGCTCTCAGAAGGATGTTGGCTTATTTGGGTGGAAGGAGGACCTCACCCTTCCACTGTCCCTACAGGTCTGACTATGGGCTTTTTTGCAAAATGGTATCTTTTTGTCTGAAATTCTTGCATTCTGTTGAAAGCTGGGGAAGACATGGTACACTTGGTTTTGATGTGCCAGAGAGGCCAAAAGAACAGAAGAATCCTTACGTCCTTTCTGGAAATACAAATGGAAACTTTTAGTTTTAAATATTAAATTATTTGCAATATTAATAAAGGATGCTACAGCAAATTTTAGATATCAACGCCTCAGTATATCTACTATAACTGCTTTCTGTAACAACTTATATTTAAACTAGGATGTGGTTTCACTTTCTGAAAATGGTTTTGTTTGGCCAAATGTAATAATTTTCTAATCATGAATTATCATACACAAACACCATAAAACTGATACAGTGTTACCAATATCAGTCCATTCCATATGGCCAGAATTTTTTTCTCAAAAATAGTTTCTCAAAACTATCTGTATTTTAGACTATATTCATACTTTCAATATTCAGACAGAAAGCAAGTTTAAGATTCGTTTTGATCTGTCAGTAGAATATTAGTTTTGAAATCTGATTGTGACAATTTGGCTGTCAGGGATGGCTGTTTTACTGCTAATGCATCTATTTTGGGCTTGTGGACAAAGCTTGCGTAGGTTTTTAACTGTTTTGCAGTCCTTTGACAGTTGACCAAACAAGTGCAAGCACATTAGGGTCTAGGTACCCTGGATACCCTCTGCATCATCAATAAATGGCTGAAATATAAGCTTGAAAAATGACCAGAGCAAAAGGCTATTCACTGTTAAATGTCCTATAACCTACATGTCCAGTAATTGTGGCACTGTATTTAAGCTTAATTTTTAATTTTAATGAGCTACTTAATCTCTCTCCATTTATTATAGTTCCTGAGTTAGTGTTTTGGAGATGTTTTAGTAATTATTTTTCTTTTTAATGCTAATAAATGATGCCTATCACGTTACCATTATCTATTTTTCTGTAGAATACTCAGTTGTACCACACTTTTTCAGACACTGTATTATAACCAGTACCTGCTTCAGCCCAGATGTAGCTGAAGGGTTTTCTGCTCAAAATACATTTAGCTTTGCACATGTACCTTTTGTATTCAGATACGCAATATCTGAGCTTAAAGTAGCTTGTACAGAATGGGTGAAAAGTCATTATTTCTTCAATAAGTATTCACTAATTAAAGCAATTGCTTCTTGTGTGCACTTGTTCTTTAGTGTGTTCCCCCAGGTTACAAAGTTTTTCATTGGTTTATTACTTTTACTCTGGGTTTAAGCTTTTGCTCCTGCCCCATCCCCTTTCATGGGAAAAGCTTTCCTAAAATTAGATCTAATTCTTACCTGTGAGTAAATTTTTGCTAAATTTTCTTCTGGAAATTAGAAGAAATTAAATCTAGATCAGAACCCTATTGAATATTATGAAAGTCTGAACATCTGGAATTTAAATTTGAAGTGGGAATCCATTGCCTTAAAAAACCCATAATGACCAACAGTTTTTTGCCCAATATGGAGAGAAAAGCATCTGAAATAAAAAATCACCATCCAGACTACTTCACAAGCAACCCAGTGTTAAATGAAGTATATATTCAGAATTTTAGTGCAAAATTAAATTTTGCAATTCATTGACACCCAATGTTGTTAACATTAAAAATTCTTTAAGATTGAAAGGAAATTATAGATCTATATATGAATAACATAATGTTGACATTTATACTTATGTATAGAGTTGAATGAATTATAGAATATTATGCTTCAGGTTATAATCTACAAGCCAGCAGAGGCCCAGAAAAATTTTCTCTAGGCTACAGAATCATGGTAATTTTTTTATACTCATTATATTTTAAATACTCCATATAATTCTGTGTTAAAGATAGAATTCTAACTAGATAAGACATTGGGATAATGTGCAATTAAAGTTCATAATGTTTTGAAGAGCCACACATGCATATAAAAGATAAAAGAAACACCAACTGTATTTTGTCACAAGTGTGAAATTAAGAAACTTTATTGCCCGGAACTTGCAGAACTATACAGTTCAACAACCATTATGCTTAAATGTAAGCAAGTATGTAATGTTCAGGCCAGTGATGAATCAAATTGAAAATGCATTTATGACTTTCAATCCCTGAAATGAGCCTAGTGTAAGGTTAACACTAATCATCCTACATCATTGGCTTAAGGACTGTAAGGAACCAAAACCAAAGCTTTAAACAAATGAGCACTAAGTTGGCCTGGTTTAGAAACTTTTTTCATGTTTTTTTTCAGTCATAAAAGCAAACAGAATTTTACCAGGACTTGTAAAGAAACATTTTATTGGATTCCTGCCAGAGGCAGGCTGGTGATCAAATATAACAGCAGCTTAGTATTTCTGTCAAACAAAGCTGGAAGACTTTTAAATCATTAGAAAGTGATTATAGAAAAGCAATGAAAGTAGGTAAAAATAACCCCTATTCTACTAGATGAGGTCTCTGAAATTTGATAGTTCTTATTCCCAGAATATTGTGCATACAGTGAAACCACTGCATGGTAAAAGAGCTTCTAAAGTGGAAGATACTGTGGAAGTGCTTTGATTTATAATTAATACAGTGCAAGTGCAGTAGTATGCAAATCCTTTCAGACTACTTATACAGAGCTAGTGAACTACAGAAGAGTGAATTTGATCTTGGAAAAGCTGAACATGTTTCTTTGCACTTGCAACCTGCAACGTAATCTAATGTAATGGATGTAGATATCGCACCCTTTTTGTGGTTTTTTTTTTACTTCATCCTGTAATATAGAATTATGCCTGTATCAGCTGATGGAAGGAATCTCATATTGACAAGCAGTTCTTCTAAAGGCTCAATATCGAAAGTGTGGTTGTTTTATGGTTGCAGAAGGAAACATACATGAAATATCACTTGAAGTATTTGGAAATTTCTGCTGGTACAGCATTGCTGTGCTCCTGTCTGTCTCCAGGTAGTCAGTGACAAAATAGAAAGCTTGCAACTTTAAATGTTGGCTCTTTCATTTTAAAGTAAGAAGTTACCAAGAAAATGTAAGAGTAAAAATTCAAAAGACTTAAGATTTGAATTCCAGAATTTGTCAGCAGGTGGAAATGTCACTGAAGTACGTGCAAAACATAGTATTGCAATACTGCATTATGTGAAAAGGAGCACCCTAAATTAGTTATTGACTTTACCAGTATCTTATTAGATCAGAATAACTTAAAAATCAGGAGTAGAACCTTAAGGGTAACATGAAACTTTGCTTGCATTTATACTGTTATAATGTCTAGAGTCAGTCATGAGTTATTATAATTAATTATGATGCTGGAGACAAGAGGTGCAGATGAATACTGGTTCCAAGCTTTGGCTAGTAGGAGCTAACTCAGAGGCTGAAAATTCAGAAAAAGCAAGGCTGAAGACTGTAGTGGAAGAAATCTGAATGTTCCTATTCATTGTGTTGTTGCTTAGGGTTTAAGAAATTCACCAAAATTTCCTGTGTGGTTTTCTCACTAGAGTCTTATCAAAAAGGCTACCAACCTCCAGAAAACTTGTGTGTCATTTAAGGTTTGTAAATACTGGCCTTCAACACTTACAAAAGCTACATTTGGCATGCCACCCACTTTTCCCTATTTTGTGATGCTGATCTATTTACAGCAATTCCACTCCCAGCTGTGGACATCCTGGTGCTATTAAACACATCTTAATTGGTTCAGTTTGCATATGTAGTCCTGCTATGTCCGATTCAATGTTTGTAAGGCAGAAGCCATCATATACACAATAATCGTATCCAGGGGCCTTGCAGTAAACTCAAGCTGAATTTATTCTTAAATGGCTAGGGTACGAAATACTTGGAACTTGCGCAGTGAGACGTGAACAGCTACTTTTTGTGCATTCCCTATTTTCATTCTTCTCATACTATTTGAACTGCTTTCAGGCTATATAAAGTGTTGTACACAGGCCTATATAAATATTCTCTAGTTGAAATTGGCTCACATTTCTGGCCTACTGTAAATTGTACAAAAGGTAGGAGACTGCCTGCTGGAAAAACTGGGAAAGGAAATATTCAAAGGGTTGAATGAAGAAATCTCATAAAGCATACTTTGGAACTGCATTTTACTGGTTAAGAGGTTACATGTTTCTTTTTAATTACCCACTAGTCATGTACTTACTGTGCATCTGATCTAGTGATGTGCTGTGTTCCATTAGTCATTGCAGGCGCCTGGCATATCTCGCACTCAAGTTTTAAATTAGTTCTTGTTCTAAAGCAATATATTGGAAGTGCTGAAATGAGCGCTTTGGTGGGGGGGGGGCGGATTTGGGGATTTGGTAGTAAAAGGCATTAAGCAGTTGATTTTTGTGGCATATAAATGGAGGCATTTCTCAAAGGGAACCTGTAACTAGGTAGCTGCCTGATGTGTAAGAAGGATTCCACAGAGTCATCAGCTGAAGAAATGAACTGAGACTTTGTCTTTAGGATGCTGGTATGACTCTGAAAACACCACATTTAAATTCACAATATCCGTAGAAGTGGCATACATTTTAGGCACCTGAAACATTTTATAACAGCCTTGCAACCCATGGGTCAGCTTTTTCCTTTCTTCTCTTAGATTAGTGGGTTTTTAATATATCTTATGTCATCTCCAAGACGCATTGTCATGAAAGCAATGTTCAAATGGCAGGCGCTTGTGGGCAGCCTATACTAACTGCAGCTTTTCTTGATTGAAACCTGGAATGCACAATGTTTTTGCCCACTGAGAACTTTTCAGAGGCCTGGATATGAACTGAGTATATCAAGTTTTCTAATTGTCTGATAACAAGCAGGAGGCACCTAAGTATTGTTCCCACCCTCTGGTAATCTGCTGTGCTGTCTTGCTTTTTGCCTTTTTCGTATTGTATATGTAAGTAATTTGTGTTTTCCTCTACCTTTGTCTGTATAAATAGCATCTGTGTAATAGCAAAGATGTTGCAGTGGCAAATTGGTCGCAGTTAATTTACTTGGTCACTGTGTGAATTACTGTGAAGTAATTCAGTATCTAATTCTGAAAGCCTTAGATGACTAGAAGTTTGTTACAAAGGAAAAGCTTCGACTATCAGTAAGGTATTGTGTACATGTTATTTGAACATTTTTTTTTCATGGCGCAGTTTCAATTTTTAAAGACATTAATTATGGAAGTGCACATGCTATTACTTTTGTTAGGACATCTGCTTTTGGCTGTTCAGAATTTTTAGACTTCTTTTTAGCTGTTAAGTTTAAAAAGGTGTGTCAGCTTAGGTCTTTAATTGTCATCTCTGAACTTTAGCGTTCTGAATTATGTTGTAGTTCTGTGATTAGGAGAAGTTGCCTCCAAGAGTTTTAGTGGATTTAGTAGAATGGATTTTCTTGTTTGTTGTTAACCAAACAGTGATATGTTTAATACTAGTCAAGAGGAATTTGTTCCTTTCTAGTATTTTATTGACACATGCATAGTTTGACTTCTGCTTGACGGCAGTACAAAGGCAGAATGCCTTATTGATGGTGCATTATAATCAGTGTTTCCATATTGTGCTGGTATTTAGCATTTTATGCTTTATTTAGGTTTTTTTTTTAATAAAATGGCAATGGGATTCTGCCAAGTTGTAAACATTCTGCTTAGAATTTCCTGTGATGTGTTATTTACCCATAAAAAGAAGTCATTGAAGTGGATCAAAAGAGTAAGCATGTTGTTATTACCGGTAGTATTTAGTAGTCTAGGATTACATGAAAAACATGAGTTACATGCTTCATGTTTAATGTGTTTGAGAGTTTGGGTAAGATAAGATTTACCAGTATTCAGTTGTTGTAGTATTTCAGTGTTTCCAGAAGGGTTTTCTTATTGGAAGTGTTATCTGTGGTAATAACAAGAACTTGTATTTTGGGGTGGATAAAATAGACTCCTGGCACTTAGTGAACTATAGTATTTTTCACTAAGGCACAACAAGCACAACTTGTCTCTAGTGGAGTAACGTTTACTAAAATAGTGCAGTATATGCATGTCTATTTCTGCTCAGCAAGTGGTGTCAGCCTGGCTAATAAATTCTATCATGATGGTGTAGCAGATGGAGTGAGAGAGAGGAAAAAATAGAGTTTATTGTTAACTGACTAGTTTATATCAAAGTTCAATAGTAAATGCAACAGTGGTTTATAAGATTCGATGGCAAGGTACACTTGGTTATTTACTGCATAGAGGACAGGGTCAGACAAAACTGTCAGGGAGACCTTCCTGTTGAGTCATGAGGTTCAGAAAACATCCCCTTGCTTTCTAAACTCATTCAGAGAGGAGTCTAGGTGTGGCTGGATCCAATCCTAGTCCCAGACCTGGTCAATGGTTTATGTCTAAAGGATTATATAGGCACAATCAATCCTTTATATCACTTAGCTAAGATGTCAAACTTTAGCATGCTGTTAGCCACTTACCAAGAATCTGTTGAGGTAAGGAATCTCTCAGCCTCGAGGAGTAACCTTGAGAGACGTCACTGAGAAGAGTCTGGCTCCATCCTCTTGACTTCCGTCCTTAAGATATTTGTATGTATTGATGAGGTCCCCTCTCAGTCTTCTCTTCTTCAGGCTGAACAAAACCAACTCTCTCAGCCTTTCCTTGTAGGGGAGATGCTCCAGTCCCTTAATCATCCTTGTTGCTCTCCTCTGGACTCTTTCTAGGAGTTCCTCATCTTTCTTGAACTGGGGAGTCCAGAACTGGACACAGTACTCCAGGTGGGGTCTCACCAGGGCAGAGTAGAGGGAGGAGAACCTCCCTCGCCCTGCTGGCCACACTCCTCTTAATGCACCCCAGGATACCATTGGCCATTACCCCCTTCTTGGGATAACATTTAAGAAGGGAGGGGAAAAACTGTGGTGGAACAGCATTGGAGAGAGGGATGAGAAGATGTGAGAGGAGCAGCCCTGCACACACCCAGGTCAGAAGGAGGGGCAGGAGGAGCTCCAGGTGCTGGAGCAGAGATTCCCCTGCAGCCCCTGGTGCACCCATGGTGGGGCAGGCTGTCCCTCTGGAGCCCATGGAGGCCCATGGGGGAGCAGATCTCCACCTGCAGCCCGGGGAGGACCCCACACTAGAGCAGGGGGATGGACCCGAAGGAGGCTGTGACCCCATGGGAAGCCCATGCTGGAGCAGGCTCCTGGCAGGACCTGTGGCCCTGTGGAGAGAGGAGCCCAGGCTGGAGCAGACCTGGTGACCCCACGGGGGACCCACACTGGAGCAGTCTGTTCCTGAAGGACTGCACCCTGTGGAACGGACCCATGCTGGAGCAGTTCATTAAGAACTGCAGCCCATGGGAAGGACCCACACTGGAGACATTAATGGAGGACTGTCTGCCGTGGGAGGGACCCCACACTGAAGCAGGGGAAAGAGAGTGATGAGGAAGGAGTGGCAGAGAGAATATGTGGTGAATTGAACTTTTAAAACAGAACATAACATTAGAAAAATGCAGATTTTAATACCCATAAATTTAACATATTTCAAAGGCTTTGCTTGTTCACTTAATATGCACAGAAGAATGCTAACAATGTTTATCAGACTTCAAGGTCATTATTATAGTGAGAGATTTGGATGTCTGACAAAGTCCCTTTAGCAGGGAAATAAATAGACCTAAATAGTTACATGTTGTTGGGGAGGTAATAGAAATAGAAACTTTACACCAAACTTTGGTATGAAGTAAGGTACAAGAAGGTAAACCTGATGTAATTAAACAATCAGTAGACTTATTTGTCATTTTGATATGAGGATAGATCTGAGCTCATTGTTTTTTCAAGAGTATGCTACTTTTGAAAATAACAGCTAAGTTTTGTCTCTTGTTAATTTTGAAGTTTTATGGTATTTAATGGCTTATGTTAAAGATACGTAAACATCAAATAAGATCTCTAAGCAGTAGCATTGATAATATGCAAGAGATACATTAAGGATGAGAAAATACAAATCTTTCAGAAATTCTCTTTATTATGTGATCTCCTCCACTTAGTCTTTGGCTTATGTGTACTTTTTTCAGTGGTGAGTCTTTACTGAAGTGGAACTGTTTGCTTTTATAAGTGGGCAGAAATACTGAGATGCCTGCAGTGGTGGAAATTACTGGGCATCTACAAAAGTGCCGTGTCACACTCCTCCTCTATGCTTATCAAATCTAAGGATTATATTAAAACCTAAATTTCAGCTGGGTTTGCACGTTATTTTCACTCAGACCCACTGTGACAATTTTAAACTTTGAAAAAAATTGCTTCTTCCAAAGCAAAAAAGTTCCCTTCAGAGAAATTTTGGTGTTATGTTAGTTCAGTATTACACACACCCTCCCACCTCCCCCCATGAGGGAGTGTATTGAAGAGAGTTAGTCCTCACAAAAATGCAATGGATACTACTTTCATTACTTGAAAGTCAGTGTGCACTCAATTTTCATTGCATTGTAAATCAGTTAGGTGCTTTTTAAAATGTTATCTGTAAAATATAACCTTACAATGCGTAATTAACACTTGCTGGAGACTGATTAGGCTTTCAGCTTTTGTGTTCTAAACCGAAACTCTTAATATGTATGATAATTATATGTATGTATAAATTGTGTATAAAATATTTGATTATACTCATCAGTTTTTAAAATATGTAATTAAAAGACAGTAAATCAGTAAATATCTAAAAATATAATGCTGGATTTTAAAATGTGGCATCATTAATTTTACAGCGTTTAAAGTAATCTCATACAATATTTGTTAAACATGTACTGCCATCCTCATACCCCAAAACATGGACTTCTTCCCTACCTCCCCATCAACAGTGTTTAAAACCAGTTGTCCACTGTGGGAAGATCTGGGAAGCGTACTAGGGATATGCATAGATACACTTTTAGACAGGTTTTATGAGACTTCACTGAATGTTGGCTGCCTAGCTTGCTTAGCGTCTTTTGTATAAAATCCCAGTAGGTAGCTACAAGCATTATTAGGTGCCCAAATACCTTTGTTAATCTGGTCATTAGGCAGTGGCCAGGTGCACACACTGTGTAATTTGTACAACTGGATTTCTTTGCTTTGAACTATAACTTAATTCTGGTTAAGCCACAAATCAAGTAGATTTGTTAGGTGCAATAGTAGAATTAGTAGCATTGGAGTAAGTATAAAATAGTACAGTGCTTGTCTGCCATGTGTAAATAAATCTGATATTGATTGAGGAGCAGGAGTTTAATCATTTTAACACTTTTGCACCTGGGACCTGGTAATGGATCATCTTCTAGCCAATAAGAGGTGAATAAAGTTTACCTTGTTTCAGTGCCTAATCTCAGAGAAAGTTTGATTTTGGAGGTGGAAGTGGTACAATATGTAGACAACTAAAAGTTGAGTGGAAAGGATGGAAGAGATCCTCAGGTAAATAGCAAGGAGGTGAGGAAGAATTCCATTAGTGCTGACTGGCTGATCTGAATGTGCATTATTAGTGCCTACTGTGGTGTTAATTGACAGCAGTACTAGATAATGTAGTCTAGAAGCACACACGGTATCGAATGAGAAAAGACAGGGAAGACCGAGCCACGTGCTCTTCTTTTAGAGAATTTTGTTCTATTATTTTTGTTTGCCAAGTTGATTTTTTGAAAATTTTACTGGTGGTGGTGATAGGGAATGGTGCCTCTGCAACACTGGATTACCGTAATTCTTGATGCAGTCTTTCATGCTTCACCTTTTGCGCACAGAGGTAAAAGCAGTTATGGGAAACTGTAGACCTTTTTCAGAGATATAAAGTGTATATTTATTTCTAATAAGGACTCTTTTATACACTGAGCATAAGAAAGAAGAATGTTTAGTCTGAAAACCAGTATTATCACATGCAACCTCTGATTTATAACTGTTGTTAAGTTTTATCCCCAATATTATTATTCTGGAATAACACATTTGTCAAGAAATATATTCCAGTACATTTTATGTAGAGAAATTAAATCACTCTGAAGCTGTTAAAGATGTTTCTGATGTGCAGCAAATATATTGCATTGTCTATGCAGCCTCCTATACAGTCCTACCAAATTTGTATCCTTACTTTTACAATACCAGCTAATGTTTTTTCTTTGGCGTATGTGAATGTTGCATGATGAAAGACTTGGGAGATGTGTACAGAAGTGATATAAATAACCTCTAGGTAACTTGAGCACACTGCACAGCCCATTGGTTTAAAAGCAGTTTACAAATTTTGAAAGCAAAATTATGTTGTGCTCCATGCAATGGAAGTAACAAAAATGTAAAAGTGCATGTACACCTTATGTGCCAAGAGCTGAATATCATAAATGTACCCAAGGAAAAAAAATAGTTGAAATAGTCTCTGATGATAATAGGAAATGTGTTAGCTGAACAGTTATGTCTGAAATGGACAAAGTATATGAGGTCCCTGATTGCAGGATGGTAATGAGGAGGTCAGAGGCAGGGGAGAAAAGTTAACTGTGTTTGAATCTTTACAATGCTGTGTTAGTTGGTCATTAGGAACAAGGGAGAATGGCAGCTTACAAAAGGAGTATTTTGTGGGACAGGTAGGGATATTTCCTTCTGATTTCATCACTTATTTTGTAAAATTATAACGGAAACAGAGCAAAACATAACATCTATCTTTAAGCTGCAGAAGTCTATTTGCCTGATTCCATTTGCATTTTGCCAGTGTAAAACAGGAATGAGCTTGAGCTTGAGCTTGCCACAGCAGTCAGATGTGAAATCTGACCTGGGAAATGTTCCTTGAACTGTGCCTAACTGTTGTTTTTACAAAGTGTTTTATTCTGAACTTCAGAGGAAAAGAAGCTGAATGCAGGAATATAACACCAAAGCTTCTGCTATGAGAGAGATTCCTCAGTAAAGAACACTTATATTTGTAAGAAACTGAAGAAGGGCACATCATGGAGTTAGGCCTTCATCTTGCCTCACTTTTTTTCTGTCTGCCTCATCTGGCTTGCATCCCATGTCACAGGCAATGTTCTTAATGTACAAAAGTAATTAGAAAGGAAAGTCAAAAGCAAGTGTTTGACATTTGCTTTTATTTATTGCTGAGGTGGTTTAGCTTTCTGATTTGTTAATCAATAAAATAAAGTAGAACCTTTCATAGAAACACATGATAGCTGGCCTCAAAGACTTTATTTGGACTTTTGGAGGTCAAGCTAATTTCTAACTTTTTTTTTTAATGGATCACAACAGCTTCTTTGAGTAGTGGGGTTTTTTCAATTATGGTACCTTTCTAAAAATGGATTTGTTTTGTTTTGTTTTTACATCTTTCCATACAGACTTACTATTACCAGCAATGCAAAATGCACTGCTTTGACTCCATGCAATGTACTGACATTGCAAATGCATGTTAAAGGTTTTCTAAGTCTAGGTAGCCTTCATAGCCCTACTACCTGATTATGACACTGTTTGGAATTGCCCTCTGTGCTTTGATATATATTTCTCATTTTGCATTGCTTTTGTTTTCATAGATGCACTTCAGAATCTTGCTCTTCAGGGCATGCTTTTTCTTTTTTTACAGCATGTCCTGTTTTTAAATGCTCATCCTCTCGCTGTCTGGACATGTTGGTTTTCTTTTCCCTACCCTGTTGGTTCAGTCTAAGAGGATCAAATACTCTTGATGCTGCTGTAAATTGGTGGTGACATCTTGGAAAGCCATTGGCTGCACCAAAGCAAAATTACTGAGAGTGGGTGGAGAATCAGATTGCGATTCTAGCATATTTAAATAAACTATCCTTCTGGATAGAGGGCTTACATTTGGTTCCCCACTAACTGTAGCAATAAATTATGGACCTATGGGACCTGATGAGATGCATCCCAGAGTCCTGAGGGAATTGGCTGATGTAGTTCCCAAGCCACTCTCCATAATATTTGAAAAGTCATGGCAGTCAGGTGAAGTCCCCAGTAACTGGAAATGTTTTTTAAAGAGAAATATTGTGCCCATCTTTCAAAAGGGTGGAAAGGAGGACCCTGGGAACTACCGACCTGTCAGCCTCACCTCTGTGCCTGGGAAGATCATGGAACAGATCCTCCTAGAAGCTATGCTACGGCACGTGGAGGCCAGGGAGGTGATTCGAGACAGCCAGCATGGCTTCACCAAGGGCAAGTCTTCCCTGACGAACCTAGTGGCTTTCTATGATGGAGTGACTACATCAGTGGACAAGGGAAGAGGTATGGATGTCATCTATCTGGACTTCTGTAAAGCTTTTGACATGGTCCCCCACAACCTCATTCTCTCTAAATTGGGGATATGAGGATTTGATGGGTGGACTATTCAGTGGATAAGGAATTGGTTGGATGGTCACATCCAGAGGGTAGTGGCCAACGGCTCGATGTCCAAATGGAGACCACTACAAGTGGTGTCCCTTAGGACATGAGCCAGCAATGTATGCTTGCAGCCCAGAAGGCCAACCATAACCTGGGCTGCATCAAAAGCAGAGGGGCCATCAGGTCAAGGGAGGCAATTCTGCCCATCTACTCTGCTCTGGTAAGACCCCACCTGGAGTACTGCATCCAGCTCTGGAGCCCCCAGCACAAGAAGGACGTGGACCTGCTGGAGCAGGTCCAGATGAGGGCCACAAGAATGATCTGAGGGTTGGAGCACCTCTTCTACAAAGACAGGCTAAGAGAGTTGGAAACATTTTGCCTGGAGAAGAGAAGGCTGTGGGGAGACCTTATTGTATAAGAAGGATGGGGACAATTTTTTTAGCAAGGCCTGCTGTGATAGTACAAGGGGTAGTGGTTTTAAACTAAAGGAGGGTAGATTTAGACTGGATATAAGGAAGAGATATTTTACAATGAGGGTGGTGAAACACTGGAATGGGTTGCCCAGAAAGGTAGTGGAGGCCCCATCCCTGGAAACATTCAAGACCAGGTTGGATGGGGCTCTGGGCACCCTGATCTAGTTTGTGGTGTCCCTGCTCACTGCAGGGGGTTGGACTAGATGACCTCTAAAGGTCCCTTCCAATCCAAAGCATTCTATGATTTTGTGATTACTTTGGGCTATTTCAATTTTAAAGATTCCTGCCTCACTGAGAATAATAAGGCATAGGCTATAACTTACAAAGCAGAGTGATTTAAGTGTTTCATCTTTATGTAATTCTGAGTCTTATCATTCATAGGCAAAGCATCTCTGATTAAAGCCTTTTATAGCACCATGTGACAGTAGAATTAGCCCTGAGATCTTGCTCTGAGTTCCATTGATTAGGACCATGAATGTTTCAATAGTGAAAATAGTTGAGATCAGCTAAAAGCATGCATGAAATAGCTCTGTTGCCCTAAAAAAAGACATAATTAAACACTCAATGGGCTAGACCGCTACAATAGTGATAGCGCATTTGCACAGTCAGATTGTGTTAGAATCGCTGTGTTTGTCATTAAGCCAGCACATTCTGAGGCTTTGGCTTTGCTTTGAAATCTAAAGCACTAACTGATAACATTAATGATTATTTTTTCCTCTTTGGCCAGCAGTTTTTTGTGAATCTCTGGTTCTTGGATTGTGTTACAGAACACTGAAACCTTCCTACCCTACTTACTAAATCGGTGTAATTTTCAAAGAACACAGATGGGAAGGTAGAAGCAATTAGCAACCTGCCTGCTTTGGCCTTATGATCAAAATTTTCTGAGGTAGTAAGAGAAAAAGTAACGACAGCAAGAAAACACTACCGTAATCCATCCAATTAACATAGTTTTAATTATGGCATAACTATCTGTAAAGCTTTTTTCACATCTGTTATGCAGATTGGTTCTATTCTTGTCTGGTAATCAACAGTGGAACAATCTGACTAAGTAATGAATGTCACTTATGGACCACGAAGAAAGTAACTTTAAACTGTACCATAGAAGATTTTAGACACTTTCATATTTGACAGATAACTCAAGTGTTCTTTCATACTTCTGTACTTGGTTTCTCTCCCTACAGGTCTACATCTCTACCTTGTCTCAGTTCTATCGGTGTGTTGTGTCAGAAGGAAGACCTTACTCACCTCCAAAAGCAAAATGATACTACTTTTACTTCTACTGACAGAATGGAAAAAACCTCGCAAAGCAAACAATCTTTTTTTATGTCCTTGAGTCTGAATCCTGTACTAACTTGGAAATGCATATTTATAATTTCTGAGAAATTCTATATGACTCAAGCTCTAAGGCAGAAATAAAATAGGAAAACCAGATGTACTTAAATTATCACAGCATTGATTGAATATCAATAAAAATCTAATAGAATAACATGTAGCTTTTAAAGGGAAAATGGAGAAAACAAATTACTGTAATTGTCCAAGGCAACAGGCAACTTTTAAAAATTATTTTGGTCAATTTGAATAATATCTAATTTTAATTTCTTTCATTTTGATGCTTGTGCTTTTCTACCTGCAAGGCATCAATGAAGGCAGATCTACTCATGTAACTTCTCCTTAAGGTGCTGTCAGTAAAGCTGGCTGTTGTGGAGCTACTAAATGTATTGGGTAGTTGTTACCACACAAGAAGTTTTACTGACGTGAACTAGAATGTCAAATTATCTTGTGAAGTTCCTCATTAAAAGGGTAGCAAAGCTAATGATCCCCATTGACTCAGTTTTATTTCAGATGCTTCAATGGGTACTTGGATAATACATCATTTCTGAAACTTAATAAAATTCTTGTCTTTTAAAGAATTTAATGTTAGATACCCTTTTGTGTGCATACAGACTTTGAATGGTGACTTATTTATGATATTTGGAACTCTTCTGGTACATTCAAAGAGATTAAATATGAAAAAAAAAGATTTTTCTTCCTGACTCTGCTAGAAAGTTGCTCATCTCTTGAACTGTGTAGTGTATTTTATTACCTTTAGTAACAGAAGGGAGAAATCTAAAGTTTTTCAATAAAACCCTATGGTAATTTAATCACCATTTTTTGATCAACCCGTTTCAAAGTTTTGAAATTACCTTGTTTTCCTACCCTGACATTTCATTGGATGCTGTAGGAGGCTTACCTACTTGAAGATGAGGGTAAAAACTTGCAAAAAGGAAGAGAATACATCTAATATTACACGTTCTCATACTGAAGGGCTTTTCCTGCAAAGTCAGGAGAGAGGAACTTTGAATAGACCGGATGAGAACTTTCTGTAGGTGAGCTTTAGCATTGTAAGTGCATCAGCTGTATTGGGCTATATATTTCTTTTTCCTTGTAATCCTGAGTAGGTGATGGAGGCTTTTCTATCTTTTTTTTTTTTCTTTTTTTGAAGAGTATTTCTGTGAAAAGCGCTCTCTACCACAGTCGTCATGGTGGCAATAGGTAGCAAGCATGGTAAGTATGTTGCATATTGCTTGTATAGGGATAAAATCAAAGTCTTATGGTAGCTAATTAATTTAAACCACATGTAGATCTATAGCATTTTTTTTTATCAACAAAGTGTTCCAAATACTTGGCTCAATCAGGATATTTAGTTATTTACAACTTCCTTGATGCTTTGGTAGCTACGTAATTCACAGAATAGATGTTATTCTGGAACTTGGAGACCTGATTTCTATTCCTGTCTCTGTTACTGATCTGGTATGTGAACCTACTCAAGTTGGCTTACTTCTCCAGATGCACTGGTAGGTCTACATGACACATGTAGGAAGAAACACCAACTCTGAATCAAACCCTTTGAGGACCAGAAGCTATGTTAGTGCAACTCTATGCATTAGTCTTCTCCTAAGAAGGACAGAGTAGACTGAGTACCAAGCATAGGTGAAATTGATAAGTTTTAGGTGATCATAAAGGAATGAGCATGATTGGATTATCTTGTTATAAGACAACTACAATAAATCTCAACTTCTTCAGTCCAGTAGTTATTTTTTGAAGCTGCACATGTATAAACATATAATCTGTTTAGGCCTGTTCTTATGATTTAACCCCAGCAGCAACTCAACCCCACACAGCCTCTCGCTCACCTGGTGGGATGGGGGAGAGAATCAGAAGAGTGAAAGTGAGAAAACTCGTGGGTCGAGATAAAGATACTATAATAGGGAAAGTAAAAGCCATGTGTGCAAGCAGAGCAAAACAAAAGCCATGTGTGCAAGCAGAGCAAAACAAAGAATTAATTCCCTGCTTCCCAGTGGCAGGCAGGTGCTCAGCCATCTCCAGGAAAGCAGGGTTCCATCACACGTAATGGTGACTTAGGAAGACAAATGCTGTCACTCCGAATGTCCCCCCCTTCCTCCTTCTTCCCCCAGCTTTATATGCTGAGCGTGACATCATATGGTATGGGATATCCCTTTGGTCACTTGAGGTCAGCTGTCCTGGCTGTGTACCCTCTGAAATTCTTGTGCCCCCCCCAGCCTCCTCACTGGTGGGGTGGGGTGAGAGGCAGACAAGGTCTTGACTCTGTGTAAGCCCTGCTCATCACTAACGAAAACATCCGTGTATTATCAGTTCTGTTTCCATCACAAATCCAAGCCATAGCACCATACTGGCTACTGTGAAGAAAATTAGCTCTATCCTAGCCAAATCCTGCACACCTGTGATCAATGAATAAAACAATTTATATATATGAGGAATTAAGTCTTAGAAGTTTTTTGCCCCTTTCCTGCTGTGTGACACTGAGTAAGTTTCTTCGCCTTTGTTTTCCCTGACAGTTCTGCTTGTTGATTCTATTTGTGTTGTAAATGTTTGCCATGGATTGTCTCACAGAATGAGATTCTATAGGACCTGAAGCAATAAATTCCTGATCCTAAGTATAAATTTTGTATTTTTTATTTGTCTGTAGCCTCTGTTTTGCTGTTCACAGTCTATTTTAGTTACAACTGATTTTTTTCTCAACAATTTTGGGTGGTGGGGCTTTCAAATGCCAGTATAATTAAAGTCTTCTGATAAAAATCCTGAGAAAGACTAATACAGTATCTTCAGTAATCCTTGCTATATTCAAATCAGATAGGCATCTTTTCTGGGGAATAAGAAAGAATGTAATTCCCTTCTTTAAGAGGTAAGAATGTTGGTGAAAAGCCAGAGTCTCTTTGAAGATATTTGTGTTCCACTTCTGTCTTATGCAACTTCAGGACAAAATGATCTCATATAGCCTTTCTAATTTCAGTATTAAAATAAATGGCGGATTATGCTACCCTTTCACTCAACATGCAGATAGAAAAGTTATTATTAGCCATACCACATCTGTCCTCTTAAAAGACAGCGGTTGTGTTTAACTTCTTGGTCTTACATGGTCCTGCAGTGAAAAATTATTTTTACTATGTCCTTAAGCAGAGCCTACTGAAGCCAAGCAGAACACTTTTTTTATGACTTTAAAGGGCTTTGGATCTATCAGTTATCTAAATAGGGCCCTTTTTGTTGTTAGAAATCAATAAATCTGTTGCTCTGGCGCATTTTCAGTTGTTACCCTTGAAATAGTTGCTTATTTACTGAACAGCCTGTTCATAGCAGATCAGAATATTGGCAAATTGCTTTAGGTTTACTTTGCATTGATAGGTCCCAATTTTATAAATGTAATAGATCTTCAAAATTAAACGTTACTTCCTCAAACTATTCTCCCTGATTTCCTAACCTGAATCTCTGCAGTGATGTGCCTTGTATTTCAGTAAAAATGGATTACAAATGAAATGAGGCCTTAATTAGAAGGAAATAGGCAATACTGACTACAGTAAGGCCAGGGACAGGGATATCTATTTTTGTGAAGTAATTCTTACAGGAGTTCATCATGTAATGTGTAGATAAAATCTAATTAAAGAAGAATGCTATATCCTACATCAGTTTCTAGGAAATCTGCCTGTGAAAGTAAACAAAAATGTTACATCGCTTTGGTACACCATGTGATAGTATTTTCTTCAAAATAAGGTTCTATGTGGGAGTATTTTTCTGTAGTTTTGTAACACAGAAGTAAGCTTCTTGAAATACCTCTTTTCATATTTCTTGGGCACCAGAAAAAGTCAGAGATGTGAAAATGATGAAGACAATTACGTGCTTCAGCTCTCAAAAGTAATTGAAGAACAGTGGTACTTTTGAGTTGTTATTGCAAATTATCTTCTTTTGAATTTTTTAATGCATTGTGTACAATGCATTAAACACATAAAAAATTAAAATAGCTGCTTTTCCACTAGACAGCTTGTGAAGTATTTGGATAACTACCATTCTGTCTGGATTTTGAAGCAGACAAAAGGACACAACTTTAATACGCTTTGTGAGGAGTATTTGTTCTTGGTAGAAATAGTAGTATTTTCCTAACTATGTTTAAATTGAATATTTAACAATGGATTTATTTTCCCTTAACTCTGAACTAGAACATCAGCGTAACTAAAAAACATGGTACTTCCATGAGAACATAACAGGAAACTCAGTAGTGCTTGTGACTGGCTAGCTAGGGATTTCTACTTCCAGGAAACATGCCTTTGGGTATTTCTAGATCTGTATTAGTTTATAGCCAAATAGAAAGTTTCCTGAAAAACATTTAACACACACACTGGTGGCAACCCTTTATGTTTAGGGACAATTTATTCTGGTAGGTTCTGAGGTGTTTAGCTTATTAAAACAGATTTTCTTATAACCATATTCAATATTTTATTTGTGTACTGCATTCGTATTTGTGATAGCATAAAGCTTTCAGTGTTTTATAAATAAATTTTGGGGTTTGGGGAAAAGCTTCCTGTTCAGACAGTGAATGCCTTTGCAGAAAAGGTAAACAGTGAAACCATCTATGTAGTGAAACTTTGCAGAACACACTGAAAGTATGGACTTCAACAGAAAGAACCAAAAAAGTAGGATATGGGATACAAGTTCTGTTGTACCAAATCTTACAGCAGCCTGGGCTAGGGCTAGATTTTCAGGCCAGTGTTGCTCAGGCAGTCTGTTTCTAAAACAATGCCTCTTTGTAGGTAAAACTTTAATGAAATTTTATCAGTGAATATTCTGAAGTATGCTAGGTTTACCTCTGGATATTTGAATGTTGTACTTCATTCAGGGTTAGATCTTTTTTTTTTTTTTTTCCCCTTTTGTTTTTCTAATTGCACACATCATTAAGGTGTTCTCATGAAAAACTGGGTTGGAGGTGGATGTCTGTGTGGAGCACTACCCTTTCCAAGTTTTTTTTGTGATTGCCCTCAAATTGAAACATAACTAGGAGATAGCGAACCAGATGTGACTGTTGTGAGCCATGTAACTGCTTACTGCTGGAACTGCTACTTACTGCTGTTTTATCATCTTAGACACTGTCCATGATTTTATATTAAAAGCCCTTACATATTAAGCTGTCTTCATAGAGCAGTTGTTCTTCTGTCTTCGATGCCAGGTTTATGGTGTATTATGTTTATTCTTTTTTTATCCATGAAGCTGAGCTGATTCTACTGATTATTTTCATGTGAACCCCAAATATGAGAAGTTGAAATGCACTTGGGGGAATATTATACAAATTGCTCTTGCTTCTGTGTAATTAATGTATCTCTGATTTTAAAGAAATAAAATGGGAATGCTGCCCAGTGCTGCAAGCAAAATGGTGTACACTTGGAGTTTAAAGTAAACGACAATTGCTGGCTGTCGTAGTGTAAGCTTCAATTTGTGTTTTTTGTGACTTCATCTAAACTGCCAATTTCTACGTTCGATGCATGATGACAGAAGTTATATGAATGTCCAGTCTTTGGTTTGAAAATAAAGGTGACTTCATTTGGGCTGCTTACCTGTGAGAAGAACATAGTATTTCCGAACACTGATGGATGGACTTATGACCAGATTTAGCAGGATTTAGCAAAAGTGTATTTTGGCAGTCGTAGTTGCTGCCCCATTATAGTTTCTGGTCTCTAATAATTTCAGTGAAGGTGAGAAGGAATATTTGTGGTTAGAAAATTCAGTCTTTTCCTTATTTTCCTTTTGAATTCACTCAAATGTCACTCAAAATGCGGTGGGGGGGTAGTTAGTACATGTAAATATATGGATATTTGCTTTTTATAGAATGGTGAAATCATACCTGATATAACTCAGTAAACAGTATCAAGTCTGGGTTTTGCCCCTATTGTTTCAAGTTCGTTGAGATTAATTGTTGGGGTTACATAAGCAATGCCATAGTATAAAGCGTTGCCATTAATGTGAACAGAGAAGCTCTTTGTTGATACTGTAGTTCGTTAAAGCTAATCCAACCTGACACCACCTTTTGTCACGTTTAATTTCTCTCAAGTTTAGCAGCAATTGTGAGCAAAGACTCTAGGTTAAAATCCAGAACAATTTAATTTTTATGTTTTAAATAAATGCTGAAAGATTCTATAGAATTTCAGAATGTGTTTGTAGTTGAGCAAAACATAAGATTGCATACGTTAACGTACTTAAATATTGGTTGTGCCTTAGATGTGGTTTGGGATGGAAGAAGCAGGGGTTTCATCCAGAGAAGCAGTACTGACAGCCTGCAGAATGTCAGAGCTGAGAGTCCAGCAGAACATAGCTCCCATTTATTCCTGTGTCACTGAAACATACCCAAGGGGAAATGTTAGCTCCAAAGCACTTTTCCCCATCTTTTTAACTGGGTTTGGCAGAAAAGGGAGATTTTCCTTAAGAGTAGAGGTAGGCAGTCTAGAAAAGAATTTCGTTAAGCATAACTTCAGTGGAAGATGTAGTTGATAGAGGTTTGCTAGCTTTGATTGTGATGATTTTAATAAAGACATAAATTAGGCTCTCTTTCCACATCTGTTTCCCTTTAAAAAGCTAACCTGAAAAGTGTGGCTATGCAAGATGTTAATTTTGGGCAATCAAGAGGTTTGCTTTCCATCACTTCAAAGTATTTAGTTCAGATTCTGACTTTTTGATATTTTTAATTATGAGAAGATAACCAATATATGCAAACCCTAGCCCCTTCTGGGGCTACTGCTTCAACAGAGTATGCAGAGGCCAAAAGTGCTTTTGCTTACGATAGAAAATGCTTTGACATCCATTAGATAAGATAATGGAGAAGAAAAGCAGACAGCTGTTACAAATGAAATGAAGATAGACTCAAATTAACTGCAGGGTTAGAAATTCAGGGTTATTTATCATAGAATCATAGAAATCATAGAATGTTTTGGGTTGGAAGGGACCACTAGAGGTCATCGAGGCCACTCCCCCTGCAGTCAGCAGGGACACTGCTAAGTAGATCACGTTGCTCAGAGCCCCATCCAACCTGGCCTTGAATGTTTCCAGGGATGGGGCCTCCACTACCTCTCTGGGCAACCTGTTCCAGTGTTTTACCACCCTCATTGTAAAGAATTTTTTCCTTATATCTAGCCTAAACCTACCCTGATTTAGTTTAAAACCATTACCCCTTGTCCTAACACAGTTGGCCCTACTAAAAAGATTTTCCTCATCTTTCCTATAGGCCCCCTTTAGGTATTGAAAGGCCGTAATCAGGTCTCCCCACAGCCTTCTCTTCTCCAGACTGAACAACCCCAACTCTCTCAGCCTGTCCTCATAGGAGAGGTGCTCCAGCCCTCGGATCATTTTTGTAGCCCTCCTCTGGACCCGCTCCAACAGTTCCATGTCCTTCTTGTGCTGAGGGCTCCAGAGCTGGACGCAGTACTCCAGGTGAGGTCTCACCAGAGCTGAGTAGAGGGGCAGAATCACCTCCCTCAACCTGCTGGCCATGCTTCTCCTGATGCAGCCCAGAGTACGGTTGGCCTTCTGGGCTGCCAGGGCACATTGCCGGCTCATATCCAGCTTTTCATCCACCAGCACCCCCAAGTCCCTCTCGGCAGGGCTACTCTCAATCCTTTCTCCCCCCAGCCTGTATTGATACTGGAGGTTACCCCGACCCAGGTGCATGACCTTGCACTTGGCCTTGTTGAACCTCATGAGGTTCACTCAGGCCCACCTCTCCAGCCTGTCCAGGTCCCTCTGGATGACATCCCGTCCTTCTGGTGTGTCAACCGCACCACTCAGTTTGGTATCATCTGCAAACTTGCTGAGGGTGCACTCGATCTCACTGTCTTAAGTCATTGATGAAGATGTTGAACAGCACCGGTCCCAGTACGGACCCCTGAGGGTCACCACTCGTCACCGGTCTCCATCCGGACGTTGTACCATTGACCACTACCCTCTGGATGCGACCATCCAGCCAGTTCCTTATCTACCGAACAGTCCACCCATCAAATCCATAGCTCTCCAATTTAGTGAGAAGGATGTTGTGGGGGACGGTGTCAAAGGCTTTGCAGAAGTCCAGATAGATGACATCCATTGGTTTTCCTTTATCCACCATTGTCGTCACACCATCATAGAAAGTCACTAGGTTCGTCAGGCAGGACTTGCCCTTGGTGAAGCCATGCTGGCTATCTCGAATTATCTCCCTGGCCACCATGTGCTTTAGTGTAGCTTCTAGGAGGATCTGTTCCATGATCTTCCTGGGCACAGAGGTGAGGCTGACAGGTTTTCTGTCTCTTGAATGGAGAGAAAAACTAAAGTCGTTAGAAATAAGTTCGGTGGGAAAAAATAGTTTTGAATTTCTCCACAAAGATACCCAGAAATTTCCTGCTAGATTCCTCCTGATTCCTATTTGAGTTTTTCATTTACATTGCTTTGGTTTTTACATTAGTTGTGCTCTCTACAGAAGTTACTAGCATTAATGACAGGGTGTGCAGTTTCCAGCAACTAGCAAGGCACAACACTGGTCTCTCAGAAGGTAGCCTAATCAGAGAGTGGCCCTTCTCCTCATCAAGACAGGAAAGCTCTTGTCTTCACTCCAACCAAATTAAATTAAGTTTGAATTTTTTACAAGTCGGTTGAGGCATCGCAGCAGGTTAGTTCAGCACCTTCCTCTAAGATAACCCAGAGGGAATGACTAGCCATCTCTCAAGAGAAAATGTGTCATCTAGGAGGCATCTCTTAGTCACTTCACTCAATAACACAATTGTTTATATGCTGTTGTCCAACAATTTCAGGTTTCTAGGCCTCTGCTACAGTTCAGTGTAATAACATTAGTATCTGTTTGGTTGTCAATACACAGAACTAATTTTATGAACTTGTACCTAAAATTTTTTATTCTATATTTCATGTTACTTGTTTTTTTGGTTCAGTATTTTTTCCTTGTAGGTCACCAGAGTTATAACTTTAAGTGGTAGAACATCTGCTATAATAAGTACATGAGGGAAATCTTCAGTGAAGAAATGTACAATGGAAAAAGGAGGATAATGGAAGTCACACCTGGATGTGGAAAGGAAAGAACAAGAGACACAAGTCTAGAACGTACTGTGAACAGTTCTTAAATCTTACTTGTAATAGTGAGCAATAAGATGTATTCAGCTGGTTGTTGAGCAGCTATTCATCTATTCTGTAATATCTCCCAGAGGCTGAAATGTGAAGTACCCTTTGGAAAGACGTAAAAGAATAAGATGACAAAGGAGACAGTACTTCAGAACAGTCTTGGAGTTGCGGAGTATGCAAGAACTAGAAGTAGTGTGAAGTCAGCGCAAGATTCAGAGATTCCTGATTCTTTTGTGCACATGGTCCTCTGGCTAGTTATGTAAGAAGCTAGCCCTAGAAAACATTCTATTTCTGTTGAAGTGATTTTTTTTTTTAATCGCTGCTTGGTTTAAAACACAATAGTTTAACCAAATCAAGATAAGGTTTTGGCCTTTTTTCTTTCTTTAACTTATTTGGAAAATAATGAACTAATAATGTCTTCCTTCTTTGTAGGAAATATTCATTACTAAGAAAAACTGTTTCTGAAACACACAGAAGTATACACAACAAATAATTTCTGTAATAGGCCAAACTAGCTTTGCTTTGATGTAGTATTTTCCCTCAAGGAAAATAATGAAAAGACTAATGTATACATATTCATTGAAACTATCTGAATATGTAGTTCCTCTGTGAATTCCCTGTGCTTTAAGATTAGCTAAAGCTCACAGCTTTGCGTCAGAAAAGCAGAGATTTCTCTCTGCCTTAACCTACATGTTTTCTTAAACTGCAGGTAAATATATCCTGAGAGGTTGATGTTTCTGTGTTTAAACTGTATTTGAAAAAAGGGCATCTCAAGGCTGACTGCCCCTGTTCACAGGGATGGTAGGAACAAACTGTTAGAACAAGTTGATGCTGCAGAGCAAGTAAATGGTTCCATTTTATTTACTTTTACGTCTTTGGATTGTGTGATGAAAGTGAATGATTAAAGCATGAAGAAAATTCAGTTCATTGTTTTAGGTTTGTGTATGTTAGAATATGCAGGATTTTATGTAAGGTTAGGCAGAAGTGACATAGTATATAGTTTTATCAAACTTTGAATAGTTTCATGTGTGTAAGAAGGAGATACCCTAGTACTGTATTTCAAATAGACATGAAAGAAGGATATTTAAAATGGATTTTTATTTTTTTTTAATTAAATTAGACCTCCTCAGAGACAGAAAAAGCAGACAGGCAGCTGTAGTAGTTCTATATAGTTCACTACTTTAAAGCTCCAGATTTAGATCAATTTTGTCACAAATTTGTTTTTCTCACTGGCTTAGTCTAAGACATGGATACTCAGATTTTTAACAGTAATTAGGCACTCAGCACTTATAGGAACTGAATACTGAGTATGTTTTAAGATATTATTCCTCTTATTTACAGGGATATTCTGAGATAAATGTATTAAATACTGCAATGTGCTTGAAACGTATGCTATTCTTAGGTACTAATGTAGTCTAATAAGTAAAGTACTTAACATGTCTAGATGTTCTCATCCTGCAGAAATTACTTGGGTAAAATTTACTATAACATGAATTATCTTTGTAAATAAGATGGGGTTTTAGGTGATGATGCAAAACCCAATACCAGAGACTCCAGTATACTTGGATGAACTTTGATTCAGATCCATTAAAACTTGTCATGAACAATTTTCAAATATACAGGTTCTACAAGTTAATTTTACTTCTGGTTGTGTTTCTTTTTCTTATGAGTAATATTCTTACTTTAAGTAGGACTGTTCTGGTGCTAAAGAAGTTCCACAACATCTGAAATGAAATATTTGACTCTCATTTTTATGCAACCATACTGATTGTGACCATTTCTATTCCAGTCAAAGGAGTTTTAGTTTCTGAGGCAGTAACTATTGCCAGTATTAAAGGTAGCCACCCATTTCTTTACAAGCTTTTCAGCGGCACAACAGCTAACTTGCTATTACCTTTTCTATGTGAGCAGAATCAGCAAATGTTTATTCTCTCCAATGCTTCTTTATTAACTCCTCTGGCCTATTCCCTCTATCCATTGCACCTACCAAAGAAAAAATAAAGCCTCTCTAGACAAAGTACAACAATACTCCAGGATATCGGTGTGCTCTCCTGTACACCTTGTTCCTGGTTCAAACTGATATGTCAGTCTGCTGGCAAATACTGTGCAGTTCCACTGAAATGTGCCATTTTGTACCACCACCAAATTTATCCGCTGGGGTTCTCCATTTTGTGGCTTGAAGCACTTCTCATGGCTCTACAGAGACTGTCTTGACCATGTTATAGAGATTGCATTTTGGAGATAGTGTCTGTGAGCAAGATAATTAATTGTCATTGAATTAAAAAGGCTTGCAGGAATTGGAAAGAAACCTTGCAAAATTTTATGCTGAAGTTGAGTCTTGAAATATACTTTAATAAATATTATGCATGATGTCTCAAGGGATCAGTACTGAGAATTTGTGACAAATTGTAAATTTCTGAGCCTTATTTTGTAATTGAGTGTCCATATAGCTCTGTGTGCCATAGCAATGAACATAAATTGAGGCAGTATCTCATTTATGCAAAACTAAGAATCCAACCCCTCCAAACGAGTTCAGATGACTTTAACTATAGACACAGAAAAATGCATTCAATAGTTTCATTATCAGTATTCCAGTAAGTACCAGAAATAATTTTATTTCCAAATTAAATCTATGGAAATGAGCAAAGCTCATAAAATGAAGAAATATAATTCATTACATTTAAAGTTAATTTCTTTAACTGTTGTAAGAGCAAGTAAGATAAAATGTCTGAGTACGTTTAATCTTAGATTTATTAAGGCAAATAGAATTAGGATTCTTTACATTATAATGTTAATACAGCCAAAATTTAAATAGTTATGTTAAACATTTATTATGACTGCTGTATCTATTAGATAAAATCCATTCATTTTAAGTGCCAACAATATAAGATAAGAAAGCATGGACACTTACAGCTGAGAAAAAGATGATTCTAAAATTCCCCTAATCATGGACTTTTAATACATAGAGGAAAATGCCAATTAAATTTTGATCTGAAACAATAGTAATTGCAACAATCTCCTTTTTCATTCACCAATACCAGCTAAACAGTATTAATTCCTCTTGAAACATGAGGAAATAGAGAATTATCTCTAATAAAAGTAAACCCACGCTCATTTTAACAGTTATAACAATTTACAGTTTATCCTGTTTATTGGATTCCAATGAAATTGCATTTTTAGTATGCTTAGTTTGTTTTGCTGTGATGTTTAGCAATACAATTCCTAGGTCCTCTTTCTCTAGAAGGTTTTCTGGGAATCATATGTGTTTGTTTTTAATGGCAAACCTTGTCTTATGGAAAAGATTGGAATAAAACTGGATTCCTGAGTAGTCCAGAATTGCAACACCTTAGGTGGTTCTTTTATACACTTTATTCCTTAACAGAAGAGCTCGCATCAGTAATAAATTCAGCTAGGAAGTACTCTGGCTAAGAGAACTGTCCTGCCTCTTTACTTTGAATGTGCACTCAGATATATTTTGGCCACAGACCAAATAGTGCGGATGATACCAAACTGTGCAGTTGACATGCCAGAAGGACGGGATGTCATCCAAAGAGACCGGGACAGGCTGGAGAGGTGGGCCTGAGTGAACCTCATGAGGTTCAACAAGGCCAAGTGCAAGGTCATGCACCTGGGTCGGGGTAACCTCCAGTATCAATACAGGCTGGGGGAAGAAAGGATCGAGAGTAGCCCTGCTGAGAGGGACTTGGGGGTGCTGGTGGATGAAAAGCTGGGCTTGAGCCAGCAATGTGTGCTGGCAGCCCCAGAAGGCCAGCTGTACTCTGGGCTGCATCAGGAGAAGTGTGGCCAGCAGGTTTGAGGGAGGTGATTCTGCCCCTCTACTCAGCTCTGGTGAGACCTCACCTGCAGTACTGCGTCCAGCTCTGGAGCCCTCAGCACAAGAAGGACATGGAACTGTTGGAGCGGGTCCAGAGGAGGGCTACAAAAATGATCCGAGGGCTGGAGCACCTCTCCTATGAGGACAGGCTGAGAGAGTTGGGGTTGTTCAGTCTGGAGAAGAGAAGGCTGCGGGGAGACCTGATTACGGCCTTTCAATACCTAAAGGGGGCCTATAGGAAAGATAGGAAAATCTTTTTAGTAGGGCCAACTGTGTTAGGACAAGGTAATGGTTTTAAACTAAATCAGGGTAGGTTTAGACTAGATATAAGGAAGAAATTCTTTACAATGAGGGTGGTAAAACACTGGAATGAGTTGCCCAGCGAGGTGGTGGAGGCCCCATCCCTGGAAACATTCAAGGCCAGGTTGGATGGGGCTCTGAGCAACGTGATCTACTTAGCAGTGTCCCTGCTTACTGCAGAGGGGTTGGACTAGATGACTTCTAGCGGTCCCTTCCAACCCAAAACATTCTATGATTCTATGATTCTATTATTATTATCATTTATGTTCGTGACATTCTCAGTTGTTGGATAGATACCCCAGTATATTGATAATTGGTCAAGTGTTTCTGGCCAAGCAGACCCTTGGAATTACATATGTTTAGCCTTTATTTTTAATGACCAATAAATATTTGAATACCAAAGAATTGAGTAGTAGAGGTCCCAAAGTCTCCAGTGGGATCAGCACTTTACCCCTATGACGTTATTTTGATCCTTTACTGAGGAAAGTGTCTGAGCTGCAAATGTGTGCTACCACTACTTATCTAATTGAATCAATCATATGGGATCTAGAGGTTAAAATATTAGAGCATCAGGGCAGGAGGCTCCTTATTTTGCAGGTTTATGAAATAATTATTGATTAAGGCTGCCTTGCACTACTGTAATGCAATTAATATTTCTAATGTCTAATATAATTTTTCTTGTTACAGGGAAAAAAAATGTCTTATTTACATGTCTCTTCCTCAGCCGATAACTTCCACTTAAAAAGGAGCTGATACTTTGATCTGTATTATTTAAAACTTCCCTTGCTAATTAATTAAATGGTTTAGCCCATTCCTTTTGACTTAAAACCCAGGTTATAGTACTACTGATTTGTAACCATGTTAATTTTTTAAGTATATGGAAATGGTTTATATTGAGCATTTATCTGTTAAAAGACCCAAATTTGAAAGATACCAAAGCCTGTGCTAAATTGGAAGATGGAGAAAATTGGCTAAATTTTATGACTCATAGGCAGTAAGTCTAGGCAGACCTTAGAGTCTAAGTAATGAAATAGTTATAAAATTTTTATAAAGTGCACTGATTGTGATATTCAGGTATAAAAAAAATTGCATTTTCATGTTTGAAATACATTCCTCCTTCAGGTATTACATACAAAGTGCTCCTCTGCCGTTCATTTATATGTTCTAAAACTTCCCTCCCTCATTTTTTTCCACATCTTTCATAGTCCTGATTTTGCCAATGTTAAAGCACTTCAACACCTTTAGAGATTCCAGATGGAGCTTGATTGTTTTTTTTAAAAGCTTTCCCAGTAATAACTTGACAAGGTGATGAGGTTTGATAAAGGTAACTCATTTGGGAACATGTGGGTGCTGATTGTCACTTATTACAATAGTTTCTATATCTGGTGTGAAGATACCTGCAGTACCACTTGTATTATTATAACTCACTCCTATGTAGCTTGGTTATTACTGTCACAGACCCTGGATTTATGATACTGCTGAGAGAATTTAGCAGGAGGTCAAAGCCAGAGGACGCCTCTTATCTACCAAGAGCTTAGTAATGTTTAACAAAGGGACCTAGTCAAAGTAGGAAGAAAATTAAGGTACCTCAATATTGTAATGCTGTTTTCCAGTTGCTGTATTAGAGTATATCCTCACTCCAGCATATAGTACATTTTCAGTGTATTTGAGCAAAGAATAATGAGAAGGCAGTTTTTAACCACCTGAGGACTGCTATTTTATTCATGAATCTCCAAGGTTACTGTACATGTGAACAGAACCGAAAGTTTGTAAGTTTGGAGTGATAGTAGTTCTCAGAGGACTAAAACTAATGTTTTTTTCTCATGTTAAGTGGTGCATGCCCTTATTGCATCTAGTCCTTTCTTTCGAGTTTAAGGAGGATTTACAGTGGATATTTAGCACATGCTGCTCTGCGTATTTTTTTTTTTGCGGTCCTTCAACAGCCATTTGAAAGGGAAAATACTTTCAGTTTTGGGGAAGGGGAAAAGAGCATCTCCCTGCTGGTGTTCCAGAGCAAATGTTCTTAAGGGCATGAAGAGTTATGATAATTTTAAATTATACGTTTTGCTATTCAGGATCATACCTTTGTCTGTCCTGAAGCTGCAGCCAATGTCTGAACTGTGAGAGGGAAGGTGTAAATTATGATGACTTTGGGGAAGAACAAAGGAGAAGACAAGTCTTTAAAATATACACAACAGTGCATAAAGTTTTACGGTGGACTATTACATGTGGTTGTTTCCAAGACATTAATTTAATTGCTTCTTTGCAGGTGTAAATAAAAATGTGGCCTTCTGTTAAATGTAGGATAACCTCCTATCACCTACTCGTGCATAAACCCACTCCAACATCTATTTAGACGGCTTATCTTAATGTCAGCTTGTTAATTCTTTAGAAAGTTTGTCTTGCATCTAGACATTTTTATATTTGGTGCAAATTACCCAAAATGTATCCTGCACACTCAGTGTCCTGGTTTCGGCTGGGATAGAGTTAATTTTCTTCATAGAAGCTGGCATAGTGCTGTGTTTTGGATTTAGTACCAGAAGAATGTTGATAACACACTGATGTTTTTAGTTGTTGCCAAGCAGTGCTCAGACTACTCAAGGACTTTTTGAGCTTCTCCTGCTCGGCCAGGTGCATAACAAGCTGTGAGGGAGCACAGCCAGGACAGCTAACCCAAACTGACCAAAGATCTATTCCATACCATATAACATCATGTTCGGGGCGGGGGTTTAGTCGGTCGGTCGGTTGTGGGGAGAGTGATCACTGCTCGGGGACTGATCGTGGCTCGGGGAGCAATTGTGGCTCGGGACGGGCTGGGCATCGGTCAGTGGGTGGTGAGCAATTGTGTTGTGCATCATTCGTTTTGTATATTCTGTATATTCTGTTATTTTTGGAGGACTGTCTCCCGTGAGTGGGACCCCACGCATGAGCAGGGGAAGAGTCCTCTCCCTAGGGAAGAAAAAGCGGCAGAGACAACGTGTGATGAACTGACCTCAACCCCCATTCCCATTCCCCTGCGCCGCTGGGGAGGAGTAGGTAGAGAAGCTGGGAGTGAAGTTGAGCCCAGAAAGAAGGGAGGGGTGGGGGGAAAGGTTTTTAAGATCTAGCAGTTTTTCTCCTCTCCTTCTCTGATTTTGATTGATAATAAATTAATTATTTCTTTCAAGTGGAGTCTGTTTTGCCCATGATGGTAACTGATAAAATGATTTCTCCCTGTCCTTATCTCGACCCACGAGCCCTTTTGATTTACTTTTTCTCTCCTCTGTCTGGTTAGAGGGCTTTGGTGGGCCCCTCCCTTCTTTCTGGGCTCAACTTCACTCCCAGCTTCTCTACCTGCTCCGGCGTGGGGTCCTCCACGGGCTACAGGTGGATATCTGCTCCACCGTGGACCTCCATGGGCTGCAGGGGGACAGCCTGCCCCACCATGGTCTTCACCAAGGGCTGCAGGGGAATCTCTGCTCCGGTGCCTCGAGCACCTCCTCCCCCGCCTTCTTCACTGACCTTGGTGTCTGCAGGGCTGTTTTCTTTTGCATCCTCTCACTTCTCTTCTCTCTCCGGCTACTGAGCCGCAGATAGTTTTTTTTCCTTCTTAAATATGTTATCACATAGGCGCTTCCACTGTTGCTAATTGGCTTGGCCTTGGCCAGCAACGGACACAGGGAATACTTCTAGCAGCTTCTCACAGAAGCCACCCCTGTAGCCCCCCCACTACCAAGACCTTGCCACAGAAACCCAATACACTCAGCCTGTTGTTTGTGTGTCTTCTCATAATCATTCTTTTGAAACATATGTAAAGGGATGCGGGAAAAAATTCATTTTGGTGGAATTGTTGAGCAGTGATTACCACCATAGCTGTGTGTTAGTATTGAGCAGTATATCAAACAGAACACTACTACAGTCTCTTTTCTCCTCACAGTGATTTGTTTTAAGGGCACGATCGTGTTTTTATGGAAATGCTCACATTTTTACTATTGACATGAAAAAAAAGACACCCCCTTTTTTTTTAAGACAAGTCCAAGTGTATGAACCTATAAGTGATTTCTTTTGATCATTCACTGCTGGGATTGTCACAGGCAATGGATCTGGAGACTTGGTAGGTATTGGTTCCCTGCATTGTAAAATCAGTCATAATGCCACCGTGGAACTGCTGGATCAAGCAAGAAGGTCTATGTTCAGCAAAGCACTTAATTCCCTTAATGTTAAATGTGTTTAAGCTTAATCAGAATCTAAGTAAGAAGTCAGATCTCTTATCAGTGAAATACATTTTTGTGTCTGTCGGCATTAATATAAGACTTTCTTTAACTAAAGCAGCTTATTGATGTTTAAATAGAATTTTAAATAATGCTTAAAGTCATCATATTAGCAAGTTTACCAAAATTATACAGTTTTTTCTGGAGCACGTCTGTGTCAGTTGCAAATGTAATAGACTCAGGGCTTTAATGATGCAAATTAAATTTTCCAGTGAGAGAAATGCCAATATAGGCCAAGAATTAATTCTGAATCCAAAGGGGGGAGAGCAAACTATTAGTTCATTACATCTGGCAGAAACAATTCAGTAGTGTCCTTTTAGTTACTATGATATTTGGCCTTAAATAACAAAGGAAACTGACCCTTCCCATATATGTTGGGCATCAATTACAATTACTGAAATCCTTACCTCCCAAAATGAACTGGGTGCATATCACTTTCTTTATTCTTCCTGCTCTGCTGTCATCCTCTTTGCATAAACCTCTTAGGTCAGCTGCTTAAGAAGGACAGCAGTGAAATCCTTATTTATTTAGCTGCATAAGTGTAGGCCTAAGTGTACAAGTGGTCTCTTGAAAATCAGGTGCTTAACATCAGGGATGAGTACAATAGGAACTGTATGGCACATTGGTAGTGGAGGGAAAACTACAACATTTTAAGCCCTGGACAAGTATTCCCTTCCATGCTAAGACGTCTGGTAACTTTTTTTTTTTATATAGTTATATAGCACTGCTTTCAAAAAATGGGATACCTGGAGCATATTTTGCTGCAGTAAAATTGGTAACACAAGGCAGGGGTCCAAGCTTCCAGGCTTTCACCTCTGCACTGTCCTAGGTTCCCTGCAGCTGTGGGTGCTGCCAGGCTCTCACAGTTGGCTGCTGAACACAGGTGGGCAGAGTATGGGGGCTGCTGTTGCTGCAGCCAGACACAACCTATGGAAACAGCAACAACATCGGAATGTGGTTCAGGAAAAGCAGTTGTGTGTCTTCATTGCAGAGTTCATCAAACTGTAATTAAGAAAAATTGAATACCTTAACGATGAGTTTTGTTTGGCTGGTTTTGTACATGCAGGTGGAAGTGGGGGTAGCTAAGGAGTTGTACTGATGCAAAACTTTTTTAACCAGTTCAGATATTTTAGGAGTATGTGTCAGGCTAGCTTTGAGAATGTAATTTTGGAAGTAGTGCAGTGTCTTAAATTAACTTCAACCTAAAATATCATCCAAACAAATGTTCTTTTTAAAAAATTTATATTTTATTATTTCAATTTTTTACATCAGAAAACTACCTTTGAAGTTTATTGATTCCTTTGAGAATACATTTTTGATTACATTTTTGATACAGTATTGAAAATATTTTCCAGCCATACCAGAATTAGGTTTTGATATTTAGTATTTGTGATTTCACAGAGATTTTACAACACATTTGTCCTGGTTTTCTAATGCAGAAGAATTATCACACAATAAATAATTTTACAGATTTGTTAGCATATTGCCATGAGAAGTCATATGCTAGCTGGCAATTTCCTGGAATAGTTATCAATTTCTGAAGGAATTACAAAATATTATTTGTTGAAAACATATCTGGAGATAAAAACTTAAAATTATCTTTTAGATCCAACCTCACTTGTGGGACTTTTTTTGTTCCTGAAGTGCAAGGTCTTATATGCAAGCCCTGATGTAGAATTGCAATGTGTGGTCTGAATTCTCCATGGAGAATTTATGTTCTCCTCTGTATTTCTACATTGTGAGAGAGCTGGAGTTGCTGATACTGATGTGGAAATGCTAACATCCTGGTGATGACAACTCTGCCAAAGCAGTCCATGATATTTTGGCTGAATCTGGGAAGAATGGGCAAGTTGCTAACCTTAATGAGTGGAACCCTTTTTTTAGTGACCCAAAGATGAGTCTTTGATCAGAATTACGGACAGAATGAGTTGAAATCCTTACTTTTCCATGTCCTCCTATACTGTCGGGACTTTGATATTGCAGGTCTCTATTCTCTGGATTGACCAGGGTTCGTATTCTAAGACCTATCAAATAGTTTTCCACAATACATTTAAGTTCAGTGAATTAACACTTGCTTCTTTAAAAACAAAAAAAAGAAAAGAAGATGTTGACAAATGTCAAGCAGTTGTTACAGAAACATACACTGATATTTGTCTCGGTCGGTCGGTTAGGAGTGATAAGAATGGTATAAAAGTCCTTTTTTCATTTCCTTAATATTTTGGATATGAATACAGTACTTGAAATAAGTAAATACTATGGATATCTTGTGTGAAACTACTATGGGTATATGGGCATAACAATGTTTCATAGAAACAAAACGAGAATAGACTGCATCTGTGAAGTAGCCACAGGTATTGACAACTACTTGGGGAGTATTTTCTTCAAAGTCGCAATTTTTTTTTTAGACTAAAATGTCTTAAAAATAAGTAATTAGAGCTTTGGTATGAAAGGAGTTAAGTTTTAAGATTTCATACTTTGGTTTACTTTCCTTTCTTTCAAGGAAAGCTAACATGCTTTTGGGTGCTGGACGAAGTACCTGGCTGCTTGGGCAGTAATGCTTTTAGGTTTAGATTATAAACAGAGTTTGAGAAATCCTGCTTTCACCTATCATGAAATGCTTTTGTGTAAGAGTCAACCTGTGTGAGGAGATAAATGGACTATATAACTAACAATACACAAAATGCTAGTTTAGGTAAAGCACGTGCTGCTGATAACCGACTAAGCCTTCCTGTGTATGCTAATCCTAATTTATGTTAAATCATAATTAAGACAGTTTTGTTTATTGCTTATAGCCATAAGCACCTGGAAGACTGACTAATCCCATCCATGTGTTGCGGACAATCCAGCTGCTATTGTTGACTCACAATGCAGAAATTTTGTATTTGTGAGTTGTTTTCATTGGTATTTTTTTAGGCATTTGCAGAGGGCCTTTTCTTCTTTCATATCAGGAGCAGGAACAGAAGCAGCATCCTAAATAAAATAGATGAAGAGATTTTGGAGCAGGAGGCCAAAATCTCAATAGGCTAGCTGCATTTTCATCCAAACTATAAAATAGAGAGCATTCCTGATTTACCCATGCAAAAATCGATTCATAACTTCTATTGGAGCTGTGCTTCTGTTTTGTGTTACACTTATAATTAGGCATAACTGTCAGATTTTCAGGATTCTGAAATGTGTTATTCAGAAGACCATAAGTGGTACCATAGCAGAGAGATGAGGAGAGAAAAAGGGACAGAATAAATTGAGTCTCCGGAGAATAAATCCAAAAGAATGGGGAACACCTATGCCCACTGTATGTAGAATTTCAGTTTTCCAGTTGCATCATCTTTCTCATCACAGACTAAATCTAGGTTCTCACATAAATGTTGCTGTATGTATAAATGTTTTGGACCTGTACCTAATACATATATATTCATGTAACTAGATATATCATGGATTGTGCGATCAGTTGACAAGAATTGTTTTCTGTTTCTTGTATAGCGTATCTTCTTAAAGCATAAGTAGGAGCACTCAGGTCAGTATAAAGTCTTACTGTGAAAGCTTTCTCTCTTTAGGAGAATTATTTCCCTGGGAGAGTATTCATTCTAACGACTTCAAATGATCCATTTTAAAAATCACCCAAGAACAGTAGCGTTTTATATTTTCTATTGTTAAATCTTTGCGCTGTCGAGGCATTTCCTATGTTTAAAAGTTTTCTGCTAACATAACCAAGTAACCTGTTTTTCCAAGAGAAATGTCTTCTAATATTTCATTTTCTGTCTTGTCACGATGGAAATTATGCAAACTACTGTTAAGTGACAGTTATTTTCTCTGAGCTTTTTTGAAGTCAGCCCACGTAGAGATCATTTGCAGGATCTGATGTGGAAATTTGGACCTAATCCTGCATTCATTACTTATTGAAAAGTATTGTTGGTTGAATTTGTTAGGAGGTTGTGATAAAACAGGAACAAAGAATTAGGGGCTGAAAGTGGAACAACACAAAGCATATCTAATAGTCCACACACAATTCAAATGTGAGTGCATCTGCTTTGCAAAATGTTCTGACTCTTCTCATGTTTGTTACCTTGTGATATTTGCAATTGCATCGATTTTTTTGCCAGATAGAATTAGAATTGATTCTTGTAAGAATGCAAAATCAGAAATTAAAAATGCAAAGTGAACACATCCCTAATGCAGACCCTACAATGAATGCCAGTTCTGTAATAACCTCATGTGAATTCTTCTTACAGACAGCAGAGAGCAGCAGTGTGATGACCTGAATCAGAAGGAATGATTCCTAAGGAATACTGAAAGTAACTAAAATGTTAAATACTTCAAAAGAAACGATTATTGCTTTTATACTGGTACAAATTTTTTGCAAAAGAAATTAAAAGATTGTGAAAAAAAATTACACAAACAATAAAATAACCGTAATGGAAATAATTGTCAAGAAAAATGTTTACATAGAGTAAAAAAAGTGAAAGCACGGGGTGGGTAACTGAGCGCCTAAGGAAAATGAAGGATGGATTAGTGTCTGAGCCGTGTATAGTGCTGTCAAAAATGATGATATACTATAATTAAGAGTAGAAGACAAACATGAGCTCTCGCAGGCTATAGTTTAAAGAATTTTACTTGAATGCATACTGAATAGTCTAAAAGTTGGTGAATTCAATTAAATTAATTTTCAGAAATCATTAACTGTATACTAGTAAGTTACAAATTAGTGGTTTTGTTCATTTTAGGAGTTCATAAGTACAGATCAAACCACATTTAAACATTCAGGGTATACATCATCATGTAAAATATTAAATATTGTTTCTGAGGGCTTGAAAATAGTTTCTTTCATCTATCTTACTTACTCATTTGATATTTTATTAAAGCAAAACCAAAATTTGCAATTTTGTTTTTCTTCAGTGACTGTGTTTTACCCTCCATTATTTTCCATAGTAAAAGCAGGATGTAGACTTTTGTGGGTAATGAGCAGATATAAATACCTATGAGTCAGATAAATTATGCGGTATCCCTTTATTCCACAGAAACTGCTACAGTGAAGGATGTAAGCAGATGCTGTTGCCCTGGTGATTGCTCATTTGAGTCTGGATTGCACCAGGTCTGCATTCCTTACTTCTTTTTAGCTGTTTGCATTTATGCATACAACACATATGGACAAAAGCTACAAATTAAATGCAACGAATTAAAGTATATATGTGGTGCATATGGTTTATAAGGGATATGAGTAAGAGATTGCACTGGAATAGTACAGTATTGCTGTTAAAGGAAATCTTGGAAATATAACCGTGACATAGGATACCAGTTTGGTCATCTCTTCATAGTGTTAATCAGTTTAATATAGAACTAAACATAGAGGCATGAAATTTCAAGTCTGCCAAGCTATTCTGAGTGCCTGAGTCTGTGTGCCCCATCTGAGAAACGAGTCGGCAACTGGCATTTTCTGATAATTGAATTACTGAGGGGTCTGTGTGGAAACTCTTCCTTTTTTTTTTTTTTTTTATTCCCTTGCTATTGTAGGCCACAAGACCTGATCTGAAGTGCACTAAATTAAAAATAAAGGTGTTACATTCCATTAGTTATCCTCAGAGCTCTGAAAAAAATACTGTTAATCTCACAATTTTCATTCATTGAATGTTCTATTTTTTTTTTTTCCTGTACTTAAACATCCTTCATTTTGGAAGCATATTGTCCCTTAGCTATTAGAAGTTGTTTCTATTTGAATTGGTATTTTACAGAGGTTCTGATAATACACACTATTCTTAATATGTTTGTGAGCCTCATTTTTGAGTTTCTTGTACTTCTCAAGATATTGTGTGTTTATAAGATTCTCCCTTTCTTCATAGCATTTCTTGAGCCTGAGAAAGCATGGCTTAAATTCTAAATAAGCTGTTATGCAGCAAGTTGCTTTTCAAAAATATGCAATCCTGAAACTTTTTACTTTACTATTATGTAATTTCATGCTCTCATGCCAATTGTTTGAACTTGTATTTTCCACACATTAACTGGTAATACAGAAAGCTTAAACTATGTGTAGAAAGTCTATATTTAAATAATTTTGGCTCTGCCCTCTACACTCTCAAATCCTGCAATCACTGCATCAGCAGAGTGTATTGAACATAATCCTTTTAATGCATTCACTGCCCACATATGTCAACACCTGCATCTACCAGCTGGCTGAAGTCAGTATGACTTCTCTGATATAGCTTTTCATAAAATAAGAATTACTTAATGATTTTGTCTATTTGTAAACCTGATTTGACTGATAGGCTTAAGTGATTTAAGGTCAGTAACAGTGCACTTTCTGAGCAGTTTGTTGTATGATGCTTTTTTAGTTCAAATGCTTGTTGACTGCAGTAAGATGAAAACAACTTGCTAATTGGTGCATGGTTAGTAATATAAATGATTCAATGTTCCTAAAAACACAATAGCTTTTTATTGCAAGGAGTGGTTTTGCTGATGTTGAACCTTCAGGTAACATTAAAATCATGTGGATAGTAGATGGGCTTTCTTATGTCTCCTTTTATTTTGTCCTTTGTGAAATTGCTTCTTAGACTTCTGTGCAGTTGAGTTCATCAATGAATTATGTTTGCATGAAATAAATGTCTGTGGCCGCAACATTATTTCTAGAAAGCTAGTATCATAATCACATATAATTGCTAGTATTAACAAGACGGTCTCAGTGTATTTTCTTTAGTTGCAGTCCACTTACAAAAGACTCCTGATGGTGCTACTGCTCACAACTTACCTGTTTTGCTTTCAGTTGCCAGAACTGCCATCTTTGAACATCGAATCCACTTTTAAAGCATAAGCTTCCAAATACTTGGAAGGAAGTAAGTATCACTGTCAATTTGACTTATGGAAATGATGGAAAACAATGGACTTCAGTTGTAACTGTACTACTTTACCTGTATTTTTGTGTATCTTCTATCTTTCATGAGAGGAAAACAAGTTGGGTTTTTTTTATTAAGAGGTAAAGCTCATTGAACTTTTCTTACCAGTTGGCTTTTAGGTGATGATATAAATTACCATGTTTCGGCCATTACAGTACTGTTTTTTCCTGTGGACCCAGAAGTAGCTTTGATGTATCAGAACTAATACCTTTCATTAAGTACTCTGTTTTTGCCTTCTTCCTGTCTGCATGAGACTGCACTTGCTTTGTAAATGGAAAAGCTTATTAAACACAATGGGAGCTTTGACACCAGCATGGTTATTGTGCAGTGCATTATGAACAGTAAAGCACAAAGAATTCATAGAGCTAATTTAGCATCTATTGTGCCTTTTCCGTTTGTATGTGTGTGAGGTCTTCTAGAAATCATTGAGAAATTTTAATATAAATTCAGTGTGGTCTGAAGCCTTATTTGTGCTAAAGCACTCACGTTTTATCATCAGTTTATGATGATTGTCTACTTCACTGCTAATGATGCTGCTGAACTGTAGACAGTGATAAACAGGGTTATTGGGCCGAATACATTAACATAAACATTTTAATATCATACTCTTTCCACCTCTTCAAGTGGACTTAGTACTTAAATAATACTTTAACTCTTACAAGTAAAATGGAAGTTTTATTGTGTTCTATTAGTAATATTATGCCACTATTAGGCTTCGCAATATGTATTTTTCTATGTTCAACCTTTGAAGCAAAGACTCAAAAGTTTTTGTGTTAAACTGAAAACTTAAAATGTAAGTAGAAAATTTTGACTTGGCCAACATGACTAGAAAGTTAAAGAATCTTGTTTAAATGAGTGGACAACTTTGGTCTTGTTGGGAGAGAGGCAGAAATCAGTGTGAATCTTGATTTTTTTGTGCAATGTATAAGAAAAGGAACTGAGTTCCATTCTAGTTCACAGCAAATTACATTAAGATGGAAAATATTAATTAAGATTTGAGATTTGAATAAACAATCTCTCTTTGAGGTGTTTGGCATACAGTATAGGGATTCTGCCATTGCAAAATGGCATTAGGTCATATTTATTAGTAATATAAATGGCTGTTCTCCCAACAAAAATAATCATTTGCACCTATTTTTTGATACAGAGTGGAAAGAAAACAATGCGGCAGAGTTGGTTTTTTTTCTACACATTTTTTTTTTTAGATTTCATGCAGTTAGTCCATAGGGAAGTAACTTCAATAGGTATGGGTTCCTAAAGGACCATGAGACATTTAGGTACTTCCATGACACCATATTCCAGGCCAGACGAGTGATTTCCAGTTTTTAGTAAAGGTAACTGTATTCTTATGTCTACTAAGAAGTCAAAGCAATTCTGAATATCTTTGTATATCCTTTTTGGAATAGATGTGGATACAACTGAACAAGATATAGTTCTGGTGGTTTTGTGACTCAGCCTGGACATAGAAGATAAGCAGAAAAGTTGCCCATCAAGCAGGAAATTAATATAATCTTTTTTTTCTGACAGCTTGTACATTTATGGATTAGGAAGAGGGGAGTGTATACACCTCAAAATCGACCCTGCTCTTCATTTTTGTGTAGCAAATAACCCTTGCTTTATAGATGAGAGACACCTAGATGCAAACACGTGAATGTTTGAGAGTGATATCTTCAACTTCTAGTGTTTGTCTTCTCCCAGAGAATACCTTGATCTGTTTTGTTTAGTTTCCTTTCTTTTGTATTTATCTTTCTATGGCAATGGAAATGCTTGCCACAGTAGTGGTTGTATTACTCGTTTTTTCTTCTTATTTGATGTTATGTTATATATCTTCTCTCAAGTTACTAAAGACTTTTCTTCCTACAAATAAATTAACAGGACTGTCCATTAGAAAGGAAATCTGTTCCCTGGCACCAGTGACAGTCCTTTGATAGCAGTAGAATGTTGAGCTTGTTGAGTCATTGGATTGGCTTTTAATTTTTAACATTTTCTTGCAACTTTGAAATGCACAGTTCTTGGGATATTTTGGCTAGATGTGTCAAACCTTAACCAATAATGAGTAATTTCACTAGGTAGCAGTTTGTCAGTTTGGCTTATACTCTAGCAGCTCTGTCAAATTAACTACAGATACAAGATCAGATGTGAGTCCTGACAAGCTTGTTCACGCTCAACAGATCTGCAAAACTTGCTGCTTTTCAGAGTTAGGAGCTACATCGTTGTAACCCACTAAATAGAATACATGGCTTCAGAAAAAACTTGGTTTTATATAAAACTGTGTTAGATTCCACGAATATAGCTGCCTAGAAGAAAAAGAACATTTTCAGTTGGATCTTCTCCAGCTGAATGAGGTATGTGAGGATGTCTGCTTTTTTGCAAGTGGTTCCAGATTTGCTTCATGTTGCTTTATACCTTCTGAACTTAGGACATGAGTAAATGTGCTAGTTTAGTTTTACAAATTATTACAGGGTTCTGAAGATTAAGTATGGCTTACATAGCTGTATGTCTTTACAGTATGGATTGTTGGCTTGTAAAGTGGTTATTCAGAAAGTGAACACCAGTGTGGTGGCAAGTTTACAGATAAACCAGAATGCAGTAACAGCTCTGTGGACTATATGCTTCTGCATCTACCTCTGTGTCTAATACCTTGTGATCACTGGGCTGTCTTAAGTCAGCTCTGATGAAAAGTTTCCTTTTTCACAGGTGGGGAAAAGTGAACATAAGGAAACCTACCTATTAGGAGTTGGCATAATTAACACAGGAGCATATGGACAATTTTCAAAAGCTGAACCCTTGGCTGTAGAGAGTTATAGAAAACCCAAGCAGACAAAGCAGATTAATTTAGGACCAATGAAGGGTCTTTTGACTAGTTTTTGAAATAGATTTCTAGAACAAAAAAAGTTTATCTCTGAGATGATATTATGATTGCTTTTTTTTTAAAGTCCTGAATTTTTCATCAGATAAATGGTTCAATTCTTTTCTTTTTCTAGATTTTTAGTAATATAGGTGAGATGATCAGACGTGGCTATGGTAGAGTGTTTTTGAGTGAGAGTAGGGGGTCTAACCTCATACAAATAACCTCCTAGGATCCAATTTTCTGAACAGTCCTGAAAATTACTTATCAGGACCATGATTACATATTCAGAACTTCTCCATAAGCATCCCAAAAGGCATTTCATTGTCCTTCTAGTTTCTACATAAAACATTTCTGATGTAGGCAAACAAAGTGTTATAGAAGCAGAAAAGCAGAAAATACAGTTAAACCAACTGTTCTTACCTGAAAAGTTTTGACAAACCTACTTAATTGCTAGGCCCATGATACCAGGAAGCACCTCTTGGTATAATCACCAGTGATCAAGGGCTAAGAGGAAGAGATTAGAATACAAGAAAAGGTGTCATAAACTACTGGGAACCAGGGAAGTTGGGTGCAATCTGCACATATAGATGAAGTGTAGGGAAGAAGTAGGATCAGAAAACAAGCCCACAGGATGCAGGTCAGCTTCAGCTGTGGACCATAAGATGGGGAAGGGTATTGATCTCCCTGCCCATGTCACTCAGATGTGATTTTTCAGAAACTGTAGAGTTGTGGAGTTGTGCTTACTTGGTACAACACTGTCTGATTTTCTTCTCAGATACATACTCATTTGCGAAGTGGATTTTTCTGTAATATATGTTAGAATGGGCTGAAACATTTTAATTGTCTTCTGGATTTTTTTGTCAGAAATTAAGTTGATTAATAGAGTTCATAAAAGGCCTATTGCCTTAAAAGGGCACAGCTCTCTTTGAAAATCACTGAAGTTATAAAACGATTAATTTCTCAGTGCAAATATATTTAACTTTACAGATAATTATTCAGATTGTGGGAGTTACATTGCTGCTTTTTTAAAGACACTTGCCCTCTCTATCATATTGGCCATTTCTATTTTACTCTATCAGAATTTGGTAGACACTCTCCATGCTAAAAAGCAGTATCTGGCTTTAAAATTTAGTTCCCTGTAGTTGATTATAACACAGAACATGACCAGCAACTAAATTCTGAGCTGACATTAAGATAAAATGAGTGCAACACTGGAATCTTCAACTGTTTACATTTATGTTCATCTCACAAAGCTGTTCTCTATTCAAATAAAGATAGAAAATAGGTGACAAAACCAATCTTGTGAGCAGGACTATTGTCCTCTGCTATTCATGAACTGTCTAAGACACTAGTAAACAGTTTGGCATACCTCTTACCTTTACATAACTCAAAAGACAGTAACGTGGTAACGTTACAAACTCAGTGATGCAACATTTCAAATCAGTAAACTGATTCACTACAAGCATGTTACCCGAATTTGGTAAAAACAGTAAAATTGACAAGCAAAATTAATCCCTTCTGTGATTCCCTTGGATACAATGAACTGTGTTGTGAACCAGATTTGGCTCAGTATCTGGAAACAGAGCCTGGTAGACCCTATTGAATTAATGGATCCTGATTAGAGCCATTAGAGATTAAGAATATCTTCCTGTTCAATAGCATTTGTTTTCTTCATTTTCAAAGCTCATGATATTGTTTTCTATTCCTAAAAATAAGAAGGATGTTCCTAGTGGAACACACGCTCACATAGCCTCAAACCCAATTTATTTTACTAATCTGTCTTTGCTTTCTTTCTAATGCATTCTTAGTCATATATTTGGCATATTTCATGGCAGTACAAAAGGCCATCTTTTCTTTTTCTTTCTTTTTATGTTGCTTGTGTGCTTTTCATCTTATAAGCATTAAAAGAGCCCTCTGGCTAGAATGTTAGGTGATCTTTATTCTTATTTCATTATATCAGTGAAAGAAAACAAACATTATTTTGAAAATGTAATTGAATTTAAAAAAAAAAAAGAAAACTAATTATGCTAGGCAGTAAATGAGCATGGACCACTTAAATTTTATTTTGAATGAGTTAAATTTTTTAATATAAGACTATTTCAGGTACAGTAGGCTACAAAATAGACAAAGTTTTGCAAGGCATAATTTGTTATCTGTTATAATAGCTCTCACTGTGTAGCAGGTCAAAATGAGTTCTGTAGTTTTAAATTAGTTTTTTGGATATTAACAGCTTAATGGCTGTGGAATTTCTATCAGGATCATGATCTTTTTTTAAACTTTAAGCAAGCTATAAAGGCAATACAAAAAGCTGCTCAAATTACTAAAAATTAGATTTTGTCACTAGCAGAGAAGCAGCAGGAGAATTCATGAGCTATCAGAAAAGCAGAACATTTGTACAAGGTACAAGATATTCCAAAAAGCAGGTTGTATGTATTATGTATTTCGTAAGTGAGCACTGTTGGTGCACTTAGGCATTTCAGCGCCAAGTGAAGTTCAATGCCAGTAGAAGGTCATTGGAGAATGAATGGATTCCAATACTACTATTACTTTATGAGTTATTGCTCATTTTACCACTTCAGTGTTGGGAGAGATAAATTTTATAATGCTGAAGTTATTTGGATTAGCTGCTTAGAACCTTTTTGTAATTATAATACTCTAAAGCACCTCATTTTTGAATTTTTGAGCTAAGAAGGACTTATCAAACAAAAACATTGTATATTGTACATGTGCCAAAGTAGCTCATGGGAGGTTTGAATACCTCTGAATGGCACGGTGCCAGCGACATCTTGAGCTGGCTGCAGTGTCATAAAGTAACAATATAGAATCACTTTTTAAGCTTAGAAAATAAAATATTGTCTATATAAAGCCCTTGCTATTTATAAGGAAAATAAAGAGATGATATTTTAGTGCAGTGGGCCAATAGCTATGAGATGATGAGATTGCCTGCTTTAACTCTTTTCTGAGCTAACAGAATGAAATGATAAAATGGATGATAAAGACAGAATTGCATACACTTAGAACACGTCTTCTCTGGGTCTAGTTGCATCTTCTCTAGGTGACTTTGTTTTGAAACAGCAATAATAATCTTGCCCAGTAGGGAAGGTGCATGGGGTTGTTGGTTATGGGGCATTATGTAGCTGAGAGTTAAAGAAACAATTCGTTTACTGAAAGTAAAATTGGTACTATTGTAACTACATTATTTTTCATCCAGTATTTATGGTGTTACTTCCAGTTATGACCTCTAGATAGTATAATAATGGAAACAACATTGTGACTTTGAGGAAAGAAATGACCAAAAAATAGAAAAAACAAGCTGCTTCTGGCCCTATGCTGTCAGATTTTTGATTTGAGATCACATGAAAAGGAACAAACAAACTGAGGGAAGTGAAGGGGCATTGGCAGTTATAGTATAGTCTAACCAAACAACTATTTCTTTATTCCCTGTATTATTCTTCAGGTGGCAAGAGTTCTCCATAGCTTTCTGTAGAATTATCATTGCTAGATTTTTCTTTAAAGTAAATTCAATGGCATCATGAAACTCATGCATTTGAATTTGACGTTCTCAACCTCAAAAAGCTGATGAACAGCAGTATGTCTTCTCAAGACCTAAAGTTCTTCCCCTCATCTCAGAATAACCTTTTGTCTAGTTTAGGAGATTTCTACTCAGTATTGTGCTTTTCATGAACCAATTCTTTTTGGTTTAAGATGTCTCATGGTTCATGGATTTATTAGGCTCTTGGCTACCCCACTGTAAATACCAATTAGTAGCACAATACCTAAATATCTGCTACATTTTCTAAATCCAGACTTAAATGTCTTACTGTTGCACCTCCAAGCACAAATCTTGCATACTTTTCTTGGTCCTTTCTAAGGCAAAAGCCCCATTACTGTCAAGTTAAATTGGGATGCAGAGTTTTGGCCTCATTAATGTCAAGTTAAAATGGGATGAAGAGTTTTGCTTTTTATTATTTGTCAGATATTCCTTGACAGCCTGGAATTTGCACTAACCTCTGTTTGACCTTTCTGAAAACCTCAAACTGGAAGTTTGTTAAAAGGCACCAATGTATCTTGCATATTAACATCTATGTTAAACTGACTTTTTAAAAGCATTTCAATATCATTTGGCACCAAATAACTTTTTAATGGTGGCAATTGTATGCTAGTATCATGGGAATTATTGTTCCTGATCATATCAATTGTCATATCGTTTGGCAGTGTTTCCTGAATTCTCTCTGGAAAAAGCTACAGGTTCAATTATACCTGCACGTTATATTTCAGGAATGTATAATGAAGTCACACATTTCTCAGAAGTAATCTTTTGGCATATTCAGGGCACATATACGTTTTAAGGGCTGTAGCTGAACACAAGGAAGTGTGATGGATAGGATGGTACAATTTCTATCATATGTATTTCAGTATTAGAAAGGAAGCTGTTCCTTCTTGACTGTCTACTGTGAACTGTTGTGTACTGTATTTCCCCTTTCTGTTTATGAACCAGCTTCATCTTGGTCAGCATAGGTTGAGTACAAAGGGCTGCTGCTCTGTCTCTTTCTTCTCTGGGATGTGGCAATGGCAAATCATAGGGCACAATTCATGGATGCATGGACAGTACAGGAAAATAAATGCAAAGAGTAGTTTTCTTTGGACACAGTATTGCCTATTTCAGCCCTTGCAGCTGTATATAGCAACAGCACCATCTTTGCATCATTCTCGACTTGGCAAAATGCTCAGGCAGGGTCATTGTCTATCTATTATCATGTTTAGAATGCTAACAGTTTAACTGCAACAAATTTTAAAGTTTAAGAATCGCTTCAGATAAAATATCTCTACGTCCTATGCTGCTGTTTTCTCTGGAGGCAGTCATCATAGTTCTCAGATTCTTGCAAGATTTGAATTTGCTGTGTTTTTCCTCAGACAAATTAGCAGTGATTACAACTGAGGAAAGACTGCAAGCCATGACATGGTAATTATTCTAAGAGATTAAGAAGCAGAACAGAAAAATATTACTGAAGGATGAATACAGTAAGCTGCATTGTAACTTTAAGCAAAAATGCTGAAACTCGCATCCATACGTGACTGTATTTTTGTGTGTTGTGGTAGGCTATAGAAAACGTACTCATCTCGCCAAATATCCATCATCTATTTTTACCCCAGGACATCACCGTCATAAGAATTTGAGCTGAGAGAGATTCTGAGAGCTTGTCTTATTCCAACCGTTCCATTACCTTTTCCAGAATCAGAATCAACTGTATCTAAAGCATTCTCTCAGAAGTTCTCTAACCTGTTCTTGGAAATTCGCAATTGCCCTAATTGTTAGAAAATGTGGCAAAATCCAATATAAATTCCCCTTGCTGTACTTTGGTCCCCTCATGTCTACTCTGTACTTAATGGACACAAAGAACAGCTTTTTGACTTTTTCTTTGCAGTAGCAAATACGGAAAATTATTCTTGTGTTTTCCTTCAATCTTCTCCTTTATGAAGTTAGTCCTTAAAAGAAGTGACCAATCCAAAGAGAATTTAATTCAAAATGACAGAGGATGTTCAGCCAGTTAACTTCAGGGCTTGATCTGATGCTGATTGAAGTGAATAGGAAAGTGATCTTGATTCACAGAAACTGCATTTTTTACCACAACAAGTGCCAATGTCCTCATTCCTGCTGCAGCCAGACATGCAGATTGCTGGGCAGCACAGAGCTGGCTAAGCTCCTCAAACACATTATCAGTGTTAACTGTACCATGTTCCAGCCCCTGGCCAGCTGGATGAAGGGAATAGAACATTCATGCCATCCAGGACACCCAGATGGTGTTCTTTACTTCTTATTCCCCATGCTTTTGCTATCTGTGTATCTACTTTCATGGTCATGTTTGCCATCTATTTATTTGTGTATGTAAAATTGAATTTCCTTGTTTTCTCCTCCCCCTTTATTTCCTCTAGTTGTTTTACCTGGTGGCATCTGTGGAATGGTGTGACTTTAATTACAAGTTTAACATACAAATTGAGGCAAAGGCAGCAAAAAGCCAAGACAAGCTTAAAAACAGTTCTACAGTTTTTGTTAAAAATTCCTACAGTTTACTTTGTAGTTTGACAGCATGGGTTAGTGTTCGCAGTATCATTTCACATTTTAAGAAAGCACGTACCTATGGTCACACATAAAAATAAGAAAACAATTTGAATATATAGGAAAATACAAGCAAGTTAGAATTCACTCCCTCATTCTTTCATGCAGTACCTAATTCTATCTTAGAAACTTAGTATTGTAATATTAAGAGTAATCATTCAAGATCAAAGGAGAGAAGTTGAAGTTATTTTCAAAATATTTAAGACCTATTTTTAATTTTTAGTGAAAAGCTTATTTTTTCAGTAAGTTTTATGTGTTGTCTAATGCACTTTATCTGGAAGACAGCAGGGGTCGGTTTTTTGAAATGTCCGATCCAGTCTCATGATCTAATTCTATCTGGATGGTTTAAAATGTAATGACAAGTTGCATATGTGTTTGAAGCCTCTTGAGTTATACATATTACAGTTATTGAAATTATCACTTTATTTCTGTTGTCTCAGAGCACGCTGGGGAGCTACTGGCAATCAACTCCTTTGTAACCAAATTCACATTCGTTTCGGAAAGGGAAGGTTCTGTTCCTCTTCAGTGCCAAGTTTAATCCCAGGTTGGCCTTTACTGCATTGTATTCACCTGTCTACAATAAAACAGCAGTATCAGCCATATTTTACCCAGATTACTTTTGGTCATCAATTCATATATATGTGTATGTGTATATTCACATGCATGAATACACTTTTATATTGCACCAGAGCAAAATATTTATATATGTATATTGCACTTGATAACTTAATCACATGACTTGAAGTACTCCCGAATATAATAGCCTGTGTGACTAGAGGTGGCTACTGGGCATCTTATTACTGCTGCTTGAGTGTCATCCTAGTGCTGTATCCCAGGTTATGCTGTGTAGGCACTCTGAACTTAGCTGAAAAACTCTTGACATCAGTGGGCTAATTGGAGTAACTTTTTATCTCATTCCCTTCCTTGCCCTTTAATACACTTGATTTCAGTACCTTATTTTAGCATTCCTTTGTCATGGTCTGCAAACTTCAGAGTTTAGTTTTATGCGCACCACAGGAAGCAGAAAGGCAACACACTCTAAAGTTATCAGAAAGAAATTGCATCCTGTAAATGAGTTTTGTGGTAGTTCTGCTAGTCTTTATCTCCAGATAATCTTGGGTATTCAGGAAACATGCATATCTATAAACACTCCTTTTCATTTTTGATTTTCAGTTCTTTATATTTGCATTGTAATTACTGGACAACTTCATGTCTTCCATGCTGGCACAGCCTAGATTGACTAGGGTACCTGTATCCAACAGGAATAGAAACCCTCTACATTGGCACAGAGATAATGAAGTGGTATGGTCAAAACATCACTTGCATAATTATGCTTCAGTTTATGCTGAAGAAAAAGCGGGCATTTCCAGCTTAATTGCTGCCCTTGTCTCTGAGAGGTCTGTTTCTTCCAAATTCTTTTTCTCTTAAGAAATTCAGCTGCAATGTAATTAGGAGCACAGAAAAACCAAGAAACGAAAATCTGTGTTGGAGGATATGCAAGCAGCAAAAGTACTTTGTGAAGGTATGCACCATGAAAACGTTATACTTTCCATTCCCCTTATGTGATCCAAATTAATGAATTTACTAGGACAACCTGGTGGTGTAAATAAGTGGGTTTTGTACTTTCAGATCAGAAAATGGAATACAGAGGTTAAAGGAGTAACTAATTTACAGATCATGAGTAATGCTTCCCAGACAGATATTATCCATAGTGTGTTTCAGTATCCACAAAATACTCTGCTTTTACTCATTTTTCAGTCATGGACTTTGTCTAAGCCTATGGCATTCAATAGAAGATCAAATCCTTTACAAGGCTGGAAACATAATACCATAAATATGGCTTATTTTTTTATTAAAACTTGTAGATTGTTTAAAAAATGCACTCCTTTATTCAGGGTGCTTACAGTCATGTTGAAATCCTTAAAGCGTTCAGATAGTGCAGTAATGGCACACATCTGATGTCAAGATTACAAAACTTTGATAAAAGCTGTAGCTTTGTTTTTGCTGTAGATATATCATGCCCATTGCTGGAGTGAATCAAAACAAAGACTCCTGTAATACCTTTCCATGTTACATTTAAAACTTCTGCTCAGAGTCCAATGAGTCATGTCAGCAGCAGACCTAGTAACTGAATTTATATTTATATCTGGATAACCATCCCCTTAGGTTTATGCATGGTTCTCCTTTTTAAGAGCTGCTAAGTATGCAGCTGTTGCCTGAGCTATATGGACTTCCTCATTAGGCTGATGAACTTCAAAGCATTTGGGGTGCCTTCCAAGTAAGAAGGGAGGATGCACAATGCATTTCAACTGAAGTAAGGGTAAAAAGAACATATTTTGGAACATAATGTTCCAAATAATTCATTTATTTTTCAACTAAAAGAATATGTAATTTTTCCTCCAGCAAGCCACTCTTTCCTCTTGCCACTTCTGATCTGTAAAATTAAGTTTTACTTGAGTGAAGGCCTTTATTGACCTCATGCGTACCAGATTTTCCTCTGTGGAGCTTAGAATAGGTACATAGCCTATGAATGAATTCTGGCCACATTTTACTGCAGAGAGGTATTTAGCAGTATTTCCTCAATACTTTAATTTTCATGCCTCTAAGTTCTGTTTTGCTATGGTTTAACCATAGTCTGCCCGAGTCCTGCTGGGTATGTTTAAGTTAGACTGGATATACGTTTGGTTTTATTACAGATAACTAGAAAAAGATGTTCCATAGAAAGCCTCTTATTTTCTGTTTTAATAAATCTCAGCCTGAAGACAGATTGTTTTATTGATTTTAGTATTAAGCAAATAAACCACAAATTCTACTTGGAGTCTTGAGTCTGGGAATAAGGCTTAATTATTTGGCAGAAGGTGTACTGAATGGGCTGTAATGCAGTCATCTTAAAGTCATTTCAGGTTTGAGTACAAATACAAAGTAGGACCTAGCACAGTGTATTTCCACATGGTAAAATCCTTCACCATGGTGCAGAATATTTTTTTTTAATGACTTCTAAGAAGCTGTCAGAGTAAGATTTTAAAATAAGAATTGAAACTGATCACCTTCTGAAGTTTAGTGTTCCTTTTATCATGTATTAGATCATGGAAAATGTTGCATAACCAGAAGCAGAAGGAATCACAGTACACTTGGATGTTGTTGGGGAAGGAGTCTTACAGAAGGTTTGTAAAAGAATGGAGTGTATCTCTGTGTTTTTTTCCTTCCATTTTTATATATTTAATGTGAGCTTCGTATAAGTAAAGATCAAAGGGTTGGATACTAACTTGCTTTGTGGAGGTAGTGGATGTGTTCTGCCTTGAAACAAGGAATACTTGCCAGTGAGGCTAGATTCCCCGAGGTCAGCTCCACACACCTTGCTGCTGCTGTACTTGGTACTTGTCCATACCTGTAGGCTGGTCCCTGAGGGTGCCTGTCCCTTATAATGGGACAACCTATTTACCAGATCTCCCTTCTAATGCTTTAACATGAGCTGCGGCATATGTATGGGGGAGAAGAGGAGGGCTGCAAATAAGTGTCACTGCATATTGTTTGTTACACATTATAACTAAGACTTTTTCCTTAGAGGGATTGTATTCTTCTGGGATTTTCAGGTACAAAAGGTATTAAATATACCTCTGATTTTATGAAACAGGCTGTTAAATTCATAGTCTGGACTTCCCACCTGAAAGAAACTACAGCCTTTGGAGTCAGTGATATGACATGACGTTTACTTTACATTTCTTGACTTTGGGTTACATACTACCATGCAATGTGATATACTTGGACAGTACTTAACCCTGCATGATGTGAAATCCTGACTTTGAGAACAGAACAGCTAACATGAATTGAATTTGAAAAAGAAATTTTTGCAGGCTGTAGAAGCTGGCATTTTTTTATTAACTTTTTTTTTTACCCCCAAGAAGGGAGAAACAGGAAAAATCTATTTCATAAGCGTGCATGACTGCTTACAATTCTGGCAGTGAAGCACAGAGCCTACTCTCCCTCAGGTGAAATAATTTGCTTTCTTTGTGCCTATGGACATATTAAAAATGTAGCATTTTGCAAGAAGACAGTGCAACGCATTACATGTAGCTCAGTGAAATCATTTTACGTGATATGACATGACTTTATAGAGCTCAGTGGAGTAGCAGCACTGCATAATAGTATGTCAGTGGCTTTAAGATGAGGGAGAAATCATCTGCTATTGAAGTTGTAGCTATTTTAATCAAAGCACTGTTTTTTAGAAAAGTCGAGGGTTTTGGTTTTTTTTTTTTTAGTTTTAGGTGTGCTTGTCTGGGATGCAGAAAGGCCAAAATGACAGAGAGAAGTGGTGTTCAGATGAAGTTGTACACAGGAAAGCAATGTGCAAGGAACTAATTTTATTATTTTTTCTTCTGCTCGCTGTTACTTTTCCTTTTCCACTGCTTGTGCTTAAGTTTGTGTAAACTGTTCCAGACTCAACTTGATGTTTATCACAAATCTAGTTGCTGTAACCGTGAATAGCAGGAGTATTATGCATTTCATAGATACAGAACCAAGAAGTAGTCATTTCACGAAGTTTACTAGAAGGAAATGGATGATGAAGAAAAGATGTTGGTTGTCCAAATGATGTGATGTGGGCATTAGTGAAGCAGTTATTGCTCAGATATTCTGTAGGAGAGGTGTTTAGGCTGAATAGGTGATACATTATCAATTGAACAGTGGTGCTGGTATTAGTGGTGCTGTATAGCATATAGGAAATCACTAACAATCTATCTCTTGTGCTGATTGCATTAATTGGCATTCCAAAGGGAGGATAACTATTTTCTACATTTCCATACTATGTGTTCTGCTCAAAAAGAAAGCTGAGTTGAGATATTCTGATAATCATCTTCCAGGTAGTCCTAATTTTCTCAAATCAAGGAAATTCCTATGGGACGCTTTAATCTAGCAGATAGAAGCAGTAAAAGATTCAGTGGCTGGAAATATTCAAGGAGGAAGTAGGCTCCAGATCTTTAACAGTGACTGTATGAACAATTTACCAAAGTTCTGTATCACTTGAAATCATTAAATCAGGGTGATCTTTCTAAAGCAGAGCTTATAGTTTGTCTATTGTTTGTATGATACTTTTGATCTAATAATATAATTATAATGGTTCTATTTGGTCTTATTGGACCATATTTTCTTGTACTTTTTCCATTTTTAAGCAGGAAGTAAAAGTTGTTTTCTTCTTAATTTACACAAAGTTGCTCTGGCATGTTACATGTGATGTCTTGTGGCAATGCTTTTTGGGATTTGTAGTTCCAGTGAGTGTCCGTGATTTATGGAATAAAATAATAGAATGTATTTTTTATTACTACTTTCATTCAGGGTTTTGACTAACTTGCTGTGACTGGAACTCCCTTTAATCATTCTGTATTGTGAAGTCTGATTTGCTAATTTGAGTATTTCCTGCACACTTCCATCCCATCCTCAATGAAGTTGCTTTAGAGAATGTAGGAAAGCTTAAACATATAGGGGTTTTTATGACATTAACAGAGATTAGACTGAAATCATTTGCATGTAGAAATGCATTTTACCCTGCTAAAAATGGTTTTGAGTTACTGATATTGAAGATATTCCATCCTGAAAGTTATGCAAAATTGAATCTTTAGATTAACTAAAGAGAAACACTAGGAGTATCTTTGAAATCACACAGCTCTGCTTGTCCTAGTAACAGGACATAGGGTTTTTCACAGAGGAAACGAGGCTGAGTGAATGGCATACATATTTCATCTCTGAATTCCTTCCATTTTAAGTTGCAGGAAAATACGCATAAGCAAGCACAGAAGGTCTGTGTTTGAAATCCTCTCACGAATGTATTACTGTTTTGAAAATTTCTCCCTCCTACCTACTCTGGTTGTGCTAAGCACGTTGGTGGGAATCTTGAGTGCGTCTGTAGATACTAGCAAGATGGCAGTGATACAGAACTGGTGCAACAGACTGAGATGGGGAAAATTGGAATTAAATACCTGGATCAGTACAGTGTCCTATTTGATTCATGAAACACTACAGTCTACAATCCTTTTAATTCCTTAGTTTTGTTAAGGGCTGATTTTAATTAAGAAATTTAGCAATTATATAAACTGAAATGATGCATACAGAGAACACCAGTGTTCTCATTTCATGGGAGCATTCTCTACATTACCTTCAGATCTGGAGCTCATTATGTTTTTTACCTCTGGAAATTATCCTTTCTGTATTCCTTTTTTCAAGCAGCAGCTTCTCTGTGTTGCCTGGAGTATTAAGATATGAAAAGGTATTATTGTAACAGTTGGAATTCTATAGCTATACAGAAAAAGGAGAAAAAAATCCTACTATGCTCATAGAAAAGCCCAAACACTATAATTAAGATTACACTTCATTTGACAACTGATCGGGAGCCAGACCCTCAGTCGTTTCAGAGACGCTATATTTCCACCAATTATTTTAAATTTAAATCTGTTAAGTCACTAGATATTGTTGCTCTTCTGCTGTCTGGCAGGATACCAGTGATGCTGATCTATGATCCAACCAAATTGGAGGAATAAATTGACAGCAGTGTAGCTGTTACAGTCTCAATCCACCAGAATTAACCACAAGTGCAAATGAGACCGTCATGAGATCATGATTGTGTCTGCAGAGTAGACCATGTTTAAGGTACTCTTTACTGAATGAGAATGTGGAAGGGATTCATGACAATAAGACTATGTTTCTCATATTTTAAGAGAAATTTCTTGAAAGTGATAAAATCTGTATTGCATTGATGCTGTAAGCGCATACCTTGAGTTTCCCAACTCATAGAGCAAAGTCTTCTGGCCAAATTCCAAATTTGTGCTGAATTTTTACATATTGCTGCCATTTACTGTTGAACATACATGACAAAGCATATCACACTTGGAAAATTGTTTTGAGTAGAAATATCGCAGATTTTTCTGCAGCTGAAATAGTATTCTTTTAACCTGGATATATGCTTGACAACTGTTGATGGTTCTTAAGTAAGCTTCTGTCCCAGGACATGAATTGCTCTGTAACAGTTCTAAGATTTGCTGATGTTAATGCTCAGCTCTCCTAAAAAAAGAAAAAGTCCTAAATTCTTCCCTCTTAATCTCAACGAAATCTCCCAGGAAATAAACCTCTGCTAGTCACCCAGGGTGGTGCTGGTGAGAGAAGGAGAGCAGAAGGGAGACTGAGAACCCTTGAAGTGGTTTGGTGGAATTCCATTGTATATAACAAACTTTCACTTCTAAATACTCTCATGATGTTTGATTTATTTGCCTGCTGCATAGCTTTGTTCGAAATTGTTTGTTCAGGTACATTTTTTAAATTGATGTGATAAAGCTTTGTAAATATAATCAGTGTCAAATGTTTTCTGTAATGGATTGCAAACTGATTTCATTGTCCATCATTCTCCTTTCTTTGTTAGTAACTAATATGCCACATAAACAGTGAGCTAGTTGACTGTTTTCCTTCCTGAGAATCATAAATACGAAGTCCTTAGCATAAGCATATTTTGTCCTAATTTGTGAAGTTTTCTAAAGAAAAATGAAGTGCATGTTTTTAAGCAACATAACAATAAAAGCAGATGGAAATCTTATTATCTGCAGATTTGGAAAGGCTATGTAGGAGCCTAATACAATTTCATGTAAAAGCACAACGTTTCGTTTTTTTATTTAAATGAAAGGGTTTGGTATGCCCAGAAGAAAACATTTCATTATGGCTTTGTCCTTTGCAGTCAAATAAATCCTCTTGTCTAGGTTTTGTGTATTTAGATAGTGTACTCTGATTTTTTTTTTGATTGATTTTGGAGACATTGAGTCATTCTCTTGATAATAAAGGTTCTTACAAAGAAAAACTGAAAGTATCTTATTTTAAAACTTGGTTTTTAAATATATTAATCATAATCTTCTCACTGATGGATGCTGAGAAACTTGAGGTTGGTGTCATTGGGAATAAATACAGAGCTAAATTGTGAATGGAAAGACTTGTTGCTTCAAAGTACAATTGTGTTGTCCTTTCCTGCATCTGCATTTGGAGTGGCATCGCCTTTCAAGCTAAATACATAAAGTAGCACTCACTATGAAAACACATTTTCATAGCTCTGCTTTACGGTACTGGAAGGTTTATTTATATGTTATATCTCAAAATCTTACATCTGAGGCTGGAGCACTGCCATCTGTGGTTAACTGCAATAAGGAGACTGCTGCCAATACAAGTGTATGAGACAACAAGTAAGATAAGTTGGAAATTACCTACTACAAATTAGAAGCACATCTCTGATATAACTAGAGGCTTGGATTAAAGGAGTGTGTTAAGTTTCCTTTACTTATATGCTTGTTCTTTAGTATTTCCCTACTTCAAACCCTCTGTAGCTCTCAAATGATATTTTGCCACATCTTCTTTCCCCAGCCAAGGAATTACCAAATAAATGGAGCTTTGCACCCTTTTGGAGAGTTAGCTCACAGATTAACCAGTGGAAAAAACACCTTTTAGCATTGGACATATCCTGTTATGGAGAGAAGATAAATTATATGATTTTACATCACTCTGAAGGTCAGCAGCAACTGCATTCAAGTCAAGGAGATTGTGGCTGATAGACATTGTAAGGACTGCCACTCTGCAGAGGTGCCAACACATTCCAAGTCTGTTAGTTTTCACTCTACAAGAACATACAGGCCTCTCATTTCAATGAGACACGCAAAAACATGGTGTCATCCTATCATCTGGTGAAATATGAATCATGATTTGTGTCCATGTCTGAGCACTGCTTATCGTGAGATTCTGATGAGTTGTTGATGGCTAACAGAGTTTGAAAAAGCACTGGGATTAGACATTTTCCAGTGTTGGGTCATAGCATTTCAGTGAGAAGAGGATTTGCAGTAGCTTAATATGTACTGTACACCTCCTTTTCCGCATTACAGACAGTGGGATCTTCATTCCTATGTGAACGAATAATGACAGTGATACCTGCTTAGACAAAATGTAATCTATCGTTGGTGCATACAGAGAAGCTGCTGTAGTGGGTGATTCAGAACGGGATCTTAGAGTAGGATGGCATATGCTTGTTTTAGATTACTGTTCAAAATGTGAAATGCAGAAATGCTTTAAGATGTTTAAATCCATTCTGCATATTCTCTACCACATGGTAGCTCTTTTTATGGCTTGTTTCTATTTTTTTAGTATTTTCAGCAAAACCTCTGTGGCTGCTGGTGGAAACATTATAGAATCATAGAATGTTTTGGGTTGGAAGGGACCTTTAGAGGCCATCTCATCCAACCCCCCTGCAGTGAGCAGGGACACCGCTAACTAGATCAGGTTGCTCAGAGCCCCATCCAACCTGGTCTTGAATGTTTCCAGGGGCAGGGCCTCTGGGAAACCCATTCCAGTGTTTCACTACCCTAAGGTAATAAAACTGAAATAGCAAACAGGAGACAAAAAGGCCACACACAGTGTGTAGTTACCCATCTTAGTCATATGATTTTTGTGTTCAAATAAAATTTTAGCATACAGGTATGGCAGTTAATTCACAAAATAAGGTGACCTGAGAAATCACGTAAAACATGGTTTATAATTTCCAACAGTGTTGGTATGTTTAACTGTACGTTCATTGTTCCTTGACTTCTTCCTCACAAGTGATAGAAATTGGCTGGTAGAAACCAATAAGGCAGAAACACTCTGATAGCTTAAATAAAAATAAATCACTGATGAGTAATGGAACCTGCAGCATAGAAGAATGAATAGTTTAAAGAAGTTCTGCGCATTGATGGATTTGAAATTAACTATTACAACGTATCAAACAGGTAGGTAGTGGTATTGATGGAGAATTGTAAAGGTAGGCATTGGGAAAGGAAGAAAGGCTTTGATCTTAAAATGATCCATTTGTATTTGAACCAAAATTATTAACATTTTCTGGGTGGGTGGGAGAAGGAAAAGACTTTTTAGTTTTGCCTGCAGATTAATTTTTCAAATGAGAAAGGGCACGTTTCATTAGAAATTATCTCTCTGTGTTTCTGAAGATGAGGTACAGGAATAGGCAATTTCTGGTTGACATTCATTTGGGTTTGCTTTTCTTATATGTGCAGCAGTGACCTAAGCAGAGTTCTGGGAACGTGTATGGAAAATATATTTGTTTGAGAATCCCATGCATTGAATTACTTCATGACCTCTCCTTTACTTTTCCTGCTCTGCTACAGAAGATATTGAACATCTGAGGATTTCTTTTCCACCCCCAAATTTACATGTCAATAAAACAGTATTATACACAGAAGAGCAACTAAGGAACACAGAAGTTAATTAATCTTAAGATTACACAGGACTGAAATGTAATTTTAGAAACTGCTCTGAATTTCCTGTGTAATTCTGTTTTCCCAGAAAGAACAAAGAAGTCCTAATACTTTTCTGCTTTAACATTTGCTATCAGCAAGGAGTAAGTTGTTTTCTTTGAGCAGCTAATTACCAGCCATACAGTCAAGCTGGCTCTTGGAAAAGAACTTTCCTGCCTCTATTCCATATTGCCTGCTCTTAGTGAAAAGGCACAGATTAGTAGTTTTTATTTTCCTTCCTGTAATGATCAGGGCAGCAGCTGTGGCAGCTCAGGGTGACATTTCTCTTCTGGGAAGCACAGAGGTTTATGTGGCATGGTAAACCCCTGCTGTTTTCCTGACTTGCCATGGGGGATTTGTGGTGTGTCTCCAAAGGCCAGGACCGTGGGAACACTTTAAACACCTCCTTTTCCACATGACAGACAGTGGGATCTTCATTCCTATGTGAATGAATAATGACAGTGATACCTGCTTAGACAAAATGGACCCTATCGTTGGTGCATACAGAGAAGCTGCTGTAGTTGGTGATTCAGAACAGGATCTTAATTTTTGCCTCCCAGTTGCCTGCAGGAGGGACTGGACTCCTAGATTTAGTACCTTAAACTTGCATGGTAGAAAATAAAAAGTTGCATAGTTCCTCCCTAGGAACAGAATGTGAGAGTCACCAAATATAATTGCTTGCTCGAAGAGGTACAATGCTATCAAGCCCATTGCATTGGTTTAATTGGTAGTGAATTTCAGGTGTCTAACTTAGGTAAAAGCAATGGGTGCAATACAAAGGCACAGCATGCTTTTTTGAAAAAAAATCTTAACTTTTTTTGTGTAGAATAAATGATGCCCCCTATTAAAAATAGTTGTCTGTGAAGAGTCTTCTGTGGGTTATTGTGAACAGGGACAAGAGATGAAGACTTTTTGCCAACTTGTTAGAAGCAAGCACACTAATGATATACTGTGATAATTTTTTTTTTTTAAAACTACATCTTTTTAAGGAAGAAATGTAACCAAAAGCCCAGGCTTGTCATGTGGGAGGAGGTGTTTTCTTTTAGCTGAGAACTCTTATTTCCAAGGCTGTACATCAAGGGACTTTTTGCTTCAAAGCTGTCTACACTGAGGAATAGTAACATCTAATGAAACTGATAGTTAAAGCCTCAACTATCACATCATAAGTTAGTTGATATAATAGTGCCTGCAACTGTTGCACATCCTCTTTGATTTATTTCACTTTTGATCTTTACCACCTGCTGGACGAGCAGAGCTTTTTTCACCCTTTTTCTTGCTGAAATGTTTTTAAATTAACTAATATACTAAACAAAAATACATCAACAATCTATATTTATCTTTACATGATCATTATTTGGGCTCCATAAGAAAGGACATGGATAATAACTGATCAGCTATACAGCAGAAACGAGCCTCACACAGAAGAAAGAGATCAAGGCTACATTTTTAAATAAAACAAATTCCTGTCATTTAAAGATTGCAATTTATTATGAGGCATGCTGGCTGTGCTACAGATTTCCCTTTACTTTATTTAAAGACCTGACAATGTATGTTGTTCTTATTTTAACACAGTTGCTGCTCGTGGGCAAATGGTATTCTGAAATATTGTTGTTTTCTAGGTTTGAAAATAGATTTTATAAGTATAAATTTGAAAGTGGTTGTATGTTTTGAGCTTGCCGAAGATTGGGTTTGAACGTACAAAATACGAATATCTTCCAATACGGTACCTGTATTTCTTCTTAGCCAAGTATTGTAACTGTTCAGTTTATTGTATCAAATAATATATGGGAGGGGGCAGAAACCGATATGGGTTTCCTGGTTAGAAATGAGTGAAAAAATCCAAAGTTGTCCTGATGATATGAAGAATCTACAGGTTTATGTCACTAGTTATTGCAAAAATAAATATAGTTTTATATCTTTGGAAATGAAGTGAATGTTGGGATGTTTACTGTTCTGTATGCCACAAAATAATTTCTTTACTTCTAAATAACATTTTTATTAAATTTTCTTCCACTGGGAAGCAGAAGCACTCTGACAATCATTTTTGCTCAGGTTATGGTAAATCTGGAGGAATTCCCCCTTTGACAGTGCACATGCGTGCACATGCATGTGTGAATGATGAAAGGAAAACTTATCTCCACAGTGACATACTCCGAGGTTTTTGCTCCCAGCATAGCTGTTTTTTTCCACAAGAAGATTTTTGTCTTGTTGAGGAAAACAAGGCTTAGATTGGATTCTTGAATACTAACTTCCAAAGAGATTAACATATATGCATTTGCAGTATTTGTTAGTTTAACAAGAGTCAGTTAATATTCTGTTAAAAAGAAGAGATCTGAGTCAGTACAAGAACAGAAACCAGAGTGTATTTTAATTGTAATTAGTTTCACTAATCTTCCAAGAACTAAACTTACTGTATTCCCAGAGAGTTTGTGACACTTCTGTTTCCTTTCTTGCGTTCTCATATTCTCATCCCTAGTAAAATACATTTGTTTGAGTTTTCTTAAATTGAAGAAAGGAAAAAAAAAAACCAGATAAAATCCCAAACAACCAAACCCTTGAGAATGAAAGCTGGTTTTGCAGAGCTTTTAGAATTACATTGGTAGTCTTTATGTAAATCACACATGTTATCCATTTACTGGATTAACATAACAATGCAGAAAATCCTCCAGGGTGCTGGTATATTATGAACACATCTGCCATCTGAGACAGTAGATATAGAAATGAGTTTGGTTTATGGAGTTGTACACTGAAGATTAGCAGAGTCCTACCAGTCGAACTCAATGTGACATGATTCACTCTGTCTTTATAAATCTTCAGGTGATTACAGAAGAATTTCTCATGGTTGTAAGATACCATCTTGTTCTATGCTGGGCTGCCTGTTTAGGAAGGTAGCAACTGGAACACTTAAGCAGCCAAATCTCAGCCCAGGCCAGAGCTCAATCTACCCCCAGCTAGGGGGAAGATTTTGATTTTCTCAGGTTGTGTTTAAAATGTCATTGTGAGAATAAAGAACTTCATTGTTAAGGCAATGAGGCAATGGTCCACTAAAAACATTTTTGATTCTCTTCTGTTTCCCTTATCCAGGGAGTTCCACTTCCATGCTGTGCAGTATCCAACCTGAATCAGGAACCACGTAGTCCATTGATCACAGGAGGCACATTGCTCCATCTGACCACTGATTAAGCAGACCTCTTTGCAGGGATGAGTGGTGAAGCTGTGAAGACAGCTTAATTCATGTATCTACACTGCAAGATTTATTCAAGATTCAGATAATTTAAATAAACAGGAGCAGATGCTTAGATGTGGCAGATTGTGCTAACAGTCACTGGATTCAGTGGTTGGTCTTTCATTTAGGTGTAGATTTGAACACTGCACTGTTACTCACAGTAGGTCTGGTCCAGTCCAGTGAAAATGGATTAAGGTTCTCAACAACTTGAGAATTTGATATGACAATAATTGTTGTCTATACAACAATCTGAGAAATGAGTTAGCGATTTGAGACCTAACCAACAGGTTAGGAGTTGTTTAAATTATGTAGGGATATGTTTGGTCAAGCAAAAGGAATTCTTTAGAAATGCCAGCTACTTGATCTGTTTCACTATCCAGTTATTTTTCAGTTTGAAAAAGCTTGTTATTTTTCCATAAGTATGTATTATTTCAGAAACAGATTAAAAGGAGTCGGTTCATTGACTATAAACACTTCATTTATTTGAAGTAATTATGTGAAAAATTTCTTCCAGGAAGAATATTTGATATAAAATGAGTCAGTAGTATGTCCTAATGTTTCTGCATAAATGAGGCTTTGTCTCAATAAATTAGAGCCTGTAAAACCATAATCTTAATAAACTTTACAAATTACTTTGCTAGTGACTGTTAAACTGGAAGTGTTATCCACTCTAGAGGGAAATAATTGTTTCCATACTTGTTTATTTCTGAACATCACAGTAATTGGAAGGTATTCTTTTTGATATAATCCATTACACAGTTGTATTTAATAAGAGATATGAGCCATTTTGTGTTATAATTTAATGACTTTGGTAACCAGATATTCAGTCATCAACCATTATTAAATCAATTCACTCAGAAACATTCAAATAATTACTAGAAAGAAATGAAGATTACAGTGGGTTTATTCTTGGTTTTTGAAAGTTATTCCTTGCTAAGCAAGGTTCTCTACTATTCCTGAAAAGGAACTTATGGCCTATTGAAATAAATGATCAGCCATGCCCATTCAACAAATCACTTACTAAGTTTATTAACAAGTCCTTTTAAATCACCATCATAAAATGCAACTTTCATTCTTTCTAATTATGCAAGGCAGAGTACTGAAAAGCAGATCTGAATCATGATTTGGTGGCTCTTGCCTTTTCTTCCTACCCAGAGCTTTGTACTTCCGTATTGCCCTAACTTATTCTATAGACCAAGACTGCAAAACCAGAGACTCTCTTCCCCTGCACATTTGTCTGCAACTTTTACTTTTTAGGCTTGTTTTCCAATTGACTGACTCAGCAGCATTATGAATATGTTATGTTTAAAAAGTGGGCTTAATTTTTTTAAAAATTATTATATAAATATGGTTAACATATGAGCTTGTAAATTCACTTAATTGTTTTCATAAATATGACTAAGATTTCTATAGCATAGTTGAGAGTCAATGAAGCATTTCGAAAGAGGATTTGTAAATCAACTGTTTTGGTGTAAAGAGTGGTTTAAGGAAAATCAGTACTTGGCCATGCTTCTTTCTAGTGAGTTTCTGAAGGCGTTCATATGAAGACCTGTGGCTTTATTTTCATGAATTATTTTTGCAGTAAGTGCATAAAGACTGCTTATTAAATTAGTCATTTAGAGATGGTAAGAAAATTATATTGGTTACAGTATGGTGATACAGTTTTCTGAGTTGCATGCAGAGGAGAGCACATTCAGAAAGTCTTTTAGATCTGTGCCTAGGATCTAAAAATGCAGGAATACTCCATGGTATGGAATAGGTTATTCTGAAAATTGATGAATCTACAAATTATTTCATGGTCATAGCACGTAATGAATTCATTGTGAGTTAAACTGTAGGATTATGTGCTAGAATGAAGTTGATGTAATTCTTGCATAGGTAAACAGAGGCAGGGGAAGTAAATACAAAATTTTTTGGAGAAAAGTTTAGCATTTTTTCCTTTGATGTTCCCTCCTGTTAAGGATTTGATATTAAGTAAAGAACCACAAATAATACTTGAAGAAGAGAAGTTGCAGAGAGATTTTAAGATCTCTGTTTCTTAAGCTTATCAGTAAGTGGATTAAAAGGAAGCTTTATTATGGTGCATGAGAAACTTGATGAAAAAAAAAATACTTATCTCTAAAGGGCTCTTTAATTCTACAAGCAAAGATGCATTCAGATGGGAAATTTGACTTTTTTAAATAGCTCTGAGGGTGATAAATATTTGGAACAAACTAGCAAAGGACAAAATGGATTCTTCATTCCTTATGGTATTGTGCTGGTTTTGGCTGGGATAGAGTTGATTTTCTTCATAGTAACTACTATGGGGCTATGGTTTGGATTTATGCTGGAAACAGTGTTGATAATACAGAGATTTTTTTCATTACTGCTGAGCTGGGCTGACACAGAGTCAAGGCCTTTTCTGCCTCTCACCCCAGCAGCGAGGAGGCTGGGGGTGCACAAGAAGTTGGGAGGGGGCACAGCCAGGACAGCTGACCTCAAATGACCAAAGGGATATTCCATACCATATAACGTCATGCTCAGCATATAAAGCTGGGGGAAGAAGAAGGAAGTGGGGGGACATTTGGGGTGATGGCATTTGTCTTCCCAAGTCACTGTTAGCATGATGGAGCCCTGCTTTCCTGGGGATGGCTGAGCATCTGCCTGTCGGTGGGAAGTAGTGAATGAATTCCTTGTTTTGCTTTGCTTGAGTGCATGACTTTTGCTTTCCCACGTGTTTTCTCACTTTTACTCTTCTGATTCTCTTCCCCGTTCTGCCAGGGGAGAATGACCAAGTGGCTGCATGGAGCTGAGTTGCAGGCTGGGGTTAAACCATGACGGGTATGGAAGACAAAATCAAATGCCTTTCTGGAGGATATCCTTCACCAAACTTAAGCAATTGGGCTGAATGCAGATGTATCTAAGCTTGTAATACTTTGGAATTAATTGTAAGTGTTCTAGTGGTTCCTGTGGATTTGAATTTGACAAGTACATTTCCACTGTAGTTCATGAAACATAACCCCCCTCACAAGTACCTTCATTAGCAGAAACAAAGGGAACAGATACCAGAAAGAGAAGCAAGGATGGGACAGTGGAACGAAGGGAGATCTGAAGAATGATATCTTTATCAGCACGTGGAGATTCTAAGAAAGCAATTTTGGAATTGCATTGCACTGTTTAGAGTTTAACTGTAGTAGTTTGATGAAGAGAAAATGCCATCTAATTCAGACTTTTGCCATTGTAGTCTTGTTCTCCAAACTACTGCATGTTTTCTTGTCTTTGCCTTGTTTTGTAATGGATTGTAAAAATGGAGGATGTCCAGATAATCATTGGTACCTCATCTATTGTAGTATCATTGGGCTGAAAATTACACTTCAGTGGTACTATTAAATGGAGAAGCTTTGTATTATAATGAAAGTTAATTATTAGTAAGGCTGTGAGAATTGCCACAGTAAATTTCTAAAATACCCTGTTCTACAATTGAACATTTTCAAATATCTCAATATTTCTGTGTGAGAGGGACCATTAATTACCCATCTATAGAATAAGTGGAATGCTCAGGGCTGTGAAAAATCCAGAAGCTATCTGTGATGAGAAGTGATTTCAGGTTTTACCTCCAAGTTTACCTTTCAGGGCCAAGGATTTGGTGTGTACGGACTTTGAAGATTCTTTAAGCCACTGGTCGATGTCCAGAAAGTGACACTGAAGACGGAGTAGGTGAGTTTGCATTAAATTCTTTGGGTATGTGGAATAAAGTAATATTTTTGATCAGAGTGACTAGTGGGAGAGGGAGCAGCCACAGTCTGTGAAAGGAAGATCAGACTTTTGCTTCCTAAGAGTTTTTCATGTGATTCAGGCTCTTGAATGTCAGGGCTCTTAGAGTGTACACCATGGAAATGTTACTCTCTGTGTATTGGACTACAGTCTGGAGTTAATGGCAGCACTGAGGAGAGCTGATGCCTGTAATATTTTCTTTGTGAGCTTTTCCCTGGCTTTCTCTGTCACCTCAATGGTTTGCCAAATTGTTGTTTCTTTCTGCGTATTATTAAACAGTATTTTTTTGAAAGCTAGCTTGGATAGAAGATGCATAAATTCTTGCTTCCTTGAACATGAAAGATTCAAACAGGAAGCAGCTTGCAGATTTAAACCTATTTCCAAACAGCATTTTACTCAGTATTCACTTGAATTCTGTGAGGGACAAGCCATCAGTGTGTTTTGGCCATGCTATTGCTTCCTTGCTGTCTTCTGTTTCTGCTCCTGAATTTTTTCTGTTGCTTCTCTTTCACACAGGAAAACAGCTACAATCAGATCAAACCCTGTGTCTGCAATTAATTCAGTAAGCTTCCCTCCATTTAAAGCTTCTCAAGTATTTTATGGTAAATTATTTCTTATGACAAAAGTCCATTTTTAAATTTAAAAAGTCTTTAAGAGGGCTTATTTTTACTTTTCCTATACAAAGCTTTTTTCATCTTTCTCTGAATAAGACTTGATCATTTGTAACATCCTTATGAAACTGAGGTTATTTATAAAATACTATGAATATTAGATGATAATATTTTTGAATTTCAAATAGCTAGGTAGTATTTTAAGTCCAAATAAGAACACTTCGCAAAGCTGTTATGGCCAGCTGACTTAGGTGTTGTGCTGAACTTGTCTTTTTCTGATTCTTTTAATCTGTAGCTACAGGGAGAATATACTGTAAGCTGTTGGAAATGCATATTCTCTTCTTATTACAATAAAAAATATGTCAGGGAAAATTTTAACTTAAAAACAAGTTAAAAGATCCTAATTTGAAAGCTACATTTTTTTTCCAAAATTTCTCTTCAATAATATCTAAAAAAAAAGCCCAGAAATATATAAAATACATAATCCTAGCTTTCTGAAGCATTAACTAATCAAGATTGCAGGAAATGAATTGTGAGGCCATTTCAGGGGAGGATATTCTGTGAATATAGACTAGAACTAAACTTGAAAATGAAGTGTAAAGCAGATATGATGAAAAGTTACATGAACTTATCATTCAGCTTCCAACTGTCATAAAGAAGTCGTAGTCCTGCTGGGTTGCAACACTCTGTCTGACTATGGATTTGATATAAAAATTATTTCACTTCTTTTGGTTTATCCAGCCTCTCTTTTTTGCTGAGCTCTTTTACTGGCTTGGGTCAACATTATCTACTGAAGTTTCTTTACTTTACCTATCTTTTAAAGTAAATACATTTTTTTGACATCTTAATCTATTAGCTTCCTTATCTTGTGACTTTTTACACATTGTGGTCATGACTGGTTTAGAATTTTGAGAGTTGTCTTAAAAGCAAAACCTTCTATATAAAGGTATTGTGAATGAGAAACCTAGCAGGTATGGTCTCTGTATAGGATTGGGAATGTGGGATTGTATGCAAGCTAGCTGCTTCTCAAGATGCTTTTGTCATCATTTGAGGGCCAAAAAAGCTGAGGGCGGGCAGTTCCATTACTACTGTATTTTATTCTTAAGTAGTTGTTTACCTTTACTGTGAAGAGTCAGGTGAAAGGTTGAAACCTTGCTACTTATTTATCAAATTAATTTTATGTAGGGGTAACAAAAAAAATCAGTATTTTATCATAATAGATATAAAGTCTTAAGACCATGAGTGTGATGGCTCCTTTGATAAAGAATAAGGCACCAGAAACAAAGGAGATTGGAAACTTGAAACAGTTTGTGGTTTTTCTTTCTTAAGCACCTGAACAAATAGACTCCTTTAAATACTTGTAGAGTGGATGAACAGAGTTGCAGCTAAAAGGTAAACAGATGTAGTAGTTTAATAGCTTATGACCATCTCATGGAGGCATGATGCCTGTCCGAGTGCTCCTTACCTACTATGTTTCCAAGTCAGGCAGATCAGCTGCCTTTGCTTTTGGCAATTTGTGTATACTGCCTAAGGTCAGAATCCCAAATAGGACTTAAAGTGCATCATTCCATTACTAGTTATTAGGGGGTGTGAAGTCTGTATGGGATTTTTCATACAGTGTGAAGACAAGTTTCCCCTGATGAGTGAGCACTAAAAATTTTTTCTAGGACTTCTAAACTGTATTCTCATGAACAGCTACTCAATGAGCATATCCTAATGTAAAGTGTGATTCCCAGTCAGGTTTCTGACATGGAGACAAGCTGAAATAGGGTTTGTCTGGAGTTCCCAAACTTGGGATAGGTGACACCACAGTTGTGGACTCCACAGCACAGACCAAGCTAATGGTATATCAGTAAATTGTTGATCAAGATTTATTTTTTCTCCAATTACTTTGGGTTTGGGTAATTAAAACTAAAAGTCCTGTAAACTGTTCTTTTCACACAGTCTCTGGGCTTGAGAAAGGATTTTTTTTTAAAACATTTTTTTGACATTTAGATTTTTATTATTTTTCCACATCAGCCATATTGATAATAAACTGTACTTTGTTTTTCACTGTGAAATTCTAATTTGAAGTACTCCAAGAGCCATGGCAAAACTACTATCAGGTGAAAGAGGAGTTTTCAGTGTTGAAGTGTGCAGTTAGGTACCCACCTCGCATTTAGAGCCAAAGATAAAAGACAAAGAGTTCTCATATAATGACTTTTGGAGGAGAATTTTTTTTAGATTAAACAAGACATAGGCTTCCATATTCTTCTGTCAAGTTTTGAAAATAGGACTTAAACTTCCCATTTAATTAGGTGGTACTTTGCCCCCTTACACTCTTTAAAACTTGTACTTTACATTTATGACAGGTACAGGTATATTTATGGCCTTTAATCACAGGTGAACAGACCATTTCCTGCCATAGTCTTAATGTCACAGAACATTTGATGTGGAAATTAATGACAATGACAGATACTTTGTGTCTCATTACTTTATTAGTAAAGGAATGTATTACTTCAAAGATTGTTCTACACTTGAGAAATATGCAGTACAAAATGCTGAAGCAGTCCTGACATCTAAGTGAGAATGTGAAGACTTAGCCTGGCATATGGTGATAGAAAGAAGGTGATATGTTTTGATAGATACCATAATTTGACAGTTAAAATAAATACACCAACTGTCAGACAAAAATTTTACAGTTGATGAGAAGTATGTACTCTATTCTTTTCCTATAGTTTCTCTGTTTGAAAAACACATAAACATTTATGACTTTAGTAATCTGGAACATCTGTAGAATCTTTGAGTGAGAACCAATGAAACTGTATCTCACATTACAGTGATGTATTTTCTTAAATTTTCTTAAATTATTTCCAGGAAGAATACTGCAGCATTCCACAGAAGAAACTTATCAATTTGAGTATTACTCACAAGTGTTAAGATTACTCACAAGTTAAGATTACAACAAATTAATAAAAAGACAGAAGCACAGAAAGATCTTCCAGGTCCAAGAGGAAACAAAAATGTTTGGTCTTTTTTTTCTGTCCCTTTCATTATAGGCAAAGGAGAAGGGGTCCACAGGAGGGCTGAAAGCACTCAAATCTTCAGAATAGGTTAGTTATATTTGTAACAGCAAAAGTCCTTAAAATTGCCTCATAAGGGTCAAACCATCCAGATCCTCAACTCTTTTCATTAAGGTACAAAATTGTGTTAGAAATCCTGGGTCCACCTCCAGAAGTGCTGCATTGGTCTGCTGCAAGCACAGCCTTTCGGAGGTAGAGCAGAGATCTCAGCAGCAGTGCCGTGGGAAGGGCTAATGAGCTCAGGCCTCAAGCTGTGCTGTGTGGGGCAGGGGCTATGCTGCCTTGAAGTACTTTGGTTGGTACTTGCTTGGATGTCTCTGCGTAGCCCTCTGCACTTGCTGTTGGAGTTCAGGAACATCATGGGTAACTTTCATATGCAGACATGTTATTGAACAATACCAATTTCTTGGCTTTACTAAATGTATTGATTTATTCGAACTGACAATCTGGTTCATAATAAAGTCCTTGTTAATCTCTGTCATTCCCCTACATTGCAATATTCCTATTTATTTTGTAAAAGTTTTGAAATAGTTTATAAGGAAAAACAGGAAGCCAAACTTTGGAAATCATTTAATGTTATGTTTTTGCCAAAGAGTCTTCAAGAAATCTGGACAGATGAGCACTGGTAAAGCACAGGTTTGGAATTGTGCAGAATATTTAATTTCAGTTGTATAAAGTTAATGTAAATTTTATTTTAAAAAGTGCACGATATCATTACCTGCACACTATGCTTCTGCATTTTGTTATATAGAAATTCTCTGCATCTCTGTACCATTTGCAGTATGCAAATACAGAAGGCTCATTTTAATAAGAGCCTGACTGACACACTATTTGGCTAGGTTCACTGCAGTTATTTCTACATTTTTTTAAATGTCTTTATAACCATATTTAAAAAAACAAAACCAAAACAGAACAGAGCCAGAATCATCCAGCCTAAACTCCAGGTACCTGAGCCTAGCACCTTCTTTTGGGTTACCTGTAAGTGCCCAGGGCCAACCAATAAAAATCTGTAGTTTCTGGAATGCAGGCCAAACAAATAGTTTTCTCTTTGCATGTACCCATGATTTATAAACAAATTCAATTTTTAATGACTCGGGCCTTACCTTACCAGCTTGGAAGATGTCCCAGATCATTTGTTGAAATATGGGAAGGTGAAGTTGGCTTGTGGTGTAATCCTTTTTTTTTAGTTAGATACATTAATTAACTTTGGAAAAATTGTCATAATAATACTGATCCTTAGGTTCCAAAGGAGCTAAATCATTGACAGAAAGCATAATCTTCATCCTGTCTATTTTTGTATCTATCAACATATCACTCTCAGCATCCTAGAAACTTCTTTTCATCATTATTCTATGTAGGGTAGAGCAATATGAAATCCTGACTGACAGGCTAAAGGTTAAGGGGTATGTGTAATCCATGAAATGCAGAACTATTTAGCAATATTGAAAAAAAGCTGTTTGATACCAGGCATTAACAAAATGCATTGTGAAAGCTTGGCACCCAAATTGATGTGACAGCCAATGTCAAACCGAAAACTTTGCTAGCAAAACAATTTGTCCAGTACTAAGCAGACACCATCATGGCAGATTGAATGAACATTCATACAGGGACACCATCTGTTTGTAATGGCTTTTGAAGAATAGCGGATGAAAATGCACTGAAGACATGAAAGCGCAGGACTGAACATCAGTGGAAACAGGACACAGTGCATACAAAGCAGTGGTGGAACAAGCCAGCTAATAAAGGCGATAGAACCAAAGACACTGCTGCAGATGAGAATGTGTAAGTGTACTCACAAAAAAAAAAAATAGTCTTGGGGCAGTGAGAGAGAACTACCATGGGTAATTATGACCTGCAGGTATTGGATAGCTGTTGTCCTTAACTGAGAAAGGTTGTTGTTAGAATGCTAGACTATGGAAGGAGCATCCTGTCTTCCACACTACAGAGGCAGTCCCATTTAGGATGAGTCTGTCACAGACTGAGATACCTAGCCAAATTTCCTTGATCGTTTTCTGCAAAACTCATGCTTTTTGCTATGGTGGTCCATGTTTCATTCCTGGGAGTGTCAGCCAAATTTTCAGTTATACAAAATGTAAGTCCTGTAGCCTCTGGTGCTTAAGATCATATTAATCAAATGAATGATGTATGAATATAGAATTCTTTATATTCTGTATAATTCTCTATTCTATATGAATATTGAATAATAGTCTGTATCCCCTGGTGGGAATGTGTAACAGGTCAATTTTTATGCCTTAGCACAGAGATAAGCCAACATCAGCACTGCAATACCCAATTTTCAAGTTCTCTTTCCTTGGGAATAAATTCCAAAATTTAGAGTCAAGTAATTTGTATGCTGTAACGATGGAGTCCTATGAAAAGCAGGCTGCTGGGATCAGGTTGTAGGAATGTCCTGGTTTCATCTGGGATAGAGCAAATTTTCTTCTAGTAGCTGGCATAGCACTGTGTTTTGGATTTAGTACTACAAGAATGTTGATAACATACTGATGGTTTAGTTGTTGCTGGGTAGTGCTTAGAATGGCCAAGGACTTCTCAGCTTCCCCTGCTCTGCCAGGTGTACGAGAGGCTGGGACAGCTGACCCCAACTGGCCCAAGGGCTATTCCATACCGTATGGCGTCATGCTCATGGGGAGTTGGCAATCAATGAGAGGGATTTCATGGATCCATGCGAGAGGGATCGCTGCTCTGGACGGGCTGGCATCAGTCAGCAGGTGGTAAGTAATTGCATTGTGCATGACTTGGTTTGTATATTCTGTTATTATTATTACTTTTTTCACTCTGCTGTTTTTTTAAACTGTCTTTATCTCAACCCATGGGTTTTACCTTTTTTTCTGATTCTCTCCACCATCCCACTAGGGAGGGGCAGTGTGTGAGTGGCTGGGTGGTGTTCAGCTGCCTGCTGGGTTAGACCACAACAATGAAGTACTAAGCAGAGTATAGAGCTGAACTCCTGAGCTCTCTGGAACACAGGTGCCTAGGCCTCTAGAAACCTCCTTCTGCTGAAGATCCAGGTGTTAGAGTCCTGTTCTGAAGATCTACTGCTCTTTGAGCAAGACTCACTGGTTTTGGATGGTGTCAGGTGCCCAGCAGTTGTGCTTTGAGGAGTCTCAGTGTGCCTCCTTCCTCCCAGCTTCAGCTAGCTCTGCTTTACAGACAAAGTGGCCATGGAGGCATTTGAGGGGCAGGCAGGCAAATCCTGTTGGTGATTGCAGAGGTAGGTACTCATACAGGAGTGGGTTTCTGAAAGGTTTAGTTGCAGTTGTACCTCACTTGATATTCCAGTAGAGTCTAGACAAATGTTGATAACCTGATTATTCCAGCTGCATAGGCGTTAGGCAGTTACTTGGGAAGGAGCTGTTTTATCAGGAGTGGGAAATAGGACATCTAAGGCATTATTCAGCAGGTATTTAGCGTGGCTTGAAGTGTTCCAGGACCTTTGACCAGGCCTCCAGATACCTCTTCAGAAAGGAATGGATCTCCTGCAAGTTAGCAATATTTGCTAACCCAGCATAGGCTGTCTCAGCCTCAGGCATGAGAAGCTTTGGTTTAGACAACTGATGCTTGTGCCAAAAATTCAGCTACATACGGTCTAGGTACCTTGTGGATCTGACCTGAGTTTTGAGAAGTCCAGAATTGTCCTGAGGGACCACAGGGGGTTTTGTTTTGGTAATCTGTTGAAAAGTACATAGGTAGATGATGCCATGTGTCAACTCCTCGAGCTGGAAAAGACCACAAAAGCAAAAAAGTCTTCATTTTTTTCCTTTTTTTCTCATTAAATGTATAGGGCTGGATTCTGATCTCACATGCATTGTAAGTGTTTTAGTGTATTCTGGTTTGTGTATCTGAATATCAAATCTGTATGTCTCTAATACTTTCAGTTTATTTGGATCCTTTACCTAAGACAGTAATTTAGATATATTTTTCCTAGCAAAAATAAACAATTGAGTGTTTTTATGATAAAAAACTATTAATAGTTTATGAAGAATATAAATAAAGTATCATCTAGCCCACTTTTCGTATCAGTCTTTTTTCTTGTCTTTTTTTTTAAGTGGTTCTTTTATTTATGACATAATATTTCTGTAAATCTGTCCAGTAGCTTCAGCTAAGGAACTGAAATTAGCTTATTTTAGTTATAAAGCCTATGAGAAATAGAAATTGCGGGGAAAAAAGCTTTGATTATATCTTATGTTTTTGTTGTGGAAGGAAATGCACACAATTAAACCAGATTTTGTATCACTAATTTTAGTCATGTGCAGAAATGCCCTTTTGTTTCCGAGTGAGGATTTGGGACAAATGTTGCTAAATTCTTCTATAGAATGGTATGAGGACATAGTAATAAATCTTTCTGCTGTGCACACTTTGTGGTGTGGAACTGTCAAAGGTATACATTCCTGATGCTATGTGATCTGTATTACACCTCTCTGATCCAGGTCAGTGATTCTCAGATGGAGCCACCAGGAACTTTATGGTATGGACTCATTAAATTCACCTACTATGATAATATTGCAATTGAGAAATTTGTGGCCATTTATGTGGCATTGCAAGTTTTTGAGAACCACGTTACCAGACTCCATGAATTAAAGATGAGTCTGACACAGGATTTATTTAGTTTGATGTTCTGAAGATCCTTTTCTATCCTCTGTTGTGAACTGCAAATAATGATTTAAAATATCAGAATATATCACAGATGTATGTGATAACAATGCCATTTCTAACAGTTGAGGTACTTTCAACTTCAAGACAGAACCCCATATTGCTTACTGTTCTTGTAAAAAGTGGTTGCTAGGTCAAACCAGGGAGACCGATTTTTTTTGTCACAGGTCTGGATATTTTCTTCGCAGAATTTTTCCAGTGATTCCTAGAGATTCCTGAAAATCCTTAGAACTTTTTAGAGTAATCTCCTAGTGATGACCTGTCTAACTGAATGACTTTGTGACATTCTTGTCTTGTCCAGTTCTCCTAATATATGCTTTATCCTTGACTAATTTCCTCTACTTATGCATGTGTTTCAATATTGTTCATACAGTGGTCCTTCACTGCACAACTTAAACCAAGAGAAAACTAACAAAAAATACTAATCTCCTCAGATTTCTCTCAAGTAAGCATAATGCACTGTAATTAAAATTAAAGTATTTGTTGTCACTTGCAACTGTTTAACTCTGCAATAAACACTGAAAACAGGATGCTGCTTTTTTGGATACTTTTTTGGCACAGCTGCGAATCACTGAACTCCCGATTTAGAAGAGATTAATTAAAGTCTATTTTTTCTGTAAAGGAATATCTTGTATAATTCAAAAAACTTCCATCAACAACAATTCATGGTTCATTTGAATGTTCTTATTTTGCTGTTCCTGGTGTAATCTGGTGGTAGTTTATTGTTTAGAGAGGAAAAGATATCAGGGACTCAGCTGCCATTTGCTTGATGCTTCTGCAGGTGACATATTACATTGCCAACACTTGCTTTACTACACTGGCAGTAATTTAATTGGCACCATGCTTAGCCTCATGTTATTCATTTTCGGGATGGTTAGATAAATCAAGACTGTTGGATGCTGATTCAAAACCTTTTTAAATGAGCATTGCCTTCTGCACCAAGACAAGATACCAAGGAGTAATGTTTACTATTTATTCTTCAGTATCAGGATTCAGAGGCATTCACTATTGAAAACATCCTTGCTTATGCTGAAAAAATAGTACCATCAGATACAGAAGTAGTTCCTGTCATTTTTGAAAGGTTCCCCACATATTTCACAAACTGTGTTGCAATCTGAATCTCTGGGGTTTTTTTCGTTATCAGTATAGAGACATGGTAACCAAGTCCTGTTGAGATCTTATCTTGGACTTGTATGATGGTGTCCTGATCTGAGCTATGATTTGAGTTATGCATGTGCAATCATGATATTATAGATTCTGCACTTTTTTCCTGATTTAAGTTTTTCAGCCATCATTAAGGCAGCGAATGTATCAGTCACCAGTGTGAGAGCAGAGCTTCCTAAGTTATCTGGATTTAATTTTGAGTTAAAGATTGTCTGCGATTTTAAGACCCTTGAGGAGCCAGACAGTTATTTTCAATTTCAGAGGGAGTATCATGGCTGTAGGCACTGTGGAATTGGATCTGAAGTCGCCCAGAGAACGCTTTTTGTTTAAGTAAGTGAAAAAATTTTCTTAAAAAGAGGATATTCGGCATTTGAATTTTTTAAAGTGTTCAAGTTTGTTTTTAAAAACAAAAGGAAAAAAAGAGAGATAACTGTAAAATGTAAGTAGAGAAATTTGGTATCAGTCTTCATAGATTTTTATATCCTGAAAGATATATAAGGTGTTCCATGAAGACAGAAAAATTAAAAATAAAGAAATTGGGTTACATTTACATTAACTTTCATAAAAAATGATATTTACAAGACCTTCTGATGAGATTTAATCAGTTTGAGTCCTGGTGGGATTAATTCCATTTGCAGATGAAAATTTTTTAAAGAACAAGATAAAGCCAGAATAAACTCATGAATAGCTTATTACGAATGTTGGGAAAAATATTTCCTGAAGTTCTTCAGAGTAGTAAAACCAACATGATTATTGTTCTTTGCATATGTTCCTTTCTTTTTCTCATTATGTTAGTACATGACATGCTGGTAGAATTAAGTTCTTATTACAGATGACTAGAAGTAAAATTGCTTCTGTTTCTTATCTCAGAATTGCTTTATAATACAGATACTACCTCACTGTGTCTGTTGCAGCAACACTAAAATGATTAATGAAATTATAGGAGAGGAAACGTCTTGTTACAGCTGTCTTGTGGATGTAGAGGAAAAACCAACAAGCCTAAGCTTTATAATTATGGTATTTACATTTTGTTATTAAGTCAAAATTGGAACATTAATAAAACAATAATGTGTTTTCCCTACATTTTTAAGGGGAAAGTATCTTTCTAGAATTCAAGCTTAGTTATTACATAAGGAGAGACAGTTCTTTTTTTCTGTTTGTTCTTCAGGTTGTTCGCATAACCCAAGTTTTCAGAACGAAGACAAATTATCCTAGCATTATTGCTTTAGAAATAGACTTTTAGCATGTGACTTCCATGTAAAGAAATGTTTTTTTGGAATTCATGTCTCAGGGCATATAACAATTATCTGTTGTTTTTCTAACTGTAATTATTACTGACCTGTAAAGTAGAATCAGGTGCTGAGAGTTTGTGAACACCAGTTGCACTGAAGAGATATTCTTGTAGCATCTGCTCTGTCAAATTGTATTACTAAGGTGAAAACAAATACATAAAAGTTCAAAACTGCATGTAGAACAAGTCCCTTTTAAAATATACGTATCCTAGGGCTATCTATAAGATCCATTTGGTAGTGCGTTGCCTTAATATATCTTTATTTTCAGAATTTTTCAAATGCTTCAGATTACCTAAATTATAGTGTGCATTTCTTTGTATCATGATATTTATACGTATGTAATTTACGAGTTTATATTATTTCTTTTATAAAAATTTCCAAATGAGTATTTTAGTCTGAAACATGGCCAGGGTCTGGCTAGATAATGGTTTACTGTTGGGGATATTTTCTATCAGAAGGATAGCTTCACTCATTTTGGACAATCAGATGGTTCCCTGTTAGTAGTAGTCTGCTGTATTTTAAATGATTCATACTGTCTCTATGACAGAAATGGTATTAATAAATCATGCAGAAATAAATAATTAGTTGATAAATGCAAGCACAGTGAAGTGGTACATGGATACTGTGTGACCAACTCTGTTTAACCAGTATAAATCTCTGTCACTGGAGAAATTTTGTTTTTCTTTTGCTTAACACTCAAACAAGCCAAAGGAATTAGAAGTGATTGAAATTTCAGTGTAAACCAGTAAATGAGGAATGAAAGTTACAAAGCATCCCAAAATGTGAAAGATTGCCCAGATGTTTTGATCAATTGGCCAGGGTTTTTTTGCAAGAAGTTTGAAGTGTGTGAATGCTTTTCAGAATGATACAAAGGAATAACACCAAGGGTTCACCAAGAGTTTGGATTGAACCTCTGAGTGAATTAAGGAAAAAAGAAATAATAACAAACTTGTATATCTCTTCATCTAAGTCATAAGACACATCTATTAGTAGAAGAGGCTGTGTAACTTTTAGAAGTTTTTACTGAAAAAATCATAGAATCATAGAATATCTCCAGTTGGAAGGGACCCATAAAGATCATCGAGTCCAACTCCCTGATCCTCACAGGGCTACCTAAAACTAAACCATATGACTAAGAGCATCATTCAGGCTTTTCTTGAACTCTTGTAGGCTTGGTGCTGTGACCACTCCCCAGCGAGCCTATTCCAGTGACTGACCAACCTCTCGGTGATGAACCCTTTCCTAACATCCAATCTGAACTTCCCCTGATGCAGCTTCCTTCTATTATGAATGTCAAGCTGAATCCGAAAAAAGTAGCATAAAGTTGTCAATGATTCAAGGGTTTAATATGTTGTCATTTCTTTGCCACAGTTTTTATGATGGTTTACCATTCACAGAAGACATTTTACCTAAAAGTAAGGTGTGACTACCGGCAAGAACTACAGTTTTTTTATACTGATGCTCTTCACGGTGGTGGGGAAGGATTTTGGATTTAAACAAAACCACAGAACTACTCTAGTGTAAGAACAGCATTAATTTGGGTCGAGAGGGCAGGACACAGGACACCAATGAAAAAGACTCAAAGCATGTAAATACATGAGTGATCTGCAGTTTTGCAGTTTGTCTTTTGGTAACCTATAAGTACTACAATCCTCACAGTGTTGCTGCATGATGAACACAGTGGAGCTTTCAGAATTGGTGAAACAGGTAGCACATATGTGATTGATTGAAAATTTGGATAGCTTCTTGCATAGAACTATCTTCAATTAAATGCATACATTATTTTCTAATTGGGATAAAGAAATGCAAGTCTAATTAATTGCAGAGTGATAAAGCACAACCTTTGTCCTCATTTGCAGTACCTTGTTCTGTTTTAGACAACTTTACACAAAATTCACTTCAGGCAAGTTATATTTTTTAAACAATACTGTTCTCTAGCTTAAAGAACATAAACAATAATGCCTTGTTTATCTGTGAATAACATTTGAGTGAAATTAGGCTTTCAAATAACTTTCTGATGAACTTTAACTGACACTGGAGCTACACATGAGAATTCATCCACATGTATTAATTTTAATGAACTTAGACTGATGAAAAGTTTGCAGAAGCCCAGAGTGGCAAAGATCTCTTGACCAGGACAAGGAAAATAATTAATGTATTCTAATGCTCTTCATTCTAATCTGATTTGCTAAATATGAAAGTAGGACAGGCAGTAACACACAATTACAATTACTCCTTCATAGAAACCTCCTTAGCAAAGACATTTAATAAATTGCCCATCAGAGGTTAATGTTAAGGTATGTTATCCAAACACATCTCTTGCATGCAGAACTGAAAGATGGTGCAGGAAAGGAAATGTCAGACATTAAATGGTCTGAGAAGGTATATCAAGTATGATTTGAGAAGTATTCTCAAACGATGAGGAGAAATAAATAACATTTTATTCACAGAAATTACTTGGATCTTCTATGTTTTGAAAAGTGTATGAGGAAGCAGTTTTATCAATGCTGATGGATAATAATGCCTTTGAAACTGAGGGATGTCAAAAAACTGTATATTTTTGTTCTTTCAAAGTATGTTTGTGAAGGAAAAAGAAACTGTGAACCTAAATACATATCTAGAATATCAATAAAGCAAGTAAGTCAGCTTTATAACAGTTCCTATACTGAGTTGTTGAAATGACAAAAGAAAATTACCTTGGATCAGTGAAAGACATTTCAGTGAGCATCCTTTGGTAATTCCACCTTTTAGCACCTTTCAACATCCCAAATGATAGAAATTAATATTAAGGAAAGACCATGCTAAGTGCAGATACTCCTGCAAATTGTTAGTGTGCTTTTTCCACTAGGTATTTTATACTGAAACTTAGGCATTTTTCTGAGATGTACAAGAAGAAATGTTTTATACCAAATAGCAGCACAGCAGGTCATGAGGAAGGGGGAATAATACTGTAGTTTCTGCAGGATAACATATGCTAGAGAAGGAGCATTAAATAAGTAGAATATAATTTCCCATTAGAATGTGACTGGGACACCTAATTTCTTTAGCTTCCAGCTGAGAAAGTCTTACTGAATTACACCTGTCTGGACAAATAACTTCTGAAAATTATGCATATAAAAATGCAAAAGAGCATGAACAAGGATGCAAATGGTTACAAACTGGAAAAGGTTGTTTCCTTTGCATAATAATCTAATACCTACAAACTCAAAAGTCAAAGTCTTTAACTAATTATTGAGCCACACACTTCTAATTAAATGGTTCTTGTCATAGCATATAATTGACAGAAGGAGCAGAAGGAACGCAGAAAATCTTTACAGAATCCCTGCTCAATGCATCTTACTACTGTAGAGGGGAGGTATCTTTGCAGAGCTACCAAAGAAAGTCTACCTAATCCAGACAGCTGCTTACATTTGAGGATGATTAAAACCAAAAAATCCAAACCAAACAAAAAAACCCACCACCCCCCACACCAAACCAACCCAGCATACCTTGGAGAAACATGTCATTGGCGACTTTCAAGGTTTACCAAGTACAGGTTATTTTCTGTGTACATAAATCTACCAAACAGGAGTGCTCAGAGCCATCTCAAGGCTATAGCCTGTTCAGTTAACGTCATCAAATATTTGCAGTTTCTAACACTTATTGCAGGACTGTCACACAAGAATACAGTGTACGTGTATTACAGCCACTACAGGTATTGAACCACCTATGGACTGGGCATACCTATCTGAGTGCTAGAGATAAGTTCAGTTGGCTTTGCAAGGTGTCTGGATTAAAGAAAGCCTGTGAACAACTTCACTGTTCAAAGATTTCTGCAAAGTAATTTTTTTATTTTTGCTATGCTTCTGTGCACATCCATGGAATTATTTTTTTCCAAGAATGCAATGTTCTGGAAATGTTTTTGAATTCTGGAGGAGTTGCTACGTGTTCTAGTAGAACATTACACTTTTTAATTATTTTTTTTAAGAAGAAAATTAAACACAGTTTCTGCATCAGTAAATTATTACATCTTTTGCATTTTAGCACCTACAGAAATTGCGTGGCACCTTGATAACAAATGATGGGCTTGGTAAGGGATTAAAATATTAGGCACATTTTAGAAGTATCCATAAAGCACTTGCATGTAAATTTTGAGATTTACCAACAAACAGCAAGTGCAGTAAGTGCAACTGTTGACATTCAGATGTGTATCATTAGCATTCCCAGAACAAATGTCTTTCTAAGGTTTTTATCATCAGCTTCCCAATCTTTATGACTTTTTTATACCTTTTACTGACAATGCTTGCATTTTTTCAAATACAGTCATGCAACTACACATTAAGTTTTGTTTATTGACTATATTCACACTGATTCTGCTTCTATCAAAACAGTAAATTTTCCTCTGGAAAAATTTATTTCTTGGTGACAATAATGAAATAGAAGAAAGACTATGGCATTGACAAAAACTGTAAAATATGTAAATAAAACTAAAATTTCTTCTTCCATCATCTGTCTGGGGATGACAAATAACAAAAGGGTTTTGAGGAATAACATTTTACTTCAGATTGAACAGTAAATCAGAGACAATTTAGGTACTCAGAAAGATTTGAATATGCTTATCTTCAGTATAGCAGAAAATCTCAGTTCCACCCTAATTTTTCAATTCAGGTAATTCCATTCTGCCTTCTCTCCCTACGTTGCCCTTGGTTTTCAGTTATTTGTTCAAGGCATTCTTATGTGATCACCTCTTCTCCAGGAGTTTTATTTTTCTTCGTAAGTAAAATGATTCAGGTTTATCTACTGAAAATGTGAGTAAGAAATAAATGTACAGAATTGCAGGTTCAGTTTGAAAACAGTATTTTCATAGCTAGCCAAAAGTTGTTTGGTTGGGCTTAGAATAATACCACAAATGCTGTATGGTGGTTTTTCATAAAGATACTTTAGCTGTGAATTTTTCCTTTGAGTGAATACTTTCCTTTAAAATATACTTCTTTTAAGTGTAGAAAAAATGCACCAACAACTTTGAAAAAGTAACAGTTCTGTATTTTGCTTATGGTACTCAGTGATACACAGACGTTTAAACAGTTCCTATTCTGGAAGTCCTGGGAGATATCCACACTTGGAAATATACTTAATTTCCTACTTCCATTAGCTTAACAGCAAAACAGCTAAAATGTTAAGCAGGAATAATACATAATGAAACCTAAAGGAATTGTAACCCTTGCGTCACCTACTACTGCAATATTTATAAAATAATTTACCAGAGTTAAGTTTCCAATTCCAGCTCCATGGAGAATATGGGGTTTATCATAGGAAAACAGATGGTTTCCTGAAATTAATATCTTTTTCTCTATTCAGAAGACCATGGTAATAGGATTCAGCAATCCCTAGTGAGGTGAGTCTGTAACTATGAAGTTTTTATACTGGAAAGTCATAGGCTTTGCTCATCTTTACTAAAGAAGAGATTTCATCTCTACACTAGAAAAATAAGTAAAGAATTGTAGAGGGTTGAAGAAATTGGTTCAGGCCTCTGGTTTTTGGTTTGAAGATGGATGGTAGTAATCTGGTTTAAAAATAAGAGCTAGTTTTGAATTATAATTTTCAGAGAATGCTCAGTTTAAGCTGAGCTTCTTGAATTGAACAAACTATACAATGTTGAATTAGTTTGCCACCTGTAAATTAAATCATTGAACTTCTATGGTACTTTTTATTATGACAAAATTTGTAATGCTGGTGTACCTCCAATTATTATTTATCTGTCACAGAATTGAAGATAACACATTACAAGGAGTGGGGTGTGATTGTAATAATGAGCCTTATTTACACTTGTGGAGTTGGAAAGATGCTAACATGAGTCCTTCCTGTGAGCTGCAGTTCTTCATGAACTGCTCCAGCGTGGGTCCCCCGTGGGGTCACCAGCCCTGCCATCAAACCTGCTCCGGTGTGGGCTCCTCTCTCTATGGGGCCATGGGTCTTGCCAGGAGCCTGCTCCAGTGCGGGCTTCCCATGGGGTCACAGCATCCTTCAGGCACCCCCCTGCTCTGGTATGGGGTCCTCCCCAGGCTGCAGGTAGAGATCTGCTCCACTATGTGCCTCCCTGAGCTGCAGGGGGACAGCCTGCCTCACCATGGTCTTCATCATGGGCTGCAGGGGAATCTCTGCTCTGGCCCCTGGATCACCTCTTCTCCTTTTGCACTAACCTGGGTGTCTGCAGCCCTGCTCCTCTCACATCTTCTCACCCCTCTCTCTGACTGCAATTGCTGTTCCCCAGCAGTTTTTTTTTCCCCTTCTTAAATACGTTATCCCAGAGGCACTACCACCGTCCCTGATGGGCTCAGCCTTGGCAAGCAGTGTCCATCTTGGAGCCAGCTGGCATTGGCTCTGTTGGACATCAGGCATCTTGTCACAGAAACCATCCCTATAGCTGCCCTGCTATCAAAACCTTGCCATGCAAACCCAATACAATGGTTTGCAGTTTTTGTTCTGAGTTTTTAGTGAGGGATGGAATGTAATAGGTGACAAAAAAGAAGAAAAATCCTCAGAAATTTCTTCATGATTTCCTAGATCATCTGCCTTGGAAACTATTCTATTATTCCAAAATGTTGCATTTCTCATCATTTCTTTGTAGTACTTACAGAAGTCAAGGTAATATGTACGCTAGTTATTTTTTTCCTTCTACTTCCACTTTTATTTTCATACTATTTAGTTCCAAGTGTTCATTAAGCACAAATGCCAGGAGAATGTGTGTGACAACAATTTTGTTTCTATCACAAGTTGCAGAGAGCCTGTGTATTAAAACAATACATAGAAATGGTGTAGGGGAACAGAATTAAGGGATGTTATAAGCATATCAGGTATATGGATATGCGATAAAGGTATCACAGGTGATAATAAGGAATCTTTTGGCTCACTGGAGTATTTCACAGTCAATAATGATTGACTAACTGATTTAAAATGAGAACTGTTTGGAAAATAAGAAGTTTGGTAGATGTTTTCAGCTTTTTTGCATTTCATTTTTACTGTTTGTCTCATTGATTGCCTGTCAAGTGTGATAAATTATTTAGACCAGAAATAAAACAAAGGAGTGCAGCAGTGTCTGGAAAGGGATAGAAATATCTTAGTCTTATGCCTGTGTGCACAGCTGGGCCACATTTCAAGGGGCTGGGAGATGCTGGGAGCCTCTCCCCCTGCATTTGGGACTATTTTTCAAGTGCAGGTCCCTGCCTGAGCCATGTTGTTAGCAATGCCTGTGTCTGGTCATGCACCACCCTACTCCTGATCTTGCTTGATTTGTCTCATGTCCAGGGGATGATGATTAGAGAGCTGATAAATTTGGAACACTGCCTCCTGTGTAAAACTAGATCTTTCCTCATCATTCTGTCATCTGCCTGATTCTGTGCCCGTATCGTGTTATATGCCCCCATCTTCTGTCCTTTGGCACCCTTCTGGCTTGGGATCTAACCCATGAGGGAAGTAGGGCAAGGTGTAGACCAACAAAAGGTTCATACCGTCTATTTCAGCCTCTTAAACCCAAAATGTATACCTCCAGAAAGCTATGCTGAGCTGCCATCTATTAACTCCAACCACCTAGGTTTCCCATAGAGAAATTTCCTAGTGAAATTTCAGTGAGGCCGCTATTGACAATGCATAGAAGTACCAGCCTTTTGATGGTATTTATCAGCTGAATACCCAGCTTATTTCCTAAATTCCAGATGGATTTGCTAGCTAGGTATAGACTTTTTGCCAGCATAGGTGCAAGCTGTGCATTAGGTAACTCACAGATCACTTGGTGCAGAGACACCAAACATACCTAATATTCCAGAAAATACGAATGAAGGATTACTATCCATTTTATCTGGATTAAAGCGTTCCTTGGTTATGGAACCACGGGTAGAAGTAGAGATGAATATAGAGGAAGTATTTTGCAGTGGGAGTCTTTAAATCCCTCTTTTTAAAGTCTTTTCTTTGCATAATTAAATAATTGTTGACATTGAAGGAGAAAGTGTGCACTTATTTTATTGATTAGAGGTTCTTCCTAAGAGAGGCAATACCTCAGTTTCTTTCAAAATATTTAAGCATTTCAACAAATATATGACTAGAGTCTGGAACTGATGTCTTGTTGTTAAGGACTCTAACCACTAGGATATTCAGTAATTCTCACTGCTATCATAGCTAGTATGTATCCCACAGAGAATCAGTTACAGGCAGAGGGATCGACAGGTTCCTACCTGGATATTCCCAACAGATGGATCTTTCATCAATAAGTTAACCTTTGTGAATCTCAATGCTTACATGAATTATGGCCTGAGTTAGTGCTATTGTAGCAGGGTGCCTAAGAATTATTTGCTGAGGAAAGAAAATTCATTCTCTAGGCTTGAATTTAATTTTCTTTCACTTGTTCTACACTGGGCATTTAAGCTGATTGTCATGGTTTAACCCGGTTGGCAACTAAGCACCACGCAGCTGCTCGCTTACTCCCCCTCCCCTCCTTCTGTGGGATGGGGGAGAGAATCAGAGAAAAGAAAAAAAAAAGTAAGACCCGTGGGTTGAGATAGAGACAGTTTAATAAGAGAAAAGAATAACAAAAGTAATAATAATAAAAACGGTAAGAAAATATACAGGATATATAAAACAAGTGATGCACAATGCAATTGCTCACCACCCGCTGACCGATGCCCAGCCCGTCCCGAGCAGCAATAGCTCCCCCTGAGCCGCGATCACACAGCCCGAGCAGCGATCACTCTGCCCGCAACCGACCGACCGACTGACCAACGAACTAACTAACCCCCCCCCCGAGCATGACGTTATATGGTATGGAATAGCTCTTTGATCAGTTTGGGCTAGCTGTCCTAGCTGTGCTGTACTCCCAGCTTGTTATGCACCTGGCCGAGCAGGAGAAGCTCAAAAAGTCCTTGAGCAGTCTCAGCACTACTTAGCAACAACTAAAAACATCACTATGTTATCAACATTCTTCTAGCACTAAATCCAAAGCACAGCACTATGCTAACTTCTGTGAAGAAAATTAACTCTGTCCCAGCCAAAACCAGGGCATTATCCACCCCTTATTCTATACCATTTACGTCATGCTTAGGTCCTACCCTTACAATACATTCCAATTAATCACCACCACCTTCCCATTTTTTTGATACATACACATAGATATCATTCCTTTAGTCTATGGACTATCCCTCTAAAATGTCCATTGGGTTCATTTAGTCCGTGGTTTGGCGCTCCATCTGTCGTAACAGTCCTTCAGGGCAGGAGAGATGGGATCTGGTGTTGGGTTGTTGCATGCTGAAGTCAGTTCTGGTTCCATCCGCTGCACTTCCTCAATTTCTTCAGAATTCATTCTTCTTAATCTGGGCAATTCTTACTGCTATACCATTGATAGGATATACAGCAATAATAAAAATGATGACATATATTATACAACAATTAACATAATACAATTCAGTTCATTGGCTGTTTTCACCCAAAATCAAATCCCTTTGAGGTACACATCGGACTTCCCCATCCTTCCGCATCACCCACCAAGTAGAGCCAGGTCCTTGAGCAAAAGCAATCCCACGGATGGGTTTGCCTTTACCTGAGGCAGGAGTAACCCACACTGTCTTCCCCAGCATATTTTTTACATGCACTACAGGGACTTTATCCCCTTCTACAGTACGTAAGAGGCTTGATTGTGCAGGACCAGCTCGGTTGGCAGATCCTCTAGTGTTGACTAACCAGGTAGCTTTTGCTAAATGTGTATCCCAATGTTTGAATGTTCCACCACCCATTGCTTTCAGTGTAGTCTTTAATAGTCCATTGTATCGTTCAATTTTCCCAGAGGCTGGTGCGTGATAGGGGATGTGATAGACCCACTCAATGCCATGCTCTTTGGCCCATTTGTCTATGAGGTTCTTTCGGAAATGAGTTCTGTTGTGTGACTCAATTCTTTCTGGGGTGCCATGCCGCCATAGGATTTGTTTTTCAAGGCCTAGGATAGTGTTCCGGGCAGTGGCATGGGGCACGGGATATGTTTCCAGCCATCCGGTGGTCGCTTCCACCATGGTGAGCACATAGCGCTTGCCATGGCGGGTTCGTGGGAGTGTGATATAATCAATCTGCCAAGCCTCTCCATATTTGTATTTCAGCCACTGTCCTCCATACCAGAGAGGCTTTAACCGCTTGGCTTGTTTGATCGCAGCACATGTTTCACATTCATGGATGACTTGTGCAATAGCGTCCATAGTTAAGTCCACCCCTCGATCACGAGCCCATTTGTATGTTGCATCTCTTCCTTGATGGCCTGAGGTGTCATGGGCCCACCGAGCTAGAAACAATTCACCCTTATGTTGCCAGTCCAGATCTACCTGAGCCACTTCAATCTTAGCAGCCTGATCCGCCTGCTCGTTGTTTTGATGTTCTTCAGTGGCACGACTCTTGGGTACATGAGCATCTATGTGACGCACCTTTACAACCAAGTTCTCTACCCAGGCAGCAATATCTTGCCACAGTGCGGCTGCCCAAATGGGTTTGCCTCTGCGCTGCCAGTTGTTCTGTTTCCATTGCTGCAACCACCCCCACAGGGCATTTGCCACCATCCATGAGTCAGTATAGAGATAGAGCACTGGCCATTTTTCTCTTTCAGCTATATCTAAAGCCATCTGGATGGCTTTCACCTCTGCAAATTGACTTGATTCACCTTCTCCTTCAGCAGTCTCTGCAACTTGTCTTGTAGGACTCCATACAGCAGCTTTCCACCTCCGATGCTTTCCCACAAGACGACAGGATCCATCAGTGAACAGGGCATATTGCTTCTCATTCTCTGGCAATTCATTGTACAGTGGGGCTTCTTCATCACGTACCACTTCCTCCTCTGGTGATATTCCAAAATCTTTGCCTTCTGACCAGTCCATGATCACTTCTAAGATTCCTGGGCGACTGAGGTTTCCTATCTGAGCCCGTTGTGTAATCAGTGTGACCCATTTACTCCACGTAGCATCAGTTGCATGATGTGTAGAGGGGACCTTCCCTTTGAACATCCAGCCCAGCACTGGTAGTCAGGGTGCCAGGAGGAGCTGTGCTTCAGTACCAATCACTTCTGAAGCAGCTCGAACCCCTTCATATGCTGCCAATATCTCTTTTTCAATTGGAGTATAGTTGGCCTCAGATCCTCTGTATCCCCGACTCCAGAAGCCTAGGGGTTGGCCTCGAGTCTCCCCTGGTGCTTTCTGCCAGAGGCTCCAGGTAGGGCCGTTCTCTCCGGCTGCGGTGTAGAGCACATTTTTTACATCTTGCCCTGCCCGGACTGGTCCAAGGGCTACTGCATGCACTATCTCCCGTTTAATTTGTTCAAAGGCTTGTTGTTGTTCAGGGCCCCATTTGAAATCATTCTTCTTCCGGGTCACTTGGTAGAGAGGGCTTACAATCTGGCTGTAATTTGGAATATGCATCCTCCAAAAACCTACAATGCCCAAGAAAGTTTGTGTTTCCTTTTTGCTGGTTGGTGGAGACATAGCTGTTATTTTGTTGATCACATCCATTGGAATCTGAGGACGTCCATCTTGCCATTTGATTCCTAAAAAATGGATCTCCTGTGCAGGTCCCTTGACCTTACTTTGTTTTATGGCAAAACCGGCCTTCAGAAGGATTTGGACTATTTTCTTCCCTTTCTGAAAAACTTCTTACGCTGTATTGCCCCACCCCACACAATGATGTCATCGATGTATTGCAGGTGCTCTGGAGCTTCACGCTGTTCCAGTGCTGTCTGGATCAGTCCATGGCAAATGGTAGGGCTGTGTTTCCACCCCTGGGGTAGTCGATTCCAGGTATACTGGATACCCCTCCAAGTGAAAGCAAACTGTGGTCTGCACTCTGCTGCCAAAGGGATTGAAAAGAAAGCATTTGCAATATCAATTGTGGCATACCACTTGGCTGCCTTTGACTCCAGTTCATATTGAAGTTCTAACATGTCTGGCACGGCAGCACTCAGTGGAGGTGTAACTTCATTCAGGCCACGATAGTCCACTGTCAGTCTCCACTCTCCATCAGACTTTCTCACTGGCCATATGGGACTGTTAAAGGGTGATCGAGTCTTGCTGATCACTCCTTGGCTCTCCAGTCGACGAATCAGCTTATGGATGGGAATCAGGGAGTCTCGGTTGGTGCGATATTGCCTCCTGTGCACTGTTGTCGTGGCAATCGGCACTTGTTGTTCTTCAGCACTCAGCAATCCCACAACCAAAGGGTCCTTTGAGAGACCAGGCAAGGTAGACAGCTGCTTAATTTCTTCTGCCTCCAATGCAGCTATACCAAAAGCCCACCGGTACCCTTTTGGGTCCTTGAAATACCCTCTCCTGAGGTAGTCTATGCCAAGGATGCACGGAGCATCTGGGCCAGTCACAATGGGGTGCTTTTGCCACTCATTCCCGGTTAGTCTCACTTCGGCCTCCAATACAGTCAGCTCTTGAGATCCCCCTGTCACTCCAGAAATACAAATGGATTCTGCCCCTATATGGCTTGATGGCATTGGAGTACACTGTGCACCGGTGTCTACTAAAGCTCTATACTTCTGTGGGTCTGACGTGCCAGGCCATCGAATCCACACAGTCCAGTAGACCCGGTTGTCCCTTTCCTCCACCTGGCTGGAGGCAGGGCCCCTCTAATTCTGGTCACTGTTGCTCATGGTTTGTGTATATGAGTCAGAAGTTCCTTCATCACAATCAGAATTAAGATCAGTCCTTCTATTTTGTCTGAAAAAACTACGATCTACCCCATCTCTGGAAATTGGAGCAACAAGTTTCTTGGAAGAGCCTCCTTTTGTGCTTGTTTTTCTTTGTAATTCATGTACTCGTGCCTCTAGGGTCGAGGTAGGTTTTCCATCCCATTTCCTCATGTCCTCTCCATGGTCACACAGGTAAAACCATAGAGTTCCCCGTGGTGTGTACCCTCGATACTCTTTTCCTTGAGCAGAAGGGCGCTTACTTCTGATGGCTGAGATACTGGTCTGTACAGGAGGGGAGTAGGGCATACGCTTTTCGAGTCGTTCAACCTTCCGGGACAGTTTATCCACAGCAGAGATGAGGGAAGAAGAGATACTTTCTTCGTATTCCCGGAGCTGGCTAGCCACTTCATCTACTGTTGGTCCCCGTCCAGCTTCCCAGCTCATCATTGCCCATGTGTTGGCATATGATGTTGTTGCACTCCATAACAACTTGCGCCACATGGGTCGTGTGCACTGGACATTATCTGGATCTTTGGGCAGCTGGTCATTGTCCAGGTCACTATAAATCACCTCGAGGACAGCCAATTCCCTGAGGTGCTGGATGCCTTTCTCCACGGTGTTCCATTTGCCTGGGTGATGTATGACATCTTCCTTGAAGGGATATCTTTCCTTCATGGCTGACAGTAGTCGCCTCCAGAGGCTGAGGATTTGTGTCCCTTTTCCAATCGATTTGTCAATGCCCCCTTCCCTAGAAAGGGATCCCAGCTGTTTGGTTTCCTTACCCTCGAGTTCCAGGCTACTGGCCCCATTATCCCAGCATCGGAGCAACCAGGTGAGAAGGTGCTCTCCTGCACGATGGCTGAAATCTTTTTGTATATCTTGCAGCTCACTCAAGGATAGAGACCGTGTGGTTTCTGTCTCATTTATGAGTTCTTCCTCTTCCTCCTGCTCTTGTGATGGCCCTGGTCTTTCATCCTCCCTTTCTAAACGAGTTCACCTTCGCTTCCAAGCTTTCTTCTTGTGTATAGGGGCAACTGATACCGGCACAGGTTCGCTCCCTGTTTCAGCTGCAACGCCTGTCACTGGGGTTTGAGTAGCTGCAGTGCCTGTGCCCACAGCTGGAGTAGCTGCAGTGGGTGTTGCAGGGGGTTGGAGTAGTGGCAGGGCCTGTGCCCACAGCCGGAGGAGCCACAGTGGGTGTCGCTGGGGTTGGAGTAGCTACAGTGGGTGTTGCTGGGGTTGGAGTAGCTGCGGTGCCTGAGTCCACAGCTGGAGTAGCTACACTGGGTGTTGCTGAGGTTGGAGTAGCTGCAGGGCCTGTTGCTGGAATCAATCTTTGGATAGCATATAATTTACGTAGGAGTCTAACCCTGAGTAATAACTGAACCATATTCAGGAAACCTAGCAATAGGGCCATGCTGGTTGCAACATCCCAAGGATATTCAACATTCTCAAGAACTGTTGTAATTAGCTCAGAGAAGAAGGGGAAGATGGAGTAGGGTGACTCCCCCACAGGCCGGCTCTCCGAGGAGAAAAAGTAAAATGTATAATTATTCATAATTCCCAATAGATGTTTCCCAAAATACAGAGGTGACAGCAATACTGAGTACAAATATGAGCTTAATGTGATGACCAATATTTTTATCATAGTATAAGCCAGTATTACACAGTACAGCAGAACAGTAACTTTAATCCACTTGCGAGAAATGATAACCAGCAGCACAGGGAGTGCACACAGCAGGTAAGGTGCTACATAAAAGAACGCTGTGAACAAGGACAGCAACTCTGAGAGCAAATAAAACAACATTGCGACCAGCAACTATTAGACCAATATAACGAATGCTTATCACAAATTCATTTTAAAAATGTTCAGATCTGTCGTTATCTCAACCCTTCGGGCCCCACGTTGGGCGCCAAAATTGGACTGTCGTGGTTTAACCTGGCTGGCAACTAAGTACCACGCAGCCGCTCGCTCACTCCCCCCCTTCCCTCTGTGGGATGGGGGAGAGAATCAGAGAAAAGAAAAAAAAAAGTAAGACCCGTGGGTTGAGATAGAGACAGTTTAATAAGAGAAAAGAATAACAAAAGTAATAATAATAAAAATGGTAAGAAAATATACAGGATATATAAAACAAGTGATGCACAATGCAATTGCTCACCACCCGCTGACCGATGCCCAGCCCGTCCCGAGCAGCAATCGCTCCCCCCGAGCCGCGATCACACAGCCCGAGCAGCGATCACTCTGCCCGCGACCGACCGACCGACTGACCAACGAACTAACTAACCCCTCCCCGAGCATGACGTTATATGGTATGGAATAGCTCTTTGATCAGTTTGGGCTAGCTGTCCTAGCTGTGCTCCCTCCCAGCTTGTTATGCACCTGGCCGAGCAGGAGAAGCTCAAAAAGTCCTTGAGCAGTCTCAGCACTACTTAGCAACAACTAAAAACATCAGTGTGTTATCAACATTCTTCTAGCACTAAATCCAAAGCACAGCACTATGCTAGCTTCTGTGAAGAAAATTAACTCTGTCCCAGCCGAAACCAGGACACTGATTAAACTTGTAGCTGATTATCTGCTGATGTTGTTTCCATGAGACACATCCAAACTGAAAATGTTCTCAACAGAAAGTATCTGACTGGAGGGTGAAAGGTCTTAACTTCTTACAGATATCTCAACATTTTGGTAGGATATCATGAAGATTCTGCAGGGGAACATTCCTGGAGTTTGTGTCCCAGTTCTCCCATTATCAAAAGTAGCCTTTTCTTGAAGTATTTTCCAGTGTGTTTGAGGAGAGTACCTGCTAGCAAAAACTATGAGTATTTCTCTGTCTTCTAATGGAAAGGTACTAATACTACAGATGTTAGGCAGCCTGAACATTTATGTTTGGTACTCCAGTTACTGGAGGAATGAAAAATATATGAAATATTATATTATTATTTTAAAAACGGGAAAATGCAATCAGGATTAATAGTTTGAGTATTTATTTTATTTGAAATTCATAATCTTGTTGGGGAAAAAAATTTGTTTGATATTTCCACAACTTTTATTAAATAGAGCCTTCTGCACTTTACTATACTGTTAATCTCTCAGCTATGGCTGTGTAATAAGCATACTTTTCCTTATCCAGCTGTCCTGGTTTCATCTGGGATAGAGTTAATTTTCTTCCTAGTAGCTGGCATAGTGCTGTGTTTTGGATTTAGTACTACAAGGAAGTTGATAACACACTGATGGTTTAGTTGTTGCTAGGTAGTGCTTAGAATGGCCAAGGACTTCTCAGCTTCCCCTGCTCTGCCAGGTGCACAAGGAGCTGGGAGGGGGCACAGCCAGGACAGCTGACCCCAACTGACTCCAGGGGAAGAGGGATCACTGCTCAGGACAGGCTGGGCATTGGTTGGTGAGTAGTGAGCAATTGTATTGTGCATCACTTGTTTGGTATATGCTGTATATTCTATTACCATTATTATCGTTATTGTTATTCTTTATCTTAACCCAAGGGTTTTACTTTTTTTCTGATTTTCTCCCCCATCCCACTGGGGGACCTAGGGGGGAGTGTGCAAGCGGCTGCGTGGTGTTCAGCTGCCTGCCGGGGTAAATCACACCACCAGCTTGATGCTGCTCATAGCTCTTACAATTCATTCTCTTGATTGTGTTTGGCATCTCATAATTTGCTGGTAGCTGGCGTATCACAATGAGTGTTCCTGAAGAGCATTCAAACTCTTATCACATGACATTATGAGAGAGAGAATTACCTGAATGTTTATTGCTTTCCCTGTAAGAGGAGTGTAAGACAAACTAAGTGTCCATTCTATCAAAACAGGAAAACAAACAAATAAAAATACAACCTAAGGCATGATGGATAGGGAACTTGCAAAAAGAAGCAAGTTAGTCCTTTGGCTCTGATGCTGATCTGTCTCTTAATGAGACAGGATATTAATGAGGCTTACTGAGACATGACAGAAGAATATATTTTTTTACGATCTTAATTATAATTTGATGAATACTTTATTTCTACTTATAATTAGAGGTAATCTGCTTGCATTTGTTCACATGTATTTTTGTGTCTTTATAAAAACTTCATTTTACATTTTATTCACATACAAGTTTTGACCTGCGCATGATAAATATCTGTAACATATATAAGCATATGGTGAATTACACCGCCTGAGAATTTTAACTATGCAATCTAAACCAGTGGCTGAATGGTACTACTTCTTCTGCCAGGTGGAAATCTAATGGAAGAATGTCTTCACATTAAAAAAAACAAAACCACCAACAAAAAAACCAATCCCCAATACTATATATAGTATGGAGAACTGGAGAGGTGAATTTAGGTAGGATTATGGAACAGTTAAGAAACATGTTAATTTGAACACGTGCTGTAGATGCCATGTGCAGTAGAAAAGAAGAAGGAGCTAAGTAGTGAAAAAAATAAAGCTGTCACTAGCTTTCATTTCTATGAAAATATTTTTGCTAAACAATTTTGGCCACACAGAATCTGCCTATCATCAGCCTACAACACATTATGGAATTTTGTCCAAGGCAGTCCAATGTTAACTGACTTTCTGTAAGTGCTACAGTACTTTGTTTTTGAGAGAATTTTGGGAACTGGAAATACAGTTATGAGGATTGTGCAGAGAACTTTTAATATTAAAAACGTTATAATTGTTCAAATTCTGGGTAACGTGTGCGAAATATTTTTCTGAAGGGGTAGATACATCTGTGTTTTATTCAGGATTACATGTTGTGTTCACATCATTATGGACTGCTTTGTAGTCTTCTCAGCAAAGAAATGCCTAAAGTGAATAGATAACATTGTGCTCAATCTTATCCAACCCACATGATTGACAGCAGTGACTGATAATCTCTTAACCCTTGCTCTGTTTTTTCTCTTGATGCTTTCACACAAAGTTTCATTTGTAGCTCACCAGTACCTTATGATGTAGTTGAACCTATTGTTGACTTACATCTGACCCTCCAGAGAAACAGGTGATTGCTGCCATTTCAGCTCTCAGCATTCCTGCTATTTGCTTGGAGTGGGTTGACCTAATGAATGCCATATGGCTGTTCAGAAGGCTCTTCTCCTTTGTCATCCCAATGCCTGCTGTAGGTTTTCCTGGCTGCCTCCTGGGATAGGGTGTAAGTCTGTGCAAGATGCTATGTGGGCTCCACTGACCTGCCATACCTCTTTGGCTCTGAAAAGGATGTTTCACAGCTACCAGGTAGATGGTAATGGCTAGGGGTTTTTTTCTTGTTTGGTTGTTTTGGTTTTGATTGGATTGGTTTGGTTTTTTTGGGGGGAGCTAGTACTTAGGAATGGTGAGGATGGAGTTCTAAAGATTGGAAAATCTCAATTTTACTCCTTATTCTTGCACTTTCTTATCTTTCCTAAACCATTTCATGCTTTTTAGGTCTGTAGAAATGTAAAATATATATAAATAATAGAAATGAGAGTAGCACTGCCTAGCATGTTCATTCTAAGTCAGGAGATGAAATGAATGCTGCAAAGATTTTCTGGCTGGGTAGGTTAATCTAAGTTATGAGAATCAAAAATGCCCTCATGAATAAAGATGATTTCCTGAAAACAGCATCATTTTCCTCTATCTTGTTGTATTATACCTCTTTAAAATTTTTTATTATTTTGATTTTAGAAACAGTGTTCAGATGTTCCTGGGATAGTAACAGTAGAATTGTTAATGGCCTGTGGCTTGTGTTACCATGATATCAGGATGTTTTAAAGGCTTTTATTATCACCATGCTTTCAAGTCCAATATATTTTTCTGATATTACCTGGCAATGATATAGCCTAATCAGATTGTTTGCAGCTCTTGCAAATGTTGAGAAAAGGCTGCAATTTTTTTAAGCCATAGATCTTTGCAACAGGCAAAATGATTGCAGCACATGTGTGGAAAAGGTAATTCACTTTTGACTACATGTTCAAATGAGCACAGACTGTAATTGTGTGCTTAAGTACTAGAGGTGGGGGAATCTTTAGATACTTGGTTTGGTGATTAAAGTGCAAAACCAGAAATGGCAAGAACTTCCCAGGGCAGCAGCAGAGTTGAGGAAACTTTATTTTCTGTCTCTTTTATTGTATGGTACAAGCTTCGCGACCTCCAATTTTATGAACTTAAGCTGAAGTCTTTCTAGTAATTAAGATGTGCATTCCTTGTAATTAGCAAAATTGCAGAATATTATTTTTAGTATCTCCAAAATGTAATTGTGTTATCTTTTGAATTTTTTTGACATTAAAGAATGTGCCATGCATTTGTTGAGGTATTTAGAGATAAAAATAGAGTATGTTGGTGTTTCTAGTTTGCAGCAGTTCTGATTTTGAAATAAAATCAACATTTTTTAATGCCAGAATTATTTGCAAAAGTAAATTTGATTTTTCTGGTCAACAGCTTTAAATGGGCTGAAGCAGGACTTTCAGGATCAGGTGGTGACGCCTGGGTACCTTTTCTTTATAGTATGTAAATATCTCTTGATTTCGCTTTCATTTGCTGAAGTATCTATTTTCAGTCTTTGATTATACCACCCTGATCCTGTTATACATAACTCCTCCTCCTTTTGATCATCCTGGTTTGTATGTAACTCCTAATCAGAATGCTTTCTTCTTTCTTTTTGTTCCAAATAGCTTCTATTGCTGACTGATTTTTCTAGACAGGGAATTACACGTCTACAATACTTGATGAGCATACTTCAAACTCTGTAGTTTGTCACTGTATTGTTTGGTTGCAAGAGACAGTTCTGGAAATTCTGTTCACTGCCTTACTATTCTTTTACTGTCTTTAATGGAAAAGATAATTTTTGCCGTTCATATAGACTGTGCAGTGTTAATGAGAAACCATGTTCTGCAATCCTCAGACTTGTATGTGAGAAATATAAACCACCATGCTCTGACCTTGCTTACGTTTTCAAAATCAGAGGTTATCACTGAATGCTTGCAGAAGAAATCTTTTTTTGGCATTCTAGCGCTCTAGGATGAAAGGTCCTGTGTCTGTTACCTAGCAGTAAATGATCTTTCCTGGGATCACGAGTGGAATTTATCAGGAACTTGTGGAGAAAATAGGTGAGGTTTTTTTGTTAGATGTCATCTCACTGAGAACAGGAAGTTTTCATTTTTACCATAGCACTTTTGATGAGAGGCGTTTTTCTCGGCAGTGATAAAATCCTGACAAATGTGAACAGCCTAACTCAGTGCTGAAGTCAGTAGCCCTTGTACAGAGGATGTTTGCAGAGAAATTCCTTAAGCCTGACAAGAAAAAGTCTCAGAAGACTCAAGAGCTAACTACCAGGCTTCCTTTCAGAGATGTCAGAAAAACAGCGAGACAGTTTAAAAAAAGGAAAACAGCCAACAACATACAATTATTTTCAGTGTTGCTACACTGGTTTATTCAACCATGAAATGGTCACAATGATCTCCTTAGCTTTTACATTACTTAAAAGCCAGAGTCATAGAATTAAAAACAGATGTCCCAGAAAATTTCTATGAAGGGGGACAGTGTTTCGGGATTGCCTTTTTGAGGATTTTTTCTGCATGTATGTGGTTTTGCATAAAAAAAAGCTCAGCAAATAATAAGAGCTACGTGTATAAAAAGTAAATCCACTAAATGACTGTAACATATGTAATAAATCAAAGCATTTAAATAGACTATAATTAGAGAATAATTGGGCTGGAAGAACCCTTGGGATACAGTTGGTGTAACACCTTTTTTAAAGCACCGTCAACTTTGAAGTTAGATCAAACTTCAAATTTAGATTAGGTTGCTTAGGGTAAGGCAGAGCTGTGTTTTCACTATCTCTAGGGGATGGAGTTCAAATGGCATGTCTGGGAGGCTTGTTTCACTGCTGGAAATTTTTTCGAATATCTAACCAGAATATCGTTGGTTTAACTTGAAAAGGAACCTTTTTTCCTAAATTAAACATTTTTTTGCTCTTTTTTTTTTGGTGATATTATTTGTGGTCCTTAGCTTTCATCTAAATTTTTCCTGTTATTTGGCCATTTGACATTTTTCATAGAATCATAGAATAATTTAGGTTGGAAAAGACAATTAAGATCGATGATCCAACCATAAACCTAATAGTGCCAAGTTCACCACTAAACCTTGTCCTTAAGCGCCACATCTGCATGTCTTTTAAATACCTCCAGGTAGCTTGACAACACTTTCAGTGAAGAAATTTTTCCCAATATCCAACCTAAACCTCTCTGGGTGCAATTTGAAGCCATTTCCTCTTGTCCTATCACTTGTTACTTGGGAGAAGACACCAACACTCACCTTGCAACAACTTCCTTTCAGGTAGTTGTAGAGAGAGATTAACAATCCCAGTTCCCTCAGCCACTCGTCATCAGACTTGTGCTCCAGACATCTCACCCTGCTTTGTCACCCTTCTTTGGACATGCTCCAGCAGTGGAATATCATTCTTGTATTGAGGGCCCCAAAACTGAACAAAATATTTGAGGTGTGGCCTTACCAGTGCCGAGTACATGGGGACAATCACTTCCCTATTCCTGCTGGCCACCCTGTTTCTGATACAATCAGGATACAACCTGGGCACACTACTGGCTCATATTCAGCCGGCTGTTGACCAAAACCATTTACATGAATGGATCACATGCTGGAAAACTACAGGTGTTTGTTTTCTTTTTAGTTGCTGGAATACAGCTCACATTCAGCTGAAGTTTATTCTGAGGTCAGGTGTGATACATTGCAATCAGAGATTCTAAAATTTTTCTTACTGCTCTTAATTTTTAATATATAGCTTTCTAATAAATTCTGTGTTCTGCGACTCTTTTGTGCAGGTGGCCACCATAAAGAAGTGCTTCCAGTCCATGACAACAGGAGAGCTACAAGTTCAAGAACTTTGCAATATCAAACCTCAATTTCTTGTGATGGTTAGGTGGGATTTGGATTCTGTCAGGCAATATGCATGACTGCATGAGATTAGTAGATGATTCTTGGTACAATGCAGGCATCTTATCATGAGAACATGGATTGACCCATGATAGTACAATTGTCCTTAATTCCTTCCAAGAAGGAGAAAGCATGAATTTATATTTGAATTATATCCTACGACACTAACTGCTGGTCTCTATAATGATGTAAAAAGAACCTGTCTACCTGTTCCTAAGCATGATGTTTAACTTCATTAAGTGATGCATTTATAGTCAAATATTTTAAATAAAATATTTGCAGGGCAATCTTTGACAATTTAGAAAGGATACATAAGTATGAAAGCTTTTTTTTGTAATGCAGACAGTCATGACTGACACAAGAATGTGGGTGCCTTGACATGCTGTTCTTGTCACTGTTCCCTAGGGTTTTTAGGGGTATATTGCCTCTGGATACAAGGCATATACCTTGCACCACTCAATCATATAGATGAAATAATTTAGATTACTTTTCAGCAGATCTGATTGTTAAAAACAAATCCCTTTACACCCATATATTGGACAATAAGTCTCATTTTGTCTCTGGATTATTAATAGTGGCAATCTCGAGGCCTGAAATGAGGCTTCAAGGTTCATTTTTGTAATGATTTAAAAAACAGAACAGAAATTTACAAGATTATGTAGTAATTTAGCCAAGATAAAGATTTTACAATAATCTTATTATTTTCTGTAATAACGTTGACCAAACTGTCTCAATTATTTTTATTCAGTACCACAATTAGGCGAAGTCACTGATCTTTTGTGTAATGAGTAAGAATTGAATCTGATTCTTGTTTTGCTTATTCCTGTTATGTAACTAGTCACATGCTACATATTTAAATTTACCTTTTTATAAAAAAAATTATAGGGAATTCTAAGAATTTCCACATTTCTTACTCTAGAGATAGATAGGGCTATTTTTTCTCAATAACTGTATATCAATATGTACTTCCCTGTACTATGAAGTAGTTATAGCTGTCCCCATGGGAATTTTAATTCTGAAAAGACAGTTTAGCAAAAAGCTTCCAGTTCTGCTGCTTCATTGAAAACTCTTCTGGATCCTGTGCTGCTTGGCAGAGGAGTGTACCACTATAAATAAAATTGCCTTCTGAACAGCACACATAGTTACGGAAACAAAAGGATTTTGTGCTGTGATTTGTGATGATCTAAGGTCCTAATTTGCACATCAAGTAGTAATTAGCATCAAACCATAATGTTGTTCTGACACAGCACAAAAAAAATCCCCAACAAACCAATCACCAAGTCCAGTACAGCTTGCTTCTGTGTGCGACTACGGTAAGTGCGACTATGGTAAGTGCAACTCCTGCTGCAGCCTATCTATGTTAAGGTCTCGCATTCATGTAGTTACCTCATTGAATCTAATTCTGTCCCTGAAGCTCAACAAAAAGTAGCCAGAAAGACAACTTGGTGTGTTAATGACTACTTTGTCATGTATTTACTTGTATTTAGTTAGGGGCTTCTGTGGGTTTTGGGGGTTTCCTGGTTGTTGTGGTGGTTTTTTTAAACTTTACTTAGGCATAAGAAATAGACTATGGGGAAGAATAGATCTTTTTGAAATTTAAATGAACTTCAGTGGGGTGAGAAGGGGAACAAAGTGAATCATGACACTTACTCATGTGTGTTCAGGTTTGCTTAACTGTAATTAGAAGATGCTAATTGGTTTTCATTAATTTTGGATATAAGGCAGAAACTGCACATCTTATCCACACTATTTGTAAGGTAGTGGTGCCAATATTGTATGTATTTAATTCAGCTTGCAGTTGGATATAACCCAAGGCCATGCTGGAGAACAATTAGAGGAAGGACTTTTATGAATTAAGTAAATTGCTTTTAACATTTCTATTATTACTTTCTGAAAGATTTGCAATTACTTCATCTTCTTCATTCAAGCTACCTCTGTAAATGTCAGGAAAAAAGTGGGTTTGGGGGAGGAAGGTTGCCTTTTGGGTTTTTTTGGACAGGAATTTCATCTTAATAACAAATAGTCTTTGCTGATAGGAAGGAAAATAAGAATTAATTGTTCAACTAGGGATGAACAAATGCTACCAGGAAGAAAATCTGAACTTGTCCAATTTAGGTGCCATGTATTATCTGAAGAGAACTTCAATGATTGTTTCATTGCATTTAATGCTAAATTCCATGCTTAAGTTTCTGAAACCTCCAGTGGGATATTTTGGCTACACTGGCCTTCATTCAGCACTTACCATTGCAGTCTCCCTGAGTCTGTAGATTTTTGGATATGTTAGGCAATGTTTTTTAAGTCCATTAACACTATTCCAGAATCCTGTGGATTTGGTCCTATTTGGCTTATGCCATTTTTTGTAAGGCAAGATATCTTCACTATCATTCTTCTACTGGCTGGTATCCTTGTCAATAAAATTTGAGAAATGACAACTAGATCTGGGACAGTTGCCTTTAAGTTCTGCACTGGATTATTCTGCCCCTGTTCATTCACTTAGAAAGCAACAGCAGTTTCATAAGTGTAGGTCTTTATATATACTTGACTTTGATGGATTAGGTGAGGTGCCAGACTGAGATTACTCTTTAATCTTTTCTGTGCTTTTTGGTTTTTTGGGGGGAGAGGGGCAGGGGGGAAAGGAATTTTCCTGATATTAGGGAAAGGTTTATGCTACTGTCCCCTCTTGACAGTATAGAATGGAAGTTGAAATGACGGCAGTTTCTAACACTCAAACTATTAGCATATCCAGTCAAAGTTCCTGAGGCCAAAGGGCCAGTCACAGCAAACTTATATTTAAAAGAAGAGTAGTTTTGAATGTTTATCCAAGTTGGCTTTGAACTGGCCAACAGATGGAGGTACTCTGTGAAGTTGTGTAGTCCCTGGGAATATATTTTTTAGACCAGGGTTTTCAAACAATACGAGATTTTTCATGTTCTACTGTAAACACTGTGGATGTGACTTATCTACTATAGCCATAAAAATATCTAATATAAGGAAATTGTTTAGTCTTCCTTTTAGTCAGTAAAAAAACTTCTAGGAAGTGGCCAGTCCCTTTTTAAGGTATGTCAAGCACATTGCCTTTAGAAATGGCCATTTGTCTTCGTGGACTACAGAAGACAAACTGGGTGACCATCTTTGACTAGACTTCAAGGTATGTAAACTGGATACTCTCCTACGTGATGTCGGCATCTAACTTAAGTTTGTCTGTGATGTTTAAAGTTGTTTTAAATGTTTATCTTTTGTTTCATTGTTAGCATGACTCCAGTGTTTTTACAAGTTCCATAATAGTAAAAAGCTGACTTTCCTTATATTTGTGTGATCCTTAAAGGCTAGGGAAAAGAAGGCTTTCCATATTAAGTATAAGGTTATTGTTTGCCTTGAGGCTTTAAAATACCTTTCTGTTAAATAAAGTTCTTGGTGTCATATGTGTTAAAGAATTGCTATTTTATTGAATTTCACATAAAGATAGAACGGAAGAATTTTATTGTTGAGTAGTGTTAAAATATGGATTTTTTTTCCTTCCAGCTGTGAGTGCTTGTAAAATACCATACACTGAAAGTGTCACATCTGTTGAAAGATAGTGCTAAGGCACTAGGATTGTTACTTTTGTTTTTCCATATAGGCATGAACTTAGAATAAAACATTCAGGATTTGTTGTGTAAAGCACATTTTTGTATTAAATAACTTCCATTTATCATTTGTTTTTATTTTATTTAACCATAAAGCCATGAGCTCCTTACGCAAATGACTTACAAACTTAATATTGTTGCAGATCTTTGCAGTATCCCACAAATCTCTAGATTGAAAGAACACAGATAAAATATGGAATTAAAACCATCAAGTATGTATCTCTCCCATGCCTTGTGTAGCTTTCAGAAATTATGCATTATCTCCAAGAATTTGCATGAATATCTAGGGTTCTAAGGCAGAGAATTGACCACTCACAAATGGAAAAAAAACATTAACATGGTGTAGATATCCCAAGGCTACTGGTTTCCACCAAAAGTTACCAGACAAGATCATGAGTTGTGCTAACACCCTGACTTCTGAAGTAAAGTATTAGCTCAAAATTCAATGTTGTGAGCTATGTGCTCATATATTATAGTGGTGTAAAACTAAATCCTATAAGAATATGCCATTAGCACTCTTACTTTATGATTTTCCTGGTTTCAGCTGGGATAGAGTAAATTTTCTTCATATTTGCTAGCATAGTGCTGTGCTTTGGATTTAGTACTAGAAGAATATTGATAACACACATTTTTAGTTGTTGCTAAGTAGTGCTTAGACACCTCAGGGCCTTTTTTGAGCTTCTCCTGCTCGGCCAGGTGCATAACAAGCTGGGAGGGAGCACAGCAAAGACAGCTGACCCAAACTGACCAAAGAGCTATTCCATACCTTATAACATCATGCTCAGGGGGAGTGAGTTGGTTGGAGAGGGGGAAGAGAGATTGCTGCCCGGGATGGGCTGGGCATTGGTTGGCGAGTGGTGAGCAAATGCATTGTGCATCATTCATTTTGTATATTCTGTATATCCTCTTACCATTCTCATTATTACTATTATTATTCTTTTCTCTTATTAAACTCTGTCTATCTCAGCCCACAGCTCTTACCTTTTTTTTCCTTCCTGATTCTCTCCCCCAACCCACTGACGGAAGGGGGACTGAGCAAGCAGCTGCATGGTGCTTAGTTGCCAGCCGGGTTAAACCACGACAATGATATGATCCCATCCACCCTCATAATCTAAGCAAGCCTAAGCCAGCTCTTTATGAGTAGGTCCTCCAAGCTCCACTCCTGTATTTAGTGCAGGGACAGTGACTCAGAAGATGCCAGAGTACCTTTTCAGCTTTTCTGTGGCATCAGGAGAAATAACAAAAGAGGAAACCAAAGACTTTCCCACAGCTTAAATTGCATATTTTTCTCTTCTTTTCATCCTTCATAAAATGAAATATCAATTCCAATTTTTGATGTGTAAATTTCAAGTCATACCCAGGAAGGCTAAAGACCTTCCTGACATCATTTCTGTGTGGCTAGAGAGGCCCACATAAGCATTCATATTAAACTTCATTTAGTAATTTAGAAGGACTTGAGAGTTTATCTAACAGGATTAACCAGCTGGTGAGACTGATAGAGGCAGTTGGGTCAGCTTGCTGTGTTCCTACAGCAGTAATACACAGTTGCAACTTCATTTTTTTCTGTGTAAAGGACACAATTATGAGATTTTTATGTCTGTGTATGTTTTTTTTCAGGACTAGTATTATGGATTTATCATAAAAGCAGAATTTAGGATTCTTCTCTGAGTTCTCACCAAGCTAAGCCTATCTTGTCAGTCATCTGAAGACAGATCTAGGGATTAACCACTTTATCTAATTAGATCACTTGTCTGTTCATGCTAAAGTCTGACTGAGACTTGCAACTTCATTAATGGCATCCAAGTTAGCCAGATTAAACCTAGTCTGCATGTCTGCACACACTGCAAAAAGATCCATTTGCAGAATGATTGCCCTAAATTATGGCAGTCTCTAGAGCTATTTGTGGGTTATTCTGCTGCTGCATAGAAAGTGAATTTTTCAAGGCTCTCACTCATCCAGGCTCTCTCTATCTGGTTAGCGCAAGAGAAATTCAAAGCAGGAGGCTAACTTTAGACGTTCTAAATTATCCTTCGGGGAGCATAGAGGGTTAGATTTCCCTTGGCTAAAGTTGACCTTTGTGAACCTACTCTCTTTGTGTAAAATTTGGCAAAACATATTGAGTATCAATTTAAACTGCACTTAATTCCACAGGAGTAGCTGTTTTATTTAACGTTCATTTATGAAGCTGTACTTGCAAGTAGTTTATTTCAGCTTAAGAGATTCAGTCTTTCCAAGAATTCAGATATCTTTCAAGTAGATAGCTTTATTCTCTTGTAATAATTTTTAACAGATGAATCAATCATAACTAGAATCAGCCCAAATTGCCCTTATATATATTGTTTTTCTGTCCTTTTTTCACTAGAATCTTTTCAAAAAAGTACAGATCAGCTTTATCCTGGGGCAGGAAAAGAAATTTATTAGGAAAGGGAGTTTATTAAAATAAATAATTTTCCTGTATCACTTAAGAGTTGGGTTGAAGTTACTTTGGACATATGTAGGACCTATGATTTTACAGACTATTCACTTCTAACTCCTTATAGTCAATTTATTGCCAGGAGGACTAAAGTCATTTTGTGGCTCAGTTACATGAAGAAGAAACCACCTCAGCTGCTCCTTGCTGAACCTTCCTTTCAGATTTGCTGTGTTAAATTCCTTTATAGCCTCTCCTAGACATGGGTCTCATAAAATGAATCGGGTTACATAAATGGTTGTAATTCCACACCCCAACCTAAATCATCATTTGCGTTTTATTGTTGAGCAATTACGTGTACATGCTGGTACAATTTGTGGGTAGTAACCTCTACTGATGCCAGCACTGTATCAAGATGAGGGTGGAAACCTCCCTATCCTTGCTGTGTTTTAGGTAGGAGAGCCGACAGCTTTAATTTATAAGCAATTCAGTTTGAAATGGATACTTATAATTATTGTACTTATATATTTGGGAGCAATATTGGTTGTTTCATATTCTCCTGTTTTATTCATGCTGGTATGTGTAAAGGGGGTTAGAAAACATTGAATTATTCCCTTTTAAACTTAATTTTTAAACTATTTTTTTGAAATAGGGAGGTGGTGTAAAGGTGTGCTTTGGCAGTTGCTGCAGAGGGAAAGAATTCAATTTCTGAATACTGAGATCATTGTATAGTCAAAGAAAAACTATTGTTATTCCTTAACTGAGAGATTGTTTCTCTGCTTGGCAAGAGAGAAGGTATCTGAAATATCAGATAATCAATATAGACGCATTGACCATTGTTGGCTGCTATAAACTATTAATTTGATGTCTTTTTCTGTCCATAACATGAGCAAATCAAATAAAAAAGCATTTATTGATCATCTAAAATGGGAGCTTCTAATTTCAAGTAGTTTGTGCGTGCTTAACTTGGAAAGACAGAAACAGTGTTTAATAACCCGAAACTTTACGAAGATAGACATTCTGGTCTATGGATCCAGCAAATTATCAAAGGGAATCTCTGAATTCTGGAAAATTTGGAGCTATGGGAAGTGTAGAAATTTCCCAAATTAATTTTCATTTTCTCATTTGGAAGATTCTCTTGGATAATCTTTTGAATCTGGGCGGTGAGTCTTTTTAATCTACGTTTTTCTCTATGCATCCTCTTTGATACTGGTGAAATCATGTGTAATTTGCAAGTACAAACTAAAAATTATCCCTTTTTTATTTCTAAAGTTAGTTTGAATTCATAATGGATGTGTTCTTTGTGGAACTTAAATTGTGGCTTCTCAAAATAAAACAAAAGTCTATACAAAAAGACTTGAATAGCTGTTTAAATGAAAACTTGTTATTAGAGCTAATGTTATACTTAAGTAAAATAAATGTAATTTCTGAGGCTTTTATAGTATATGACTGCCAATAAACTCAGAGGACTTCCTGAAAATTATGGAACTAAGCTTTGCAGAGCTCTACTGAAATAGTTTCTGTATCTGCCTACAAGGTTTTATAGTCTCTGGCAGGTCTCTTTTTATCCTTATATCTGGGGCTTGTTTGTTTCACACCAACATTTAGAGTAGTCTGTGTTCAAACTCAGGCTAGAGAAATAAACTTTCCCAGAAAAATTTCTCTTAATATGTAGGGATGGATCAAGAAAAATCCGGGGTAATATGCTGCATATTATAGAACACCATAGCAACACAAAATACTTAAAGGAATAAGATCAGAGTTAGATGAACAAAACCTGCTATTGAAAAGGATTGGAAACTAGCTGAAGAAATGTCAGTAAATGTTTGATTCTCTCACCTGTTCTACTTTAAATTTATGACAACTGTTCTGTTCTCCAGTTATTTTTTATTTACTCTTATATTTATTTAGTGTCCCATCTCTATCTACTGCCAGAAAGGTGGGTTTTTTAATCTTTTATATTTGGTGTAGTGGGACTGGATGAATGAAACAGATAAGAAGTATAGATTTAGCATTGTGTTTGCTGGCTCTTTAGCATTCTCTGAAAACATCTTACATTATCCGGAGAAAATAATAATTAGTAACAAGATTTTCATAATCCAGTAATAGCAGCAATAAAAGAAAATTTACTGAGCTGAATATTGTTGGCTATAATAGCACATGCAGCACTTCCTTTGGACACCATTGAATATCCCCGGAATTCATCTTGTTTGTAGAGTAATGAAAATGGTATTGACTATATTTAGTAAATCTTACTGCATAAAAATCAGCAACCATTTGTGCCTAAAAATAAACTAGAAAAAAAATTGAACACAATCAGATTTCTTCTTTCCTTTTGTTATTAGAAGCTTCAGTAAAATACGGTGTTAGGTTGGAAAATAGACCTTGGAAAGCTTTTCTAAAGCTGGGACAACTTATGCTTCCATGAGTAGGTTAGAAAATTCTGCAGTCTGTTGAGGTGGAGTTTTATGATGCCAAGGCAGAGGAAAGTCAAGTCTTATTTATTTTTAAGCCTTTAAAAGTAAATTCGTCTCTCAGTTGAGATGATTTAGACATTCAGATCTCAGGCAATCACCCTAAACTACAGGCTTTCAGTTATTTCTTCCCCATTCATTTTGAAACGTTCAGCATACAGAGGAGAATTCAAAATGGATATAAAAGTAGAGCTGTTCATTTGAGGCATTTTCCACATTTCAGAAAGTCTAGCAGTTACAGACTTGATGCAACTGGATTGTAATTATTTTCTTTTTTCTGTAAGACCGTTTCTTCCTTATTTAGAAATTACTGATGTTTATTGTTCTACAAGTATCATTTTTTCACTCACTAAGCATCAATAGATTGTGATTTCACTTAGAAATAAATATACTTTGAACAATCTCAGATCTGTAATTAAGTAGTTATGATTCCTTATTGATGTACAGCTTTTCACTGACTGAAAATTATAATAATTTTTATGTATCTTAATATTTTACGTACTTATTAGAGGAACACCCAAATTTGTGATACTGATACATGTGGTAAGCATCCATAAAATTTTATGCTGCCAATGTGAATTTCAGTAAGAGATCCTTACACATCTCTATAATGTTCTGTTAAATTGTAACCTCAGATATTGTAGCTAGACATCTTTTTTCTCTTCTTTTTCTGTTTAAGAAAATTACTAGGTCTATATCTTGAACATTTGCTGTTCAGCCCCAGTGACATCTGTCATAATTCCAGCACTGAAAGAGGTCTTGGAACTAAAGCATTCTTACACTTTGTCATGCTTTCTTGCATAGCTATTTCATGTCTTCACAGAACGTGTTTCAAACTATTGCACTGAAGTATTCTTAATGCTTTTCACCCCAAAACCCACTTATATTTTATTGTTGAGGTTGATTTGGTATACAGTCGATTAAATGTGTGAAAGCTGTTTATAACTTTACAGGGATTTATTAGGAGATGGAATACCAGTGAGACATGCTTGATTTTCCTTATATAGTGCAAGATCTTTGTCAAGCATATTTTACAGGTGCTTCAACTTGGCTGGAAACAAACCAGAAACATATTCTGAGTAGTTAAGGACCATGTTTTATTCCACCCATTAATTATTCCTGGGGAAATCTGAATAGATTGATAGCTAAGTAGAATTCTTTTGTTCAAGGTGATAGTTACTGACGTCATCAATGGAGACTCCTTTCTCTACTAATATACTGCTTACGAAGTTACGATCCCTCTGGTGGTATTTCCTGAGCTTAAGTGCTCCAATTACACTACCCTTGACAGCCAAAATGCTGAGAAGCAATTTGGCCGAGTCAGTGCTCCTCCACTATGTTAGTGCACAGTAAAATGTGCTTACTTATGAGCATATTCAAAGGACATTCAGTCTGCTGTAGATGGCTGAGAAAAGGATATACCTTCTGAGTTCTATGAACAGTATTTTTTCCTTCTTACCTTTTAGAAACCTTTTATTTTGCATAATTTAGTGACCTTCCCACCAAAGTGTAGGTGCAGGCATTATTTTTAATGGATCATTCAGATGACTGGTTTAGAGCATGTATTCACAAATGTTATCAAAAGTGTAAAAAAGGTAGGCTGTAGCATGGTGGTGAGAAATGGTGATTAAGGACTGTCTGTTGAGTTGGTCTTCTTGTCAAAGCAAATATGCAGAGAACAGTGACTCTATAGCTTAGTGCTGAAAGGTTGAGCCCTGAAATCCTTAACAGTAAAATTATTAACACTGTAATGTTTTTAAATGGCTGCAAAACTAACCTATTTTTTGTACCATTGAATTACTGGTAAATTTAAGTCAGGTACATGAGGAATTTACTGAAATCTCATAAAATCTGTTCTCCTTAGGAAAGAAAGTTGTTCCAAGTAAAGTGATTACAAATGCTTTCCAAATAATTTGTGCCATTTTGATTTTTAGTAACTAACTAATTAAAATTTTTTTTAGAAATCCTGGATGCATATGTGGTGATGGACCTGAATACACTTTTAATTGCTGGACATTAACACAGTTATCAGCTCAGTCTGTAGATTCACAGCGGGTGTGTCCTGGTTTCAACTGGGATAGAGTTAATTTTCTTCACAGAAGCTAGCATAGTGCTGTGCTTTGGATTTAGTGCTAGAAGAATGTTGATAACACAGTGATGTTTTCAGTTGTTGCCAAGTAGTGCTGAGACTGCTCAAGGACTTTTTGAGCTTCTCCTGCTCGGCCAGGTGCATAACAAGCTGGGAGTACAGCACAGCTAGGACAGCTAGCCCAAACTGACCAAAGAGCTATTCCATACCATAGAACGTCATGCTCGGGGGGGTTTAGTCAGTTCAGTTGTTGGTCGGTCGGTCGCGGGGAGAGTGGTCGCTGCTCGGGGACTGATCGTGGCTCGGGGAGTGATTGCTGCTCGGGACGGGCTGGGCATCGGACGGCGGGTGGTGAGCAATTGCATTGTGCATCATTCGTTTTGTATATTCTGTATATTTTGATATCATTCTCATTATTACTATTATTATTATTTTCTCTTATTAAACTGTCTTTATCTCAGCCCTCGGCTCTAACCTTTTTCTCCTTCCCGATTCTCTCCCCCATCCCACTGAGGGGAGGGGGGGGAGTGAGCGAGCGGCTGCGTGGTGCTGAACTGCCAGCCGGGTTAAACCACGACAGGGTGTCATACTTCATTTGTTGCTCGTGCTTTTGATGTTGGTGAATGCACATGTAAGTGCTGGCTATTAAAAGGATTATTAGTGTAGCCGAAATTCTCCCAACAGAATACCACCAGCAGTTGTTGAAGGACATCCAGAAGTTTATATATGCTCTCCTTGCTCAAAATTAGCATTTTGCAGCTGCCAGGTGGCCATTATAACCTTTCTAAAATCAGTTGTGTATGTGTGCATATATGTATGCCTTTCTGAGAAACAGAGATTGATCAGTCAAATGTTAGCCTGGAAATAAATGAAACAACTCTATGCTCTGAAAATTTTTATTGCCTGATTATGCCAACTGACTCGTGATTTCTGCTAAAACACAGCATCATAGACTAAGTTAGGAATAAACTATACTTTCTTACCTCTTCTTGCCGTTTGCATTGAGGACAAGGTGAGACCAAAATAAGCATACAACTCAGTGGCTGTCTTGCCACATCTGTGATGATAAGATTGAATACAGAATCTGAGATAAAGTATAAAAAGGGGGCAGAATGCATGAGAAAGCCATTTTACTAACAGTTCTGCTTGGAGGGAGATGTTTTACCCTGACTTTCCCCTACCACAGATAACAGCATTTTAATATTATATTTATTATTTTAATCCCTGCGTGATTCTGTTTCTGTGTGGCCTCTGGCAAAACACTTTATAATGTAACTACTAAAGAACATGAATTAAAATCTTTTGACACAAACTGGCACAGGACAAAAGAGTAAATGCAGGAATGTCACTGAAGCTCAAAGGACCTTTTTTGTTGTTTTTTAAGGAGTCAGACTTAATTTCCTGGATTTTGTTGAACTCCCTCAGAATCAACTGTACTTAGGATTTGGGAATTTACCAGCAGAATTCAAAAATACAGAATGCCTGGACGCTTCTAGTGATGAGCTCTGTGAGCTATTTTACCAGCACTGAAGGCAAAAATCAAAGAACATATTACAGCTGATACACCACTTGCAAAAAATTGCTTTGCTTTTTGGTATCAGTTTTCTGTTCCCAGATTAAGTAACTGATCAGGCCTTCCTTTTCCTGTTGCTGCTCTTTTCCAATTAGAGACAATGGGTGCTTTTAGTTACATTGGCCTGCTTCAGAAAATTAATTTGACTTAACATAGTTTGAATCTGCTTGAGATAAAGAATCTGAACATGGCAGGCAAGTATAATTCTAAGGAAAAAGGTAAATTTGTGTTCAGGAGTATTGGCTTTTTTCTCTTTTATTGCAATGCGTTTCTAATTCACATTTAATATAATTGTGAATTAATGCTTTGAATTGATAGCCTGTTTGTATGCAAATCTCCTTGAACAGTTTCATGACAATTTACACTTGGAATTTGTATGGGATTTACTGTAGGTAAATTCGATAGAAATATTGATATTTTTTCTTCATAACTCCTACATTTAAATACTTCAAATATGTTAAATACTATGACAGCTATTGTTTTGACACTAGGCTGTGTTCTTTCCTTGATAGTATATAAAAGCAGCACAATGTATTTAAAAATACAAAGGGTATGGTTTCTAAGGAAAGGTGACTACATTAAAATGGTAGATGTTTTATCTATCAAGGCACATACCTTCTAGTTTTTTGTAGAATTGTAATAAATAATCAAAAAGCTACTATCAGCAATGGAACTGAAATGTCAGAAATTAATTTTTATAACAGTCTTTAGCCCAGCTATGTTCCCTTAAGTCAATGTACCGGAAGCTTTCAAAGGGTTTCTTATTCATCAGACCATTGTAGCTCAGCAAAACATATCAATCTGTGAACAAAAATAAGCCTCTGTGTAAGTCTTTTAACAGATGACAAAATACCTCAACATATGCACAAATTCTTTACTAATATTACAGCATTTGTTAATAGTTTAAAGAGCTGGAAACTGAAACATACTATAAAGCATCTGGCTTGAAGGAGCCTGAATGCAAACTCTCTATGTATGCAATGGCAGAGCTCTGACAATTCAAGAATCTGTACCCTTTGGAATGCCTTATCTGATTTTTAGCTTCATAAGTGGAACATGCAAACATTTTCTGCCCACTGGGACGTTTGTAAACCCATTTCTAATAATCAGTAAAAAAAGTAAGCTGCCTGTTTTGAATACTGTTGATAAGCATTTCACAGAATGATTCAACACATACACTGTGCTGGATTATCTGCAATAGATTTCCCTGTCAAAGAAACATTTTACTTGTGAGAATTTTTTCTGTGCTGCTATACCATTGAAACAGTTTTAAGATGTTTTTGTGTCTGACAATGCAGTCCTGCAAATGCCATAACATCCATTATGTAAGGAATTATTACTTTTTTCCATTTTCTCTGCCTAACTTACAATGTCTTCAAAGCTGCATACAGTTCTAATACAATACGAGAAGAATTACTTTAGTACAAATGGTCTTCTCTGTACTACTACTGCAGTCAACAGCACACCATTTCCCTACATTCTTTAGTTTATTGAATAGCTGATAAAAATAATGTGATATATGTTTGAAAGAAGCAGTAAAAAAGGCATACTTGATCTTTGCCAATACTTCTCCCTTTTACAAAAACTCTTCAGAGACTCAAGGTGTATGATTATCTAAAATTGCCTTTTCTGTATGGCTCATTCAATAACATATTTCCATATTTATGCAAAAAATGAGAAATTCAAAATTGTGATGGATGCAGACTTATAACTGAATTCAATAACCAGCATTTAGAACTATCTCCTGTGTGTTGGGAAAACTGTTTCATCAACAGTTTATAAAACTCAAAACATTGAAAATAATTCCCTTCAGGGAAAAAAGACAGTATTCTTCTTGTCAGTTCAGTTTGTTGGGAACATAATTATTACAACTTCTCATCTCTTGAAATGGTGAGGCCTTACTTGTCTTCTAAATTTGCACACTGAAATTTTGGATTTACATATTTTCTTTTTGGACAGAGCGGGACACTTGGCTGTGTTGGAGGTGGCTGAGCAGGTGCCTACTGATCCAGAATTACTGTTCCAGCTGAGGAGCTCTGCCATGGACATGGCTGGAAGGCCACGGGGAAGGAGCTGGCAGTCAGAATAAAGGCAGAGATGATAAATTCTTCAGAGACTCATCTAGGAGACTTCGATGTATGTGCTGGGGAAGTACAGAATAGATTTGAAGAGAGATGGAAATAAAAGAATATAATTAATCTGACCAAGAAGAGGAGAACTGTATGGGGCAAGCTGAAAAATAACCTGAATGGATGATGACTTTTCGGGCTCTTTGAGAAGGAGACAGATTTTTCCAGAAAAAATGCATGAATTTCTGGAAAGGACCTGTAAGGTCTGGAAAGACTTACATGTGCAGGTATCCCAATTAATACAGAATAAATCATGTCTAGTTGACCATCTCCTTTACCTCTGCTGCCATGATACTAAAGTAAGAATTCTTTGTTAACAGCTTGGAGATCTACTTGTATAAGAAGGGAAAGAACCCCTCTGAATCCTGTGTTATCTCAGCATTGTAATTATGAAGTCTTAACTTTAAGAAACACTGTTTTTTAAAAAATGTATCTTATATGTATGATACTAATGTTATTTACTACTTAAAATGTATGATTTGAAAAGATGCCCCAACAAATTTGTAAGTAAGTTGTTTTAAATATATTCCAATACTCTGACTATAAAAAAACTAATACAAATTAAAGGTAAAAAAAACAAGACTGTTGCTTTGAAAATTCACTTTATAAGCTTATTTAAAAGAAACAACAGCAACAACACAGGAACTTTAAGCCTCTAATTGCCGATTTAGATGTTTCTATTCCATCTTAATTCTACTTTAAAAATACTTTTGAGTAATTTATGACTTTGTAATTGAAACAGTCATGCTTAACTGGCTTACATACAACAGAACACTTAAGCAGCTAATCCGAAGTCATCAGTCATTATTACTATTTAGGTCCTAGTTATAGTACATTATTAAGTAGTTCTATGCTTATAAAAAGAATTCACAGGAAAGAGATACTGCATATCTTTTAGCAATTAATTAAAAGTTTTCCAACTTCACTGAATAAGGGTAAGATTGTTGCCAAGTAAAATACAACCAATTGGCTGAAATTGCTGCATCTAGTAAAACAATAGTAGAAACTACACTAAGGTCAGTAAAGTATCTATGATTCAGCAGGTCTCGGTTTTTTTTTTTCAGATTTTCTGTAGTCACAACTTTGTCTTCCTTTTGGCTTTTTTTATGGCAATCCTACTAGCACGAAATGAAACCAAGTAAAATTCCCTTCTCTTATCCTCCTGATACTGAGGACAAAGACTTTCTCCAAACACTACACAATACAGTTTTTTCATAGAAGAAAATGAGTGCTCTACACTACATAAGAAAGAATCCACAGGAGGCTGCAATCAAAAGACAGTATAAACTTGATCAGAAAAAAACAAAAATATTGCTGATTCAGTGGTGGGGTTTGGGAGTTTTTTGAGGTTTTTTTAGTTGGAAGAGTTAAGGAACAAGTCAACGCTGTTAGCATCAAGAGCAGCAGTGCACTCCCTGAATAAGTGTCTCAGATAAAAAAGTATTCAGTCCTGCACCCCAACAAAGAATGGAGGTGGATAGCAAAAGAGACAGAGAAAACCTTACCCTTCCTGGTATATAACGGTGCTGATAAATGCAACTCACAAAGCTCAGTGCTTCTGTTTCTCTTGATGCCCAAAGAACTAAGAATTTGATTTTTGATGAAATTGCTGCCATCAGCAACTTGTGCGGTTTTGGTACCATTGAGAAGTACAGTTTAGGGCATGAAAGTCTGAGAGACTTATGGCAATCAATAGCAAGGACAGCAGCCTGCAATATGATGCAGCCTTTCTCAATTATGTAGAAAAAAAGACTAATATAAAGATGATCTAAATTACATTCTGCTTATGCCTTCTGCTTATTTTTGTTTTCTTTGCTTTTTAAATTCAGAAGTTGGAAAAATTAGGCCATTTAGCTGTCACTCTTTTGCTTATACCTGCCTCAAATGATGCTGGAAACTATATTAAACCAAATGTCTGGGACAGTATAAAGTTTAAACATGCAACTTTGAGTGAAGGACAGCTTGATCTGATGAAGTAGTGTGATCCTGTGACTAAAGAGTTTAGGACACTGGCTTCTGTGGAATAAGCTTGTTTTATATTTGCTGAGATCCTCTGTCTTTCTCCAATACTTGAGAATAATGTTCCCTTTTCTTTTCTCTTAGGAGTTCTGACTTTGTGGTATCACAAATGGTACAGCGTATCTTTCCACTAGCGGAACATACCTTACTGCTAAAGTCTTATTATGCGGAAGTGGGAAATAGGGGCTAGAATTCTTGATCTGGAGAAAGAAAATTAAGACAAGTTCTTTGGGTTAATGTTACTGGAAGGTTATAATAACAGCACTCATGTCCCTTGTTTGTGAATGGAAGTGATTATGAGTTATAACAAGGTTCTGTAGCATTCTGCTACTTTGCGTGTATTGCAGAAATAATGATGAATTTAATGACATCAAATACTTTGTCTCTACCAAAGTTAAGGTCAAAGTAAGGAAAGATCCTTAACTACTGCAAAAATAATGCGGTTCTTTGTAAGTTATGAAAACTTCTTATTTGATGTCAATATACATCTACATCTTAAATCTTTACCATGATCACTATTCTCTCTGCTTGTCTAAGCTGAAGTTTTCAGGACTGAAGGAAATGAAATTATATAATAAAAAAATTTTATAGTGTTCTGTGCACCATTCTGTGTTGGTTGTACTTCAGGGTATAAGAGATGACAGTCCTGAAACCTGTATATGTTTGTCTAATTTCTTTCAGAAAGTGCCAGATAACCTTACTTTTGAAAAAAACAAGATTAGAGCTGGTTAATCTTTGCTTATTTTTTTTTTAACTTTGGATATCACCCATCTGCATATAGGTGCTGTTGATTTATCTCTCTGACTATTCTTGAATGTAAATAACAATGCCCTCATTAATGTAACTGCAACTGGCAATATCTGTGGAAAACTATTTTTCAAAATGTTAAGGTCTTTCACTGAAAACATTCCAAATATATATGTAAGTAGAAACATCAGATTTGTATGTGGCAATTTTTAAAGTTTAAATTCTCTCAATGTTATGACATAATAAAAGGAATCTGATTTTCCTTACACAAAAGTGTAATAAGAAAATGACAAACTGTTCTTATTTTTTGCCAGGGGCAAAGCAACAGCAACAATAGTTACTTAGTGTATGCAGGGGAGCAAATATAACATCAGTATTACTGCTGAGTTTTATTAATATTTATGAATCATGTTGTTTGCACAACATTTTGTTCCTATACAAAATTTTACAAAACCGTCTTTCTAAACAAGTTATAAAGCACAGAAACATGCCTAGCACAGAAACATGCCTAGCATGGAAATATTCTTCTTAGAGGAAGTATCCTCATTTTTTTTACTTTCTGATGTAACAGCTCATCAGAGAAGAACATAAAGTAATTAAAAAATATTACATGTGAGTCTCCAAGCACTTAGTTTTGCTAAACAGATAAATTAATGTAGAACAGAATATTGGAGGAATCTATGAACCCTGCATGGTATTACAACGTTTTGGGTAGTTGGGATTGTACATCACAGGTATGACATAGTATCATCTCATTATGAACTGATAAAGGTGTATTGACATCATCTTGACTGTTGCAAGAACTTTAACATGAAGAAAAGTCATGTATAAGAGCTGCTGAACTGCTGACTGAAATATTTTTTATAATCATCCTTTTAGAAAACTTTGGGTATGTAATGCAGGTATTGAGTAGCAAAAGCAAAGGTTTTCAACTTGTACTTATCCAGTACCTCCAATTAGCTGTCCCTTTCTTGGAAGGGGAGAAAAGAGAGTGAGAATCTCTTTCACCTGAAATAGCTCTCTCAATCCCTCTCTCTTTTATTTTTTCCCTCTCTCTTCTTTTTAAAATAATTTACATAGGCCATGGAAAAACTGAGATTTTTAAAATTGTCTCTTTTTTGTTGTTGTGAAAAATAGGTTATGCTGCTTTCGTATAAAGGGAAAATCTACCTATATTGTTAATGTATCTTTGTATTTCAGGTGTGAGATGTCCAGGTCCAAGATTATTCATTAGTGTTTTAGGAGACAAAAGCTGAAACATAGTTTGCTTTCTTCCTCTAAGTTGGTCTCAGGCATGGGTAAGAATAGAGATATCTTAGTCTTGATTTGGGGAGAGCTATTCTGAGCAGCAGTAGTTTTACATAAATGGATGTAGCTTTTGACTACAAAGTCTGAATTTTCTTTTTTGTCTGTACATGTGGACAGTATTTCATTAGAAAATGTGTTTCAGAACTCACCTGCCTTCACTGTGTCTGTTTCCTCTTATTGGTGCAAAATCAAACAGCTCTAAAGAGGTCTGGGAGAAAGCATTACCATAGCTTTATGGTTATAACTGTGTTCTAGTCTCAGGGTCTATTCCGTTTCAGCCAACTGCTTTTTTGGGGGGGAGCACAGCGCGTGTCTCCTTGGTCCAAGAAATACCATCCTTCATACCTTGTTTGTAAAAAGTACAAGTAATCTGTGTTTAGAGATTTAAATTTACTTTGTAGTCTCTATAAAGAAAACAGTAGAAAAGTAATTTTATAAGCAAATTAAAAGCCACAAGTTATATTATGATTAAAATACCTATTCCGTAATGGAGTTTTGCCTATAAATATGTCATTAGCTCACCTGGTGTTATATCCAGCTGGTTTTGTCCTTGCTGCCTAATCTTATAATATCTTTCACCTGTCTTGACACTAGTAACTGGAAGAATTTAGCAAGCTGTGCCTTTTCTCTTCAGTGTTCAGTTTCTTTGTGTATGGTCTAATGAATACTGCTTCATAGCATGTCAAAGTAAACATTTTAAATATGTGATCACTACATTCACTTCAATTCTGTCCCATTTGAAAAGAGCATGAGAACAGTACATATGATTAAGTCTTAATATCTTTCTGAATATTCAACTATTTCGGTCAAGTGCACAACTTGCTTTACAATGAGGAATTCCTTGTCATTGCACTTTCTTTCCTATCTTCTGTGGTGTTCTATACTGACCTTCCTTCCTTTTTAACATGTTTTTTCATATCAGTAAGAATCTGTTTTCACTGTTAAGACTAGCTTGTTTGCAGTATTTTTGATGGTTTCGACAATAAAATATAATCAGTTTTTGTAGGTGAAAAGTGGAAGCTATATCTGCATAAGTAAAAACTGTCGGGCTTTTTTTATGAATAATATCAAAATCTATGGGCACCATTGCCATTGCACAGGTTTTGAGCAGATCTTTTCTTGGTAGTTGCTGCAATTTTTTTGTGTGACCTGTAAGGTTTGCTTAATTTTAGTGGTGGTTTCACACGTTGAGTTACAAGTTAGCAAATACCTTGTGGCATTATCTTATTGTGATACCTCTCACTGCTCACATGGTCTTTAATGTGGCTTGGATCAATATAAGCTTTCCAGAAAGAAAAATAACAGAAGGAACTTAGAGTGGTCAAAAGCAGTGGAAAAGTGGTAGATGCTTATAAACAAGGATATGAAAAGTAGTAAGGTGAAAGAATGATGGGGGAGGGAGGAAGGAAGGGGAGACATAGGAAGTGATGAGAAAAATCATGCTACATGATCATATTCTCCTTGCCAACTTTTCTAAACCTAGACTGTTAAAACCCTTCTAGCTGTACCTTCTGCCTGATAATTGTCCTTAATAAAAAATGAAGAGTCAAATTGGAAGCTGTCTTGACTAAGCCATACCATTCATATTTCAATTCTTTTCTTTGTGGTTAGCTATAGAAGCAAAAGTATCACCTTCCTAAGCATTTCAGATAAAGCACTAAAAGTTCAGATTACAAAGTCTCTGTTTAGACCACAGAGATGGGAATAATTCATTGCAGCGTATTGGTATGTACTTAGTGAGGGAGAACAACCACAAGTACATGCTGGGTTTCATGTTTCATTGTGTCGCGGATGGAGTGAGAGGGAGGCAAAAATAATGTGGTTTATTGGTGTAAAACAGTGAGTTAACAAAGGTTAGTGATAAATGCGACAATAGTTTGAGATTCGATGGCAAGGTACACTTTGTTATTTACTGCACAGAGGACAGGGTCAGACAAAACTGTCAGGGAGACCCTCCCGTTGAGTCATGAGGTTCAGAAAAGATCCTCTTGCTTTCTAAACTCCCTCAGAGAGGAGTCTAGGTGCGGCTGGATCCAATCCTAGTCCCAGACTTGGTCAACGGTTTATGTCTAAAGGATTATATATGCGCAATCAATCCTTTATATCACTTAGCTAAGATTTCCAAGTTAGCATGTTGTTAGTCACTTACCGAGAATCTGTCGTGGTAAGGAATCTCTCAACCTCGAGGAGTAACCTTGAGAGGCGTCCCTGCTCAAGGGGAGATCCTGGCGTGCAGCCCGCTGCCGTGAGGGAGAGCTCCAAGGGCTCTTGGGCTGCTCACTATTGATGGGAGTAAGGTAATTGGCTCATAGTCATATTTGCATACTGACCACTGTGCTTAGGTGGGCAC
>JADKXX010006044.1:0-143958 GCA_017310255.1 Butorides virescens
ACACGCGCACACCACCCACGGGGAGGGGGGGTATATCACTTGAAAGAGGTCAAGGGGGGGGGAGGCGGGGGGGGGGGGGGGGGGGGGCACACCGCCACACATTGTAGTCTCGAACTCTGGTTGATATTCACCAGATGGCTTGACCCCTCCAAGGGGGTTGTTGCTTGGTGGATAGTTTTGCATTAAATTCTCCCACTTTCAGAGAAGAAATCCAAAACTAAAAGAGAACTTTTGAGTCTCAGCATTACATAAGTGTTGGTTTTAGCTATATTTTGCCAAACGATAGGGCTGACACTCTAGATATGTCAAATCCTGAATTTATCATCTGTATCAGTGTTGTGTAAAATTTATTAAGCCCTGAAGGAAATAAAAATGCAGAGGTTTTTTGTTTGTATGCTTACTCTGTCTTTTGTAGCTGGAATGAGCAGAGTCAAGCACCTGACTCAATTCTCCTAAAGTCTTACATGTATGGCAGGTCAAAAAGGCATTGTGTCACAGTTAATGCAATAGATTCTTTCTGTAAAAGTTTTGGTTTGATTGACATCCTTAGCCAAAGCAGTGAAAGATAATTTCATGTGTATTACAGGTATTTATGCTAAACTGCACTTTTGACACTTGCAGCAGAATTGTGACAGGTTGTTAAGAGTTGAATAATTATTTACAAATATCTCTGACTATTGCCATTTAATTTCACTGCAAAAAGTGTGCAGATAGGTTAGAAAGGATAATCCTTCAAAAGAAGCTTGTTGCAGTTGCAAGAAAGGATAGCCTGGTAATTGAGGTGCCACCTGGGATCATAAACGGTTTGTTTTGTCTTTTTTCTTGGCTCTGCATCTGCTTTGAGAGTGACCTTTTAGGAATGTTCTGTAGTCCTTGTGCTACCATCTTCACACTAGGCTGCATGTAGTAAGTACCCTGTGAACAGCTTTGGAATTTTTATAGCATCGAATATGCAGCTCTCGCGGTCGTAGGGTGCAGGTCTATGGTTTCACAATTGAAAGTTAGGTTCAGAGTGCAGAGCAGAAAGACCAACCACAGGGAACTGAGAGCAACGATTCATTGTTCATGCCTACTCTCTCTTCCTTTCCTCAGTTGCTGCAACTCAGTTCACTTTGTTCTTTTGCCCTGTTCTGTCAGGCCACGGATGTCACTATTTTACCGTGCTCTGTTTTCGGGAGCATATTGAAATTCACTCTCCAATAGCGTTGAAACTAAATGAAGAGTCAAGAAATTCATGCGAAGTCTTCATGATACTGTTTGTACTTCTGTAGTTTAGCCTGTCTGAGGAAGAATTTTGTAACCAATGTAACTGCTGCTTGCTTAGAAACTGATTTGTCATCCTTAGCAACTTCTTTGCAATATGTAGTTGAGAAGCTAATTACATGAAGATAACACCTGTTTTAAAGCAGGGATACTGGGATGTTTGTGCATTGCTAAGGTAAGCAATGATTTGCATATATGAAGATTACTTAATTCTTTAGTGATTTTTGGATTGTAAGTGTTAAAGGCTGATACAGAAACAGTAACAATTGGCTGTGTGCACAAGAATAATATACAGTAGCTCTTTTACTTCGTGTGCTAACTGATGATGCTTTGTAGTAATTCTGCAATATTTTCGATTCAGGATTGCACAACTGATGTGGAGCTTCTTTGGTAATAACCCCATATTTGTTTTGCCTTCATATGAGTTAACCTGCATTTCTTTTAAGACCTGAGAATTGGTGTGTTACTTTCCAAAAGCATGTGATATCTATCTTCCTTCAAAGGCTGTGGTTTTTTACAGCAATGCATATAGTAAAAAATCTGAACTGGAAAGGTTTGATGTTTCCACAGTAATGAAAATGCAGAAGCCCCTGTCATTTAGAAAACCTATTGACAGGGTTGAGTCACAGATACCTGTCCATGTATTTAGCAATGTACTGAAGAATGTGTTAAGGTAAAACAGAGCAGGCTCTAATGCGAGTAGCAGCGTAATAGCTGACATAACTTCTGTGTTGCTGGGAACAACTGCTGCGGGTGTGATGCTCCCTCACTGTGCCCTATAACTGGATGGAGTTCAGGACAAGAAGAGTGGCAATTCCTGTCTGCTGGACCCAAGCATAGATACTATTTAGAAATGTATAGGCCATGTCAGAAAATATTATCCTTTCTGGGACTATAATTCATTGCAAACTTCATTTTTTTTACTTCTGCCTGACTGTCAAGATAATAGAAAGGAAGGAAATGCTCCCTTCTCCAAAACAAAAAAAATGTATTTTTCTTATTACTGCTTTTGAGAAAGCTTTGGAGAAGACTGTTTGAAGCTGGGAGGTAAGATTGCTGAATGTCAGGTCTGCAAACTGGTTCTTTACTTAAAAGATCTAAGTTAATGTACTCTTTTCCTTTGAGGGCTGTGAATGGGCAGGAAGAAAAGGGAAGATGGTACAAGTATAGTTAAATCATGCTTGACTGATTCCAAAATTGGGAAAATGTTAATATTTTCAGACTGGATGCATATTTCCATTCTATCTGTGAAAAAAAACTATACTGTAATGCCACACTAATGTTAACATGCATTTGTTCAGGACCACAATTAGGCCTATATAGATTACAAAATATTAGGGAGGAAGACAATAAATGCTGATATATTTTACTTGAATTTCTTCTTGAATTTATGTATTATGTATTTATTACTTTTTGTTATGGTTTTTGTAAAGCACTGACATACATTTACACTCAGAAAGCTTCTGCTTTGGCCTGCATTACGGCAAATGTTCCAAAAATTGAAGCTTATTAAATTTAATTTAAAATATAAATGTAGTGTGTAGTTTTGGGAGAAGATTTTCCAGTGTATTATCACTGCTGTTTAGCTCTTCTTAGTGATCAGAATGATGCATCTTTTTCATTATATAGAAAAACTATTTGTCTCCAGTTCAAATAATAAAGAAATGCATGAGTTTCCCCTTTGGTTCTACCACTAGCCATCACCACCAACCAATGTTTCAAATGTGCCCTTGGTTCTTTGAAATGTGTTGTGTGAGGAGAAATGACAGCCTAGTTCAATTGCTAATAGCTAATAATTTGATTGCTTTCCTTGGATTTAGGAGGCACAACTTTGAATTTCATTCCTCAGTGAGAAGAGAGATATATAGCTGAGTTTGTGCTTTCCCAGAACAGCTCCCTTTTCTGTGACTGGCAGGCTTCCATGCTTTGGCAGAGGGGTAGATCTTGCTCTCTTTTCAATGTGGAATAAAATCATGTTCCCAAAACTCAATCCTATTGTAAAAAGAATGTCTTTTTTGTAAAAAGTCTTACTGCATTAAAAAATGTAGGAATAGATTTAGCTTTCTCTTGTACTTTGGAGCACAACATTAACTGTGCTCTAGTACCAAAAGCCAGTGTAGTAGGCAGATTGCCAAATTATCTGGCAATGTCTCAATAATGATATTTCCTGGTCTTCCAGTATGAATCTTCAGGGCACAAACCTGGAAAGTAGCTTCATTCATACTACATTATTTCGACCCTTTAAGCACCTATATGCTGAGGCTAAAAGCTTTTAGTTGATATTTGAAAGTGAAGACATACAACAAACAAATCAACAAATATTTATGGGTTATCTATAGAGCCACTAGCTGTAAAGAAGGAAAAAGAATCAATATCATTGTTTTCTCTTATTGAATTTTTTGTTAGGATCTTAAAGGAAGGATTGAAGGCAAAGTAAATGTCTACTACTAGTAAAGTCATTAAATATACTAAGAACTGAAAGATCTTTCACTGAGTGTGACTTTCTCATAGCTTGATCACTGACAAAGCAAATTGGCCACTTTTCATTTGTGAAGGCAAGTTGTCTTGCTTCCCTTTGTTCCTTTTTTTTTCCCCAGGTGAGACTCCTTGCATAGTCCCATAAAATCACGAGTCATGCTGGCTATAGTGCCATCCTTCTATAGAGCTATGGTGAAAGGGGCATCCATGCAGTGGAAATTGCCCTGATACTGCCTCTGCTTTCCTTTAGTTCATTTCTTTTGGGAGGGAATCCTTGCCGAATTCTAGTGGCAGTTTCAGTGGTGACTCTTCCATGTCTTCCCTCATTTGCGCTGTTCATCTTGCCGATAAAGAAAAGGGCCAGAGCAGCCAATGAAATTGAGATAGGTATTTATATTACTCCCTTGCTATCATGAGTCATTTACTCTAGTACACATTTGTTTCCTATTCTACCCTGAGGTGAGAGAAAGATAAATGCTCTACTTGCCTGAGAAAACTAAAAAGGAAAAAGTCACACTTACATTTCCTCATTTGTTCTGCCAGAGAATAAGCAGAAACATTTAGTTTTTTCCTAGTCTAATGGAAAGAGACATGAAAAAGTCACTTGAGTATTTATGCCCAAAAGGAAATTCAATGACCTTGCTAGGTGAGGCTTAAAGAGCCTGAACTGTTACATATACATGGCTCTTCCTGGAGCTTGCTTTCCTACAGCGTTTTGAAAGAACCTATGGCAATGTTCTATTAATTTCTACCTTTAAATATCTGCATTGCTTAAATTAAAATAAAATTTAAAAAATAACTGACATGAACATTACCCACAGTAGTAAGAAGTCAACAATTACTGGAATTGGTTCTAGCTCATCAAAATGCTCTTTCATCTCAAGGATTGAGATATTCTTTCTATTCCGAAAGATTTTTTCTTTAGAAAAGTATTGTCTAAGCGTTTGGCTGTTGCCAAAGTTATTGCTTTGTCATTGCTACCCGCTGAGGTTTGTTGCATCTGTTTTAGCTAAAATCACATTTATATAAGTGGTCTATCAGTCATGCGTCTCCCTTGCAATCTCAGAAGTGGAAAAAATATTTCAAATAGTTTTGAAATACTCTACACCAACTGCATTCATTTCATCATAAAATCCAAGGATTACCACACTGTCAGGATATAAAATATATCGAGTAACTCCAAAGATTTTTAGGTGTTTCAACACTGTAAAAAGAATCGGCCAAAGTCTGTTTTTTGCAACGCAATAGATGTATGAAAAAGCTGAGTTTGGGAATTTTAGGCATTTACACAGAATGAGCTTTGGTTTTCATAACAATACAATGAAAGAATCAAGTAGAAATAGTTTTCTCTGGTCAGTTCCCTGAGACAGCGAAGGAGCTGGGAACAGGTTCTTTGATGACCAGAACTTAACTAGCAGTCACACTCTGCATAAAATTTTTGTAGCTGGAGCTCTGAACTGTAGTTTGAATGTTGTAGTGAAATTTGTCAAATGGTGGCTGAGGGAGCTAGATGCACCTTTGCAAAACCCAGTGCTGGACAACTTTGGCTAAGCAAAAAAAAGGAAATACAAGCCTTTCTCGTACATCTTATCATGTACATAAGGAAAGTTACAGTGAAACTCAGTCTGTGTCAGCGACAACACACCAGTAGTATTGTAACGGAGATAATACATAGTAACATGGAGTAGTTGATGGCAGTTTTGCCTCATCTCTGTGGTTATAAGAGGCAGCAACAAAGGAGAGCTATTGTGGCTTGCCTATAGAGGAGGGTAAAAAGCCCATATAGTTTGAAGAAAGGAAATACTCCTGCTATAGAATGGCTCTCCTTATTGAGTTCTCTGTATGTGTCAAGATAGGCTTAACCAACAAACCCAGAACTAGTAAGCATCCCTGAAGTCTGTCCTGTAATAAAGGGGACTGCAGAAGACAGCATCTACGAGAGCTATGTTTATGGCTGTGCATATTCAATCTGGTTCTGTATGAAAAAGGTTGGAAGGTCTGAAAGAAGGAAACTTGATTTTCTTGCTTAAAAAAGATGTACTTCTAGGGTAATCCCAGGACTAAAACATCAAGGATACTGTCAGTGAAGACGGAGTTAGTTCAGTGACAAACTGCAGAGGTGTTACGCTGGAAGAGACTAATGGTTTTTGACAAGAATATGTAAGTAAATAAGCATTCACACTGATTTTATTCACCTTTTAGATATGCGCCTAATGTGATTGAAATCCAGAAAGCAGTAAAGTAGGCTTGTAGCCTTCTGATGTTTATACTTTTAAATGTGTGAGAGGGAAAATTAATGGTCTGACTTCTATTAAGTAGTAATCAGTATTTCTTGTGTCTGGGATTATGAATGGAACCCTCTATTTTATGAAAGTTGCTGATGTTATAAATGGTATGTTATCCACATTTGCTTCAGATATTTCCATCCTGCTAATAATTATGTTAATTTCACGAGTTGTGTACAGTGCGACTCATACCTATCTACCTATGCTTCACCTATTTCATGAATGAAATGACCCTTACCTTGACTTGTGACTGCAGAGCTGAATTTTAAGTGTTCATGGATACTTCATTGTATCTAATCTTCATACATGGAAACCTATTTGAACTCCTGGAGTAGTAAGTAGTAAGATCTTTCATTTTATCGGTAAACATAATACACTTTGCGGCTGCAGAAAAACGCATTCTAATTTTACTAGAGGAATCTTTCACAAGTTAATTTTATGGAAATGCTAATAATTGTGGGAGTGCTTGAAAGAATTTAGAGAAGTTTCTATTTTTCTTGTTAAACTCTGGAAACTACCTTTTTAGTGGTGCTTTAAAAGCAATTTGTGCTAGTTGGTGTCCGTGCTTTGCTCTATTTTTGTACAACTTTCATAGTCCCAGAACATTTTCACAATTTTATGTGCTTTCAAAGCTACTAATGAAGAGCACTTTATTATATCTAGGCATTAATAAAGCTAGAAATGTAGACTAAAGAAAAATTATGAAGTTTATATGTTGCAAAATAAATCCCAATGGATAAAAATAATTATCCTGCTGTATAAATAACATATTTTCAAAAGAAAGAATAGATGTCTTAAATTGTCATAATTAAGTAATTTCTGAAATAAATCTTGAAATGACATACACATACTGCGTGAACAAATGTACTTACTGTATGAGCAACTGTTAAACAGAAATGGTTATTTTAAACTGTTGGAAGAAATACATTGATATGCTCTCTTTAATCTGCACAATTGTCATCTCAAACTATTTAAAAATACTAAGTCTAGTTCTCATTAATGTTCCTCTATTTTGAGAACTTGGTTTCTTGTTCACTATTATTTGATTTTTTGGAGGGTAAATAATATATGGCTACCTGTCATCTTCATCTTACTCACTATTTTGATTACTCTATTCTTTCTCATCCTTTCATCTTTAATTGAAACATCTTTCTCGTTGAATTAAAAAGGGCTGGAGACATGATGCAACTTCTTTATGGCAAATATTGTAAAAAGTAAGATATACACTTTTTCAGACTAGCTACAGCATTTTAAAAAAATTTATCCCATGGTTTTATTTTTCTGTTAAGCTCTTTACTGTTAAGGATGCAGCAGCCATACTGCTATGAGTTTTAAGAAGCCTAACTCGGTAGAAAGGAAATATTATTTTCCTCACATAAACCCTTATTGATTCTTAGCAACTAGAATATAATGAATTTGATATGGGCTATATAGGAAAAATTCATGTTATGTTCTGTATATTTTCTCTTCTTTCTACGTCCCAGTGACATACAGGCACGTTGATTTGTATGTCTTTGAAAGATCTACTCTACTTTCTTGGAATACTAAATCTATTACAGCTGTTCAAATACCCACAGAAAATTTAATGAGAAGCAGAGTGCAAAATATTTTGATTAATACTCCAATTCTCTGCCTGAGTGCCACAGTGCTGTAATATCTGATTTAGGACTATCAGAGAAATCCATTGTCAACCATTGACTAGAAAGATATGGATTTAACCCTAAATTTTTGTGATGATTTGCTTTCTCATCTTTGAAATGCACTTGGCTGTCAGTGCTGTGTGTAACATAAATAGATTTGACAGCAAAAGATCTCATCTTTATCCTCCAAATTTTCTGTCCTTTCCTTTTCTTTTCCCAGTCATGGTAAAGGATTTGAATAAGGATTTGTCTTTTCATTACGGAAGAAATAGTTGTACTGGATAGAAAACATTGTACTCTCCTTCCTCTTCTCTTCCCCTCTCACTCCTGAAAAAAATGAATATAAGCTACAGAGAAATTCCCTAGTATAATGACATAGCTAAGCTCTCATAGCTTCTTGCTCCTACCATGTGCAATTTCTCTCTAAGGGCAGTTGGTATTGGTAGAAACATGAGGTAAACCTCTATGGAAATTAATTATGAGATTCAGTGAGATACCACTGGAGTTTCTCATGGCTAGAGCCGTGGGAAATATGAATATATATTAGTAATTTTGCAGAAGAAGTGCCAGCCTTGAGTGCCTGTAGATACACCGAGTATCTGGTCAGTTTTTAAGAGTCTTGCTCTCAATTTTTCAAACAGACAGGAGCTCCCCAGTACCCATAGAAACACAAGTCTCTCTCCCCTATGCCTTGAAAGAGGACATCTTTGGAATATGATCTCTTTTCTCTCTCAGTTTGGTGTGGAGCAATGCACAGCTCTATCAGGAATATATTCAGGTCTCTTGTTGAAAACTCTAATTCTTTTCCAGGTTCTACATTTCACAAGTGATGGGAATATTTTCCCGTTATTCCGTCTCTCTAATGGGAGTTTTGTTTTTTCATTTTCTTTTTATATGTGATAAACGTCTTTAAAACCATGGTGATAACATGGACTTGTAAGATTGACTTTTTGTCAACTTTTTGTTGTTTTATTCAGTTTGACTAAAATAAATGATGTATCTCTTCCTCAAATAGTGGAATTCCCTTGGTAGCTTTGGACTATGAATCAAACATCCCCTCTCTCATATTTTGTTTTTGTAAACATTTAAAAAATCATATTTTTTCTTAATAAGGATTTGAATAATTGAATTTCCATGCTGGCTAAGTAAGGATTAAAGAGATGGCTAAACTTGATATGCTATATGAAGTAGAATAAATAAAAACCATACTCTTTTAATTTACCAAAACTAGAAATGTAGCGGATTGTCACATTAATTCTAGATGTTTCTTAAAAGCAAGATACAATGTTCACTGTTAAAATCAAACTAAAGCGTATTTTAATGAGATTTTTGTAAGACAGATATTATTAAAATAGTGAGTGACCTCACTGACCCCCACGATAGCCACAGATATCTGAAAATGTCAAATGACACGTCTTCCAAGTCCATATCTGAATGACACCTGCCAGCTTATATTTTAGTGCTCATTTTATAGATCATCGCATGGAACAATTGCTATGTGAAGTTAAGCTATTTCCAGTCTATAAATCAATTGCTTGTCAAATATTGAAGGTAAATCCTGATGCCATAGGAAATATCTTCTTCACAGTGACACCTGTCACATTAGGTCTTTGTCTAAGAGGTGTCTTTAAAAGAATAGTAACTATATGAGGAACTTGTTTGTAGATATGTAAGTATGCAACTTTGGCTATATAGAAGAGATGATTCCGAATTTATGGTGTGGATCCAAGTCAACGTGTGTTCAAATTGGGGAGAGTCTTCCTGTTGACTTCACCAGAGTTTGAAGTGAATTTTAAAACTCTTTAATCATTGCCTAATTTAAAGCATATTTTAGAAGACATAAATATAAAAAAAAAAGGTGTGCGTTATAAAATATATACGTATGCTAACTACCTCACCTACTACATATCTTATAAGAAAATATGTCAATTTAACTTTTGGGTATAAGGGGAACAGCCTTCAATTATGGTATGAAGGAGATGAGTGTATTTACCTGATGAATAAAATGGAATGCTAAATACAATTTAAGCTTTGAATAAAGACAATTTTCTCATGTATTCTATAGCATAGCCGTATTGTTCTGCTGATGTCCCAAAGCTGGAATTGTAAAAGACTGCTGAGCAATGCTTGTTGTCCCTTACAGAAGCATGAGTTACTCCACAGTACATACTTGCTTCATTATCAGTTACGCAAAAGAACGTATTATGCTTCAGAACGTGGAATAGCTTTATTCAGAACAATTTAATGGAATTATCAAATGTCTATTTTTTCATTTCTGTAATTGAGCTTTGTATGCAGTTGAAAACAATATTTGGAAATACTTCCACAGGTTATTCCTATTTTATAATATTGCAAAGATGAACAGTTTTCAGGGACTAGATTTTTACTGCTTTTTGTAAAGATAAACCTATAATTAAAAATATCTTTCCATGTTGAGTTAGAGTGCAGTTTTTCAGTGCACATCCATGTAGTCACAGATACTTAAGACAATGAATGCCAAATGGGAGAAATAATTCTTAATCTTAAAAAAGTCTACAAATAATTGTAGAAAATCTTTTTTCTTGAAATATGTTGTCAGCTGCTTTCACAACTATTTAATTAATTGTCACCTATTAAGTAGGAAGTTCTCTGCAAAAATACTCATTATCCTTTATTTTGAAGAATAAAGAAAGGGATTGTTTGTGTATAAAGTGCGTAAATTCATAGAAACTTCTAGAACCCCAATTGTAGTACATTTTGGTTTTGTTTAACATAGCCAAAAGGTCAAAGGCCATCCTGCTGTCTGCCATGATGTCTAGCATTTTCCGTTGGTGCAATGGAAATGTAGGATTACTTGATTTAAATCCTAAAATTAGTGTAATACATTAACACTTGCCAGGACTCATGAGTTAACATGTGCTGTGTGTGGGAGGAAATCTTCACTTCCAGTAGCGATGACAGTGACCAATTTTTCCAAATATATCTCCCTAATTTTATTTCTTTTTATTAAAGATAAGTGTTGTTGGCTTATTTTTTATTTCCTTTTACTATTAATACCCCATCTAGTCATGATAAGTTAAGACATTGTTTTTTATTTTTTTTATTATATTTTATACCAAGACTGAACACAAATGCCTTTGAAATATAATGTAATGCCATTCACACTGAAGGAATGGAAGGTCAAAATAAAACAAGAATAATTTTTTTGATCAAAGGGCCAGCTTCTTTGTCACTTTTGTTAAGCCTGAGATGCTGCATATAGTATCACAATTTGTATGTAAAAACTTCCATTTTAAACTGTTTTTGCAGATTTGTCAAGTCATGGCTTTTATTATCTTCTACACTGTTTCAGGAATATTTCTTCACATTTCTCGGAGTTGCACTAAAGGTGTAGCAGGTTTATCCATGTTTTTGTCTTTTCTTGAAATATAAGGTGCTGTGCACAGCAGAGGGGCATTAATACTGTTGTTACTTTACAAGTGGGGTTCAACAAGGGCAAGTGCAAGGTCCTGCACCTGGGTCGGCATAACCCCAGTATCAATACAGGCTGGGGGAAGAAAGGATTGAGAGCAGCCCTGCCGAGAGGGACTTGGGGGTGCTGGTGGATGAAAAGCTGGACATGAGCCGGTAATGTGCGCTGGCAGCCCAGAAGGCCAACTGTACTCTGGGCTGCATCAAAAGCAGCACAGCCAGCAGGTCGAGGGAAGTGATTCCGCCTCTCTGCTCTGGTGACACATCACCTGAGTACTGTATCCAGCTCTGGAGCCCTCAGCACAAGAAGGACATGGAACTGTTGGAGTGGGTCCAGAGGAGGGCTAGAAAAATGATCCGAGGGCTGGATCACCTCTCCTATGAGGACAGCCTGAGAGAGTTGGGGTTGTTCAGCCTGGAGCAGAGAAGGCTGCGGGGAGACCTGATTGCGGCCTTTCAGTACTTAAAGGTGGCCCATAGGAAAGACGGGGAAAATCTTTTTAGTAGGGCCAGCTGTGTCAGGACAAGGGGTAACGGCTTTAAACTAAAACTAGGCAAGTTTAGACTGGATATAAGGAAGAGGTATTTTATAATGAGAGTGGTAAAACACTGGAATGGGTTGCCCAGAGAGGTAGTGGAGGCCCCATCCCTGGAAACATTCAAGACCAGGTTGGACAGGGCTCTGAGCAACCTGATTTAGTTAAAGGTGTCTTTGCAGAGGGGCTGTACTAGATGATCTCTAGGCTGTCCCTTCCAACCCAAAACATTCTAGGATTCTGAGTGGTCTTGAAAATTTCCGATATTGTTGTGAATAAGACAGGGTTTCTGTTTTGTTACTAAATGCACAACTCACCTTTCATGTACCTTCACTGCTGATGACATTATTGCATTAAGGGTCAGAGATCTGTACAATTGATCCACAATATCCCTGTTTATACTGTAAGTGTGCAAGGGGGTTCCTGCCTTACATAACTGTACAGCTAGAAATGGGAATAGTGACTTTCCTTAGTTTCATGTTTGGGCATATTATCACAAAAACACAAAACAATTTGTCCCAGAAAAGAATCTCACCTACATGTTAACTTCACTGTTTATTATATCTCGATGATACAGAACTACTTAATATGTCAGTAGCCTGACTGCCAGTGGTGACTCTGTAGGAAAGTCATTATTCTAGAATAGTCAGATTTCTCACACTTTTGAAAGAGCTACTGGGAGGACACAACTTTGGTGTCTTAGCTTTATTGTTTGGAATCAGTCAGCTGAATTAAAAATAACAAAGTATATCAAAGTAAATGAGGAAAAATAAAGATTATAACTGTCATGGTTTTTTCCTATGCCTTTTACTGTGCTCCTTAACCTTCATTTCTGGATTATTGCAATCTGTTCGAGGGATGAAGAATCAGTATTTCTTTGCAGCAGGACAAAAATTTTGTTACTTTTATCACTACATAGAATAGAGTGCGGGAAGTTGTAATTTCCTTGCTTTTATTTATTAAGCTTGTAGATGTAGGGCTGATGTTTGAAGCAGTTGCAATAAGGCATTAGGGCTTAAAATACTAACAGACAATAATCAGTATATATCACCAATCTTTGTGGCGCATGCTGACATGTATTCCTCCTGCCTTGAGCTTCAAACTGGTTCCCAGCAGGGTAGAAGCAGGAAGTCTCTGGGAGAAGTCAGGTCCTGTTGTTGCAGTCAAAAGTAAATTACAGTCGCCTTTGATCAAGTTGGGATTTTTGCTCCAGTGTCTGGCAATTGAATATTTGAGAGATGCTTTAGTACGGTGTTAGTCATCGGCTTAGCTGCTCAGCTAACATCGATCTTTATGATCTCAGTCCTTTGTGCTCTACCCTCCATAGCGGCTGTTGGTTGCACACAGAATCTAATTTAAAATCTCTGACCGTATGCTCAAAGTAACCTATGGGACGGCTTTAGCAAACAGATTAAATTGCTGTGTGCCAGACACGTCCAGCGACAGCAGATTTTCACTGTAAAAATGACATTGCTAAGTGACTCTGATTTTTCATAAGTATGGGATAGAAAATCTTTACGGGAATTTGCTTTAGTTAGTAAGTAATGTAACGTAAGACAAGTATCATGAGACTGTAGTTCTTTCTTGTTGAAACTCTTGAAAAATACACTTAAATTTAACATTTTTTCCATTTTTTTACTATGTTAGTGGGGAGCTTCATGTCCCTTAATTTCCTTGATGTGCTAAAATAGATTTTAAAATCTGTTTTGAAACTATTGTATTTTTTCTTCTAAGAAAAGAAATCAAAAAGAGAGAAAGACAAAATTGCATAAGTATTATAGAATAACAAGGAGACTACTTTTCTGGGGAAAATATACGAACCTATCTATGTTTAGAATAAATTGTTCTGGTTTTCTTTAGATTTTCCTCAAACTATAGATTGCCCCAAACCATATGGATGATATGACCAGTGAAGACCTCCTTTGAGCCTGAGTTAGGTAATATGTAATAGAAATAGATAGGGAAAATGTTCCCATCGAAAAGCTATTATGCACCTTTCTGCTCAAGTGTTTGGACTTCTTTTATTCCTGTTACTGTAGGCAAAATAGCAGTAAAATTAAATAGGAAAGGAATAGCAAAATGGGAAATGGGAGTGTGTCCATAGCGAACTTTGTAAGCTGTGGGTAACACTTGACTGACAGTCACAGTCCTTCTAGAGCCACCATCCAACAAAATAGTGACAGTCCAAAACTGGTAACAATGAAAAATTACCTAGAATAGCAACTGCTAATTGCCAAATTGTGAGAGTATCTTACGCAGACATCGTGAACTCAGAAATCAAGAATATTGATCAAAGTGATTTCTCCTTGCAGAACTGTAGCAAAAGTGGAATTGGACTGTTTTGTGTGCCTCAGCATGAGATTGCATTTTAGTAGGAATAATTCCAGTAAATTTTCTGGGGAAGCCTCTGTATAAGCCATGCACAGTTTCTTCTCTCTTCCTTTCAGAGACAACACTGAAAATAGTAACATTAGCTGGCTTGGAATTAAAAGAGAAATTTTCAGATGTGAACTCATGTCAATAAACTAGGGCCTATGGCAATAGTTCTTTGTCATGCTGCAGGCAATGTGCTATATTGATGAAGGATTGCAAAGAAAACCTTACATTTGTTCTTAACTGCGATTCCTTCCATAGTGGTGGTGGATTTTTCCCCTCATAATAACACTATCTCTTAACACTTTTATGCAGTGTTTGTGCACTCAGTCACAGATTGCAATGTACTACTACATAAACAAATTCTTCAAGAAATTATTAATTTATCTAAATGAGGAAAAAACCCTATTCATTTTCAAGAGAAAAAATACTACTAGCTTAACTCCAATAGTTTCAATAAACCATGCGAATTAAGTATCACAAGAGCACCAAATTGATTAGCCTTATAGTATTGGGTTTACAATCAAAAATTTTGTATTACCTTATGGAGAATAGATATTCTTTGTGATAACTGAGATGAATTTCTTTTACTGTAAATGCCAAGCTTGTTAAATTTGTTTTGCTATAAAGGGTTATATCTGTGTATGACAGAAAGCAAGTAGATTCTTAAAATTGTTCTACCTTGTAACATTTTTTTATGGTAGCCTATTGATGAATTTAATAGTCACTATGTACTAAAAAGCCTCAGATTTAACTGCCCATAAATAAATAACTCTCTAGCAATGGTATGTTGAGCCATATGGGTGACATAATTTATTGCTGCTTGAATGGTGGCTTGACTGTCACCTCTTCCAAAGTATGCTTTAGCTTGTGCCCTCCATTGTTACGTCACTTTGTACATTTAACGTTAAGTAGCTGTGCGCTTAAGTATCCCAACTTTGTTTGCAAAGTGGATTGACTACAAGATAGCATTTCTTAAAAAAAGACAAAAAAACATCTTGTATTTTATCAGTGACTCTTGGAGAAAATACATGGGTTTGTGTTACAGTTAGCTGTATGATACACTTTACATAATGCTAGCTGCAAGAGACAAAAAACCTTACTGATCTTAAAATACAGAAAAGATAAGCTTGCTCTGAAGTAACTGGCATAATTAGGCACTAGCGACAAACTAACTTGAGAAACTCAGAATTGGCTTTTAAACAATCTTACTTATAAGATAAAGTTCCTTGCAATACAGTAACTTAAAATCATTTTACGTACTTGTGCATAAGTAATATGTCAAATGTGGGGAGTCATATTTCTTTGGTAAGCTACCTAGTCATCTCTTTGAACATTCAGCTCTGTGGAATCTGTAGGAGCTCCTCTTAGGTGAAATCCCTCAAAATCACATTGTGCTTTTAAGGCACAATTTACTGGTGGGAATGAGGTGTCTTATTTATCTTTGGGGTAAACCAGAGCTGTTAATTCTGGTATTCATCACTGAGTCAAAGCCATTTGACTTGGGGGAGAAAAAGGAGATGACAAATCACATTTTTTCTCCAGTGTTTGAAAAGCACAAAATAGATAAAAAAAGACAGGTATTTTTATTTTTGTGTATTTATTATAGTCATGCATGTAATAGAGACATCCACCAAATTTTTAGTTAAATACGTAGCCAAAAGCCGATCTGTCACCTTGCTTGATTAGGTCTGTGTGAAATGGCTTGGCTTTATTTTGCAATTGTCCTGTTTTAGCTGGGGATAGAGTTAATTTTCTTTCTAGTTGCTGCTATAGGACTGTGGTTTGGATTTAGGATGAGAATAACGTTCATAATACACTGATGTTTTAGTTACTGCTGACCAGGGCTTACACAGTGTAAAGGCTTTTTCCTGTTTCTCACCCCACCCCACCAGTGAGTAGAGTGCACAAGAAATTGGGAGGGGACACGGCCGGGACAGGTGACACCAACAGAACAAAGGGATGTTCCATACCTTATGATGTCATGCTCAGTACAGAAACCAGTGAAAAAGCTGGCTGTGTGTCGATCAGCGGGTGGTGAGCAATTGTATTGTGCATTACTTGTTTTGTAGATTCTTTTATCATTATTATTTTCCCTTTTTTGTCCTCTCAAATTGCCTTTAAAAATCCATGAGTTTTACCTTTTTTTATCAATTGTTTCCCCCATCCAACTAGGAGGGATTGGGCAAACTGGCTGCCTGCCAGGTTAAACCACAATGGCAATAAATGAATGAAACACACAATTAGCTTCTTTTGGTGGTGGCTATTGTCAAAAGAACTGATTTGTCTCAGAGTACTTTCTTTGTGTTTATGTTATCAGAAAGGATTACATTTTGTTATTGTTTTTCTGGTGATCTTTTTTCTCTCCACACAGTGGTAAATGTATACCTACCTTGATCTGAGCTTATGACTCATTTGATTTTACTTCAAAAAGATTTAGAAGGGAAGCAAAACTTTTAACATATTCTTGAGCAAAACTATCTTTCAGATTATGAGATCATCACCTGGCTCAAACCATAAAATGTGGCCACTAATGGATGGAGATAGATTAAATGGGCACCTACTGTGCCAGGCTACATCTGAAATTCATTACCTTCTCTGCCACCTATTGCCTCATGGTATGGTCATGTCTTCCAGTTTAACAAAATGAAAAAGCAATGAATATATAAAAATGCACACCAAACCTGTTCTTTTTAGGGCAAGGAAAAGGCCCCCACTTTTGCTCGATGCTTTGTACATGTCTGGCCTTCTGTAAATACTGAGTGGTGGTTTAAATTTCAGTAAATCCTGTGGTGACAGGAGCTGTGCTACATGGTAACCTTTAATAACAGAGGTTTGGCATTTAGGTATAATTTGTCCACTGCTGAATGTTCTGGTTCATTTTGGCTGACAAAGGCAAACGCTTGCTTTTAAATCAGTGAGGCAAAAGTTTCTGTTTTGAAACTTAGTTACTGATGGCTTGTAGTGAATGGGTTTTGCGGAAGTAGCTTAAAATCAACATGTTAATCTACAACAAAGGTGTCCAACAGCTGCATCAGGTACCACTTTTCAGAACAGAAACTTTCCCCTTTTCTTAAAATGCCTTTGATCACAAAGTGTAGCACAGGGCCTTGTCAAATTAGCAAAGTCATTTTTTTCGTTACAAAACGATCTCTAGTGTGACATAAATAGGCCTGAAGTGAATATCAAACCTGAAAATTATGATTTTTAGAGGAAGAAAGCATGTACTCCTATTCCAAATTGTCTACCTTTTCTCCTATATACCATGTGGCAATAATAATATTGTTTTTCACATTGAATTAGTGTGTGGCAAAACTTGAGGGTAAATATATGTAGTTCAATTGCAAAAATAGGAACTGTTCTCTGGAAAGACTGAAGTTTCAATTTCAATCTATTGCAAGCTGCATTTTGGTATTTTGAGGCTGAAACGTCTCTCCCAGCCTGTGGATTGACAGACCTGAGTATATTTTTCATAGGCATCATTTGCTTGATCCTGGCCCCACAGTGCCACTCTTACTGATGAAAAGGTTATGATTTGGCTAGTAAATGTTGCCTTGCTAATGAAAGGTAAGAATACAGCAAAATGAAGCATCAGAAATGACATCTGCTAGAAGGTAACCTATAGCCAACCAGCAAATCTATCAGCATTAAACACTAGAAACTATAAGACATTTGTTTTGTGTTTTTTAAACAGCACATCAAATTCCTGAGGTTTACAGAAGTGACAAGAGGAGGGGTTGTTTCTTACCAGTTGTTTTTCTTCATATGTTAGGATTAGCAAGAGGAATTTTTTCAATGAAAAATGTCATTTTTACATCCCTGGAATAAAAAAAAGCCTGTGAAAGTTTGGAATACAAAACTGGGTGAAAAAAATCTGGCCAGTATTTCTCACAAGTTTGCCGTCAAAATTACTGTGTGGATTGTTAAGAAACATTCAATTCATGTATTATAGGATTAGATGAAGCAACCATGCAGTCTCCAAATTCATCGGGACCCATCTCCTGAGTTTCTCAGCTAGTGGTCCATAATAAATCACATGGTATCTACAAAACTAACGGAAAAACAATACAGAGGGAGACGAAACGTTATATTAACACAAAATTACACAAAATAAAAATAAAACACTTTCAGGAGTTTGTACAATATTTATCTTTATATAGAGCATACACATTTGAGATTATGATATACAGAGAGTCTGTGGATGACTTCTTCCTTTCCCAAAAGAAGTTGTGATAGGTTTTTGCATTAAAAAAGCTTTAGAAAGATGATTTTACTCCAGACTCTACAAACTTTTTGTTGCAATCTAGTTGCTAATATCCAACAACAAACTTTCACTCTGGCAAAAAAGTAAAGTGCCACATCTGTATGTGAGTCCTTTCCATCTACACCATGGGTCTCAGGCCCTCTAATACTCTGGAACAGTGGATATTAACTGAACAATTCCTCAAAATAGATCTGTAGTGCTAATGCTGCTCACAATGACATTTGTGTCACAACCACTGCTTTCTGCTGCAGTGCCAGCAGCAAAGGCCATGCTGTGACTGTGAATTTTTCTTGGCCCAAGCTCCAGTATCATACGGTTTGAAAATTAGAAAACAGAATTTATTACTGGAAATGATTTAATCCTGAGAGAGAGCTTCTGATTCATTCACTCAGATGCAGTAACCAGACAGACCCATGTAACCCACAGTAGTCTGCACAGATACTGCTGCCAGCAATAGATCGTGCTTCTATCATCCCACTTGTTTCCTCTGCTTTAAAGTGAGAAAAATCTTGACTGTGGCTTGGGGCCAGTTTCTGTTCTGGCTCCCGCAATTCCTCATTTATTTGCCTCTGTTTCTCCTTCTGCAAATGTTTTCAATTTTGATCAGTAATTTTACAAAAGTATGGCACTCTATACACTTTTTGTTTAATATGATGCTGCCAGACTCATATGCAGAGATGATTTGCCTTGTTGCCTGAGCTGTCCTTTGAAGTACTCTGCTACAAAAAAATGTGATCTGAAATGACAAGATGTATGTCCATACCTTGTTTTTCCTCCCTGTTCCTTTTTTGCTGAAATTGGTTAAACTTGTAAAGTTTAATGGGACAGGATGTGGCCTACTGCCTCTTTTTAAAGTATACTTACTGAAGATAAAGTAAGGGAAAATACATTATTTATCTGATAAACATTAGGGGTTGGTATAGTGCAAGCATCAAGACCTCAGTGTGGCCCATTGATCCTGTGGTTATCTTGAAATTCAAGTGATGTGAGGTAAGAGGTTTTGTTTTTCTTCCTTCCATAAATATTTTAGTATTAACCCAGAATTTTCCTTTCTACTCGAAACAAATAACATGGTGATAACATCTCATTTACGTGTGTTTGAATGGAGAGCTTCCACTAATCAGAAACAACCCAGTATAGGCTGTGTAGGTAGCGGCTTACAGTATCAGTTTTCTCAGTTGCCTCTCCCTCTTAACAATCTCAGAAGACATCTTAGATATGATTCCTGTGGATCACTTTCATCAGAGTTGTACTACAGTTAACATTTTGGTTGACGGGCCAGGTCTTTAGTAGTTTATTAAGACTTTGCCCATTCTTTCAAGATAGATTCAAGAAAGAAAGGTAGATCCTGTGAACTATAGACCCTGTGTCTCTCAGCTGATCACTACAAGTCCTGTGTGTTCATCTGGTCCATAGAAGCAGCAGCTCCACTGAGGCTTTAGAACAGTCCATCTCAGAACAGGAAAGCCCGGTTGTCCTGGTGAAACTGTGGAAAATCAGTTGTTAATGCATTATCCAGCTTTTGTGAATGACAAAAGTTTACACAAATTGAACGGACACTACAACATTTCATAGGAATAAATGATATAGTTCAGTCTTCATCTGGCCACTTCTAGAATAAGTCACTGTCCATTGTTCTATATTCTAAATGCATAACAGCTATGCTATAATTTTATATGAAGTTATTTTTTTCAGGCTTGATTACAGTTATTTAAGAATGTGAAGTTTCAAATAAATTGTAACTTTTTTGCATAGGCAGGGGATCTGAGGCTTAATCTTGCCTTTTGCTCATAGTCAATCTCTATATGAGAGACTAACACTAAGAACTTATATCCAAGTTTACACAGAATTTTTAAAATTGTTTTGAATAGTACGTCCAAGTCTGTTTTAGGTGTGTATGACAATGTGCATTGCATTCACATGCATTTCTACCCATAATTGTTTTCTTTGTTTTAAAGAAATGAACAGGCAGTGATGTCGTGTGTGTTCTTATTTTTGTTTGAGAGAGATTTAGTGTGTGTATGCCCAAAATAGAGCAGGTTCCTCTCAGCATTCAGTAATATACTGTCCTACCTAAGAGAGATGCTTTTTAAGGTGTAACTCTTTTCTGGGATAAGAACACTGTAGGCTTAATGCAGCTCTCCCACATCAATTGAATGGGGTGGTGTGTGAATTAATGAAAAATAAATCTTGTTCTATATTTTATTTTTAATCCTGTATTTTAGCTTCAGAGCATATCCATTGTGAAGTCCTCATCTTCATCAGTCTCCATGAGATGATTATTAGTGATGTTATCTTTCTAAGCAGCACATGTATTATTCTTTATTTTATGGGACTATAAAGTTATGTATAAAACATTCTTTTATGGATATTTTAACAAAGTAAAATGCTTGATGCAGAATAAAACAGATTTGTAATAAAAAAGTCCACCTCCTTCAGCATTTTAAATGATAGTTCCATGGCATTCATTTAAAAGTTTTAGATTCATTAAAACATTCGCCACATTTTGATTTACAGTCTTGCACACCTTTCCTCCCTCACCTCCCTACACCTCAGCCTGTCAACAAAAGGCAAATAGAGTTTATGGAATCAATGTAGAGGTTCGTGTTACTCTGTTCCTCTGACTAGGTATCAGTAACGTTCCTCATATTCTTTCTTCTACACTCTTCTTTACTCTTCTCCTTATTACTGTTATCAAGGAATATAAATTTTATTCTATATTTTGCATTATTCCCCTTTTCTAATTCAGTGAGCTGTATCTACATTTCAGTCATGAAGATGTTACTTCAATCTGTCTCTCTCTCCCCCTTTCCCTGAGGTATACAGTTTTCTTAACTTACTCTGTAATGGAAAGATTTTTGGGGTAAAATTTGAAGCATCTCTTACTCATTCTGCTTGATATTTTGGACGTGTAAGGGCATATAAAAACCCTTCTGTCCTCAGTATTCTTTTCCCTGCAAGATTGTCCCTTTTTGTTTTTGTTCTGTACTTTATATCTATTTGTGATAGCTAAGATTATATTTGGTAAGACTTCAACTGTGTTGTGTATTGTTGTGACTGTATTTTGCTGTGATGAGCACACCATATCAAAATCTACAGTATTCGGCTTGCTTTGATTTTATTACTACGTTTTTCCAGCATGTAGAATATTGTCTCTTTATGTGTCGTGTTTTAACCCGGCTGGCAACTAAGTACCACGCCGCCGCTTGCTCACTCCCCCCCCTCCCTCAGTGGGATGGGAGAGAGAATCAGAGAAAAGAAAAAAAAAAAAAGTAAGACCCCTGGGTTGAGATAGAGACAGTTTAATAAGAAAGAAGAATAACAATAATAATAATAATGGTAAGAAAATATACAGAATATATAAAACAAGTGATGCACAATGCAATTGCTCACCACCCGCTGACCGATGCCCAGCCCGTCCCGAGCAGCGATCGCTCCCCCCGAACCACGATCACACAGCCCGAGCAGCGATCACTCTGCCCGCGACCGACCGACCAAACCGACCAACCTTCCCGAGCATGACGTTATATGGTATGGAATAGCTTTTTGGTCAGTTTGGGCTAGCTGTCCTAGCTGTGCTGTACTCCCAGCTTGTTATGCACCTGGCCGAGCAGGAGAAGCTCAAAAAGGCCTTGAGTATTCTGAGCACTGCTTGGCAACAACTAAAAACATCAGTGTGTTATCAACATTCTTCTAGCACTAAATCCAAAGCACAGCACTATGCTAGCTTCTGTGAAGAAAATTAACTCTGTCCCAGCCGAAACCAGGACATTATGTAATTACTATTTTTAGATTTAGTTGTTTGCAGTGTGGTTTTAGTGGATATTCTTTTGTACTTGGGAGAAAAATGGGTAAAACCACTTTCATAAACAGCATTTGATGTCCAGACTCTCCCCCACTGAAGCCGATTTCAGAAAGACAAGTGCTTGATGCATCTGCTCACTTAACCACGTGGGAAGACTTGTGATAAAAACAATTTTACATCAAAGCTAATTACATGGCCAAGTTATATACCAATGTAGAATTTTATTAAATTATGTACTTTGACTCTATTTTTTCAATCTAGTTTTCTATCATGAAACTTTTATTAAATAGGAATCGGTGCTCAGATGATTCTTTTTACAGATGTTATGCTTAATATAGAAATTAGTGGGTTGGCATTTTTTACAGAATATTTCTTTCTCTCTCTTGCCTCCTTCCCACCCTATTCAACAAAAGTAAGCCTACGGGACAACCTACATTCAAGTTTCTTCTTTTTTTATTATATAAAAATATGAAGCTGATCAAATCCCTATGGGAATACCTAATAACTGTGCTATGACATTATTTTACAAGACAACTTGTCAAACTTACAACATAGGTAAGCTGCCACAGGTAAACTGTCAGATCTTCAACTAGGTTACACTGGTCCTCTCTCACCTTCACTGGGTGAAGACTCTTACACCTCAGGTGGGATATATGGCAGAGGTCTGTTCAGCATAGCATGATTTTTTTTCCATAGAAAATTAAATATAAAATTTTGTTTAATCTGAAATATTTGACTCAATCCCTTTACATGATTAAAGCCTGGCAGCCAGAAGAAGCTCAGTCCTGTATTCCCTCCATCCGTGTTTTGAAAATTTCTTCAGAAGATATTTCAGAAAGGAACAGTCCTTTCCAAAGGATTAATTTTTGTGGATTTTTCAATCTTGTCATAAATGCTTGATTATTTTTTCCTCCCGTCTATACCATCTCTTTTGCAACTATTCAATTGACTATCTGAATATTAAGTTTTTTGTGTTTTCTTGTGTTTCAAAGTGCATCAGAACAATAAAGACTCAGAGTGTTTTCAGTGAGTGAAGGAAATGCACTCCAAATGGTGAGTGGTAGCAAAGATGCCTTGTCCATAGCCTGGCTGTGGCACAAGTTTCTTGACTCATTCTTTTTTTAAAAAGAAAAGCAAGCATTTATTTCACAGTAGACAACCTGCTTGTTCAAAATGAACTCAATATCATTTCAACAATTTTGGGCTACCATTGCACTTAAAACTGACTTCTGGGAAGTCTTTCCTCCTTGTGCTTAATCCTTCAAGACCAGAGAAAGGCAACATTTAGTAGAGCTCTTGTTTCCTGATTTCTTTCTTTTGCAGTAAAAAAACACTTCATTTTATATCTGAAAATAAAGCAAGTGCTTTAAATGACTTTTTGGTATTTTTAATATTAGCGGTTAGGCTGATTCTTTCAAGGTTTTGGTAAACATTAGCTGCATTCTACAAATCATGCAGAAGTCCTTTTTCACCAGAATTTAATATCTTACAGTAATCTCAGGGCCGAGGAGGTAGCTCTTTAGCAGCTTCCTTCTACTTCCTATATATTAGTAGCAACACTAAGCAAGTCCCATGACTGCTTTTTGCAGTAATTTTCTATAATGTCTCCATTGTTGCAAAAGACTGTGCAAATTTTATAATCCCTTTATAGCACAGAACTTTGAGGGGGAACAGAGACTAGGTAATGACTCCTTGGCAGCTGCTTCAGCCTTGGAAGTTTAATGTCTTTCAATGGTGCTTTTGTCTTACATATGGAGTCTAAATAATAACCTAACCAGCTCTCTGTCTGAATGTAGTTGCAACCTGCCTAAACTGCTGGGGTTTCCTGCATCTGTAGTCCACAGCCGTTGTAGTTAAATAATTTAAGGACTAACACACTAAAATATTCAAAAGTTGGCATCTACTAAGTATTTTCTGTAGGAAATCTTATTCAATACCAAGCTGCTAGAAGAGAAATTTAATGATGCAGTGTTGTTTTTCTCTCTCTGTGATAACTTTCATAGGCTGTCAGAACTATAACAAGCTGTTGACTTCACTGCATCACAGTGTTTTTTTCCTACATTACATCACTTTTGAAGGTTCAAACCTTGGATGACAGAGAATAGTCAAAAGTGATCAGTCCGCAAATTATGCAGGGTCTCAGCACTGTAGCATTTAAGCTTTGGAAGCTTGAGTTGAATTGGTTTAATATAGAAAACTATGAGAAACAAATTTAGGAGAAAATTGAAGTTTTTGGGAAACCTGATTCCAGATATGTTTCTTTTTTGATATTAAGGTGGCTTATAAGTACACTGTTGTTCCCAAAAGGAAAATCAATATCAGACTTTAACTTCACTTGGCAAATAAGATAAAAATATGTGGCAATAACTGTGTTGTTTGTGATGTCTGGCTGCAGGAAAACTACTGGTGGCAGTGGGTTGGTTTTGACTGAGTCAAGAACAAGTAATGGATAGAAAATAGGAATGGATAAAATGGATAAAAATTCCTTTTCAGGGGAACAAAAGATTATATATGCATCCAATTTCAGTTTTAAGTTCAAACATTCTTGGATCCTGTTATCTTTCTGTTGGCTTTATGAATAAGGGGTGTATTGACAGAGACCATCCTTGTACTGGTACTGTTTTCTGTTATCAGTTCCCCTACTGACTTTCTTTGATAAATTAATCTCTTTCCCATGTAATATTTCCATATTTTTGAACATACTCTTTGCTGTTACAGAGCCTTCAGCAACAACGTTTTTTTCCTTGTAATAACAACCTTAATATCACGCTTTTCTGTGTCAGTGATTGCTATAAACAAGATGTGCCATGACTAGCATAAAAAAATGCAACAAAGATGATATTCTAAGGAAAAAAGTTAAGCCAGTAGAATGTCAGTGATATGGCAATACTTGGGTAGGAGTGTACTCCTAGTAACAACTTATTAGCACTATTGTCTTACCCAACTGTTGGCTTCTTTGTATTGTTGGTTTTTTCTTCCATTTCTTTTAGGATGATAGTAATTTTCTCTAACTTACTGAATAGTAACAAGGGCTAATTTGTTAATTTTTTAATATTCGCATGATGCTGCAAGCATCAGACATTCTATTAATTCTAGGAATTATTATTTTTATCATGATTTTTGTATTCTAAATTGGAGGATTTGGAACATGAATAAATAATTCCAGCATAAGCAAAAGCTTTTGTGATGGGAGCAGCTTAAGCACTTTGCATTTAGCATGCAAACAACATGCAGATTGAGTTCAGAGGAATGTTTTCGTCTTTGACATTTGAGTTAACTAAATTGCAGTTACTGCTCCATAGCACAGAAAGAAATCTTAATTTAGAAACTGAGTCCCTGTGTCTCAGTTTGTAATTCACTGATCCTCAAAAAAGGAAAGTGATCGCACTGTGGCAAGGGATTTATCTTGTTATATGTAGGTGAACATTTGTAATTGTCTCACAATCATTGTTGATATTAGAATACGGCTGAGTTAGTCTAGCTGCTATATCTAGTCATTTTGTTCAGCATTTGGGACATTAATTCAACATTTTTAGTGCTCTGCAGTGCACAGAAGAAGATCAGGTAACAAACAGCTGTGTAGTTACCTGCCAACAGGCTCTGAAGTTGTGGTGTAGGAAGACATGCAAAAGCTAGGATTTTTAAAGCCATCATTTCAGGGCAGTAAGTTAATGAATAAGGTTACATTACTTTATTTACTTATATGCAAAAGTAAATAGGGCTCTACACACCTTTGATGGCATTTAAATATAAAATTATTAATTAGTTCATCCAACATGCACTTGAATAACAATGTCCAGGCAAGGAGAAAATTAACATTAACTACTTGCAACCGTCTTCTCATTACCCTAATCATGATTCTGCACCTTACATCAGAAAGCATATATGAGGCTTCTACTGGAACAAAGGAATTACCTCAGGAAAATTATAGACCAGCTGAGATCTGTACTTGTGCTTAAACATGCTGCTTGACACATAGAGTAGCTGATTTTTTTTCAGTTTCCAGATAAATTGGATGTAGCTAATTCCAGGTAAGAAGTGCTGTGTTGGCTTTATCTCAAGATCACAATTACACTGGTGATTACAGAAGACACAGCAGATAATCTCCTGGCCTCCTGCAGACAAAAAGAAATCTGCTTACTATACTGCTCCTTCTTGATCATTCACTAACAGCTGGGAATCTAATGCTCAGAGCGAAAGTCCACTGCCCAAGGGGAAGTGCATCATCCTCACTCTGTTTCCTGTGTTGCTGCATTTGCCTTTTTGTGAAGTGTTTTAGTGGCTCCTTATGCCGGCCTCGAACAAAGAAATCTGTTAAGTTGGAATTCTGCAGAATATACAAGAGCTTCCCATCCTCTCCCTTGAGGGTGTTGGTGTTAAAAATTGAACCATCAGCTATAAGGGAGTCAGAAACAAAAGTACTAGTCATGGAGCTGTTGTTACTTTTCAATTGCCTTGTCTTTAAAACTAGTTTGAAAAGGGAGGGGCTGATCTCTGTCACGTAGAAGTGACTGTAAATCATCAACTGTTATGGCCTACTTACTGGAGAAGAGAAATACATTCTGCCTCTTAACTGGATCTATTAATCAGCTTCCCAGTACACATTGGATCTGTTTGTCCATAAGCTAGATGAGATGCTGCTTTTCCAATCTGCAGGGTGTTGACATTTCCATTCTGAAGTGAGAAGATACTGAGATCTTCTACATTTTTCATGAGAGTGAGTGAAAAAGCTATGCTGTAAAATAGAATAAAACCTGGCTAAGGAATTTAAAGTCTCTAGCCAAGCAGAGAATTGAATCTGGATCCCTCTTCCTGCAGGTAATTGATCTAGTGACAAGCCTATTGGTTATTTTAGTTGGGTTTTTTCCCTCTCCATGTTTTAACCTCCTAGTTGACAGATAAAGGCTTTCTTAAAAAAACAAACCTTCATCAGAACTAGGATGTCTGTGAAAAGTCTGTTTCTTATCAATTCTTCGATCAAAATCCCTCTTTATGCTTTACAAATACAGGCATAAAAAATTAGCTCCAGCCTGATTGTTGACAAAACAAATGCTGATGTCTTTTACTTGGAATACAAGACTCATGTTTCTTCGTCCTTCTTCAAGATGATGGTTACCTTCTCAATCAGTGGTGCTGCTACATGTCATCCCTTTTATCACTTAATTTTGAATGAGACAAGTAAGGTTAGAGAGCGGATGACCCAAAAGTAGAATCACTCTGCAAAATAGTGCTTGCTCTCGTCTCTTTCTTCTCCTAGTCCTCCTTAATGACACTGCAATTCAGACAGGAAAATGTCTAGTCCAGCTGTCATGGAAGCCTGATTTATAAGTACAGTTTTGAAAATTAATATATTATGCTTTTTATAGCTACTGTCAACAACCACCGGGACAGAACAACTTGTGCAGCTGGCATGGGAATCCAATGTCAAAGCTTAATTTAAGAAAACATTCAGCTTTCTTGGATAACTGTCAGATGTAACAACTGAATTTGGCTTTTATTTAATCTTGCCTTTCCAAATTCACAGAGAAACAACTGTCTGGTTGGAAAACAGGTGGAGAAAATACACACGGAAGAGTAAATTAAAGAGCAACAGCACCATGGGTTGTGTTCATGATACTCTCAGTGAAGGCCAGCATGCTCTGCTGCGGGGTTTTTCAGATGACAGGTTGACATTTCTTCCCAAGCCAGTTGAGAGGATTGTTTGGTAGAAAATGGTTTTCTTGACCCTTGAGATTCTTAAACTTCAGACACTTTTATTTGCTCTGAATGGAAAATATGAGACATTTCAGCTTAAAAGAGCAAAACCAAACGTACAGAAAGAGAATAGATGCAAATATACTCAAGTGACTGGGGCACTCAGTGAAGATGTAGAAATACATTTTATCATCTTTATCATCTTTTACTTCTCTTAATATTTTAGCTAAGAGTATTGGATGTTCTTTTGGCAGAGAAGAAAGAGAGAGCAGTAACTTTTTAAGAGTTGTGGTAAATTTTTCATTGGAACAAATGTACTATCTATACCCTACAAAGTATTGGTTAACCTGTCAGAACACATAAACAACCTGGAAAGGATTATTATTTTTATGCATACTTTTTCTGTAGTAAAAGTCAATGGGATGTTATGTATCTCAAGAGGATTTTCCAGCTGAAGGTGGTGAGAAATCCTAGCCTTTGTGGTGGGATGCCAGGCTGAGGCTGGAAGCTGTGTTGCATGGATTGTCTTCTTGGTCAGAGAAGGTTGCAGCCCTTTGTGTGAAGATTTGCCAGATACATGGCATGTATATTGTCAGCACTGGTTTCAAACGGGTGTGAGGGTGACAATAAGCCACAGCTTGAGGCACCACATTTTTTGGCATAATAAATACATTTCAACTGCTAAAAATGGGGCCAAGAGACAGAGATAGGTTATTAAATATAGATTATAACAGAAAGCTTTTCATCTGCTAGCAGTCAAGCAAATTACTGTCATAGATGATGTGTGAGGAGATTGACAATGTACCACTTTGGAGTGGTAAAAGCAGAAAAATAGCCAAAATTACCATTACAGAACAAACTTGTTATGTAGTCATGTCATGCCTCATCTCTGACCCGTGGATTTTCGGAAAGAGAATCATTACTTTTATCATGGATTTTTCTGACCTACAGTTCATGCTAGAAAGGCACCACATCAGGTTGTTAGCAGTATGTGCTCAAAGCATGGCAAAAATATTGTCAAAAGCACTTCATCTGCCTGCCCTCTCCTTCAAATTATATCAGGAACTTCCATTCTAAAAGTAATTATCCTTTTATTTTAGCATCCCTAAATAATAGCTATCAGCATGCAAAAGCTTTTCTATTAATTTCTCGCCCTTTATGCACTGGACATTTTTGTTAAAAATATTTCGCATAAGGAGATACTTAATATCTCTGAAACCAAGGTATTTTAAGTACTCTGAATCCAGAAATAAAATAAAAGTAGAGGTAATACGTTTTCTGATTTTTCCATGCTACTTTAAAAGAGTATTTGCAGTCAGAACTTTGCTTTGCTGAAAGCTGGAACTGTCCAGCATTTACTATATATTTCCCTTAATTTCATTTATTCCACAACCACCTGTACATACCTAATCCTGAAGTGGTCATATGTGACTTCTATGTCCATATGCATGAAACTGTGGATTCAAAGCTTGCCTCTTTAGAATTTTCAAGTGAAAATACTAAATAGGTGAATGTTCTGAAACTTGGAAAATTTATTTTACATTTAATTAGCCTGTGAAACTAATTTTTTTCACAGAAGTGAGATACTGGAAAAAAAAACAATTTTTGTACAACAAAGTGGGGTTATTTTGACATTGTACCCAATTGAGATAAAATGTAAAATATTTGGAAGGAAATGCATTAAACTAGTCAGAATGGAATTGTCAAGGTGTCACTTTGCCATCAAAACAGATATGAATCTATGAATCGTTTGTTACTTTCTTCCAGCCAGCTCGAGAAACCACCAAAATACATCTGGTTTAATTTAATACATTTAGAAATATCCCTTTTTTCTCTTATTTCTTCAAGGAGTAAACAGTGCCTGCTGGTCAAACCAATCCCAGAATGACTAAATTAGCTTTCCATTTTACCAGATCTAAGTCTCACTTTTTCTTCTTTTTTTAAAGCTCACTAACCCATAAATGATATGTTTCTTATGATTTTGATTTACTGCAAACATCTAGTACTTACTGTAACCTTTGTCTTCCAACACTAGTTTTTGCCTACATTTTAATCCCTTTCTCTTTTGCTGCTGCATTGTACTGTCAGCAAAATTGTTGGTTTATACGATAAGTTGTGGCCCCAGTGCAAAGCTAATTAATTTTCTCCTCTAGAAATACAGATAGCCTGTGAGTTATAAGTTCTGTACCTTAATGAGCAAGTATAATAAGACTGCCTTCAATCCTGGGTTTAGCTGTGAACGAAGCTATTAACTATTCACTTGCATATTGATCGTGATCATACTGCCTTGTTGTAGCTATTTCTATGTCTCTGAGGTGCTGTGGTCATGGGCAGAAACTGTTGTGCTATATAAAGAACTAAGAGTTAATCCCTGCTACCAGGACTTTTAAAAATGTGTTCACTAAATGAGAACTATCAGATGGTTATTGGCAGGTGGTAAATACAGAGAAGAATAAGGTGCTACTGGAAAGCACTGTTAGGCAGTAGGTTCAGTAACTGAGGTCCCAGCCATTCTCAGTTGTCTTTTAACGTCACATTAAATATTTTACAAAAGGCTGTAAAAGAATGATCTACTAAGGACACATTCACAGATAATGTTTACTCTAGGAGAAGAGTATATAGATTTGGTCTCAGGTCATTATTGCAATGTAAATAATAAAAAGGTAGCAATCCATCCACATTCGACTATGAGAAGAAAGATGAAGCAGAAGATCGCTTACGATCAGTAATATTGTGCATTTTATATTAAGGCAATTTGCAGCTCCCCATTTTCATCATTGTGCATGTATAAGACTATCTGTGTTAATATTGAAAAGTAATAGCTTTAGATGGCCATGGACACTGCTGCTATATCTCGCTATGCAGTGTCCCATATGTACATGTTAGGTCTTTTTCACATTAGTGCAGTTGCTATATTATCCATGCAGAGATGCATTGGCTAAAGGTTAGAGCTACCCAAGCCTATCAATTATGTACATATTTGTATTCAGGTTTTCCTGTTTCATTTTTTTACCCTGCATTTTTGAGTTGTGTGACACTTTTCTTCAGATGTGGTCTAGCAAGATCACAAATTTGTTCTTGGGTTTCAGGAGGTTCCCACTAGCACCTTGGGTTTTTCTGGGTGCTTGGGGTTGCAAACAAAAAGAAGTGTTCAGTTGGTTTATGAAGTGGAGGCTGCACATATTCCTAGGCTTTGAAGATCTGTTTTGTCTAAAATCCTCAAAATACGTGCCTTACTCTAGGTTATGAATTGGAAAAAAAGATGATTTGTGTTTTTCTTAAGCTTCTGTATTGCCAGTTCTGCTTTTCATGCTTACTATTCTTGCAGATCACCATACTGATAAACATTCTTTGGAACCAATTTGATGGTTTCAATACATATAAATTATATATATAAATATAAGGAATTTACAGTCAGAAGACTGGGGCAGTCTGAAGGGAAAGAAAAGTACCCCCAGGACTGAGGAACAGAAGTTTCTTTTCCTAGTGCAGGGCTCTAGCTGTTAAGTCAGTCCGGGACACTTGGGGGTATGTATGGGTGAAAGTTACTGCACCATCAGTTAGGTTGTGAATTTACAGCTCACGGCTGCTCTACACTGACCTCCCAGGTGGGCACTAACTGTGAAGGTTTTTATTCCCATGGAGCAGCTAGTGAGTGTTATGCCATAAATGACTCAGTGAAAGCTGCTTCTGGCATAGGTTACAGCGTCCTTGAGGCTGCTGTAACAAATGACCTAATTCTGTGCTGCCCTCCTGCCTCCCTACCTGTCCCACTGCAAGTACTGGTCACCTGGGTATGCAAATTTAGACCATCGTGCTTTGTGGATCGGAGCCACCAGAAAAATGTATTCCTTTGGGGTAGCTTCGCCCTTACTCTAACTGCATAAACTGTAAAGGTTCTTCTGAAAGAGCTGCTCTTATAGCCTGATGTTTCAAAAGTACGTACTAGTTTACCTTAAAGCACTGAGCTGCACTTTGTAGTTTTCCTCAGCTGTCTGTACAGCAAGGCTGGAGTTACATCTGGAGGCCATAACCCTGTCAGTCACCCTGACTGAGAATTAGAAACCAAACTTGGCATTGGAATATTATTCTCTGGTGATAGACTTCTTCAAGTCCACTCTGAAGCAATTATTTGAAAGTAGTATGTAAAAATGAGAAAAGTGACATAATTTGGCCATAGCAATTATTTAGAAAATAGAAGACATGTTCTGGAATCAAAAATGTTTTTAATTGTGAAATTATTTGTTTTGATACTGCCTTTTCTCTTTTATCTGTGAGCTGTTTTCAGGAGCTTTGGTTAATTAGAGTAAAGTAATATTTATTTTCTTTCTGAAGTTTATATGAGCACTTAGGAGGAGCACCAACAGATGAAAAGTGAGTGTTTATGAACATGCACATTAAGAAGGTAAAAAAATTACTTTGGGCAAATTCTGGCATAAACCTCAAGATGCATGCAAATGAAATCTGTCACTCAACTGTGCAGAAGGACAAAACCTGCTGAGTTGCCTATGCCTCTCTGTCCAGTGCCAAATTCCTGTAGGACCCACCAGCTGAAGGAAGGAGTGGGAAGCATTTAGGCATGCCACGATTTCCAACAAATGCTGAGCTACCATTTGTATTCTGAAGGACAGGTAGTGCCACACCACTGGTATCCTCTCTCATAGCTGCTATCCAGTTGCCTGGGTGACCTGAGGGATTTACTGTCAGACCTGTAAAGATTTTGCATGGATTGAAAACTTTTTAATCTGACCTTGTTTCATTTTCTTCTGTCCAGCTCTGTGATATTTCATTGCTTGGCTATCTATGCTTGATTTCCAAGTTAGATGCTCGTTATCTATCATCATATATTGATTATATGAAGAATATCTCAACTTCCTGCGCAATAAACTGTGTCAAAATTGTTGCAAGTGGCAGTGATAGTACATTTTGTTGTCTAAGGAGTAGCTTGATGTTCTTCCTTTTACCCCCTGTATGTCCTTTTTGCATTTATGATCCTTTATGCATTGTCTGCTATACTGCAACCAGCTGGATGAATCAGCATAGACTTCAAACACAAGTGTTTTGGCACAATTTCCTTTCATAAGTCCAATTCTGGGAGTGAATTTTTATTTTAAGATAACATTTTAACACTCTTAAATTTTACATTTTGACTGACCATTATCAAACAAAAGCTTTGGTAGGGAGAACTGCCAGTTATGATTTCAGAACTGCTAGTTATGTTTTGACTTTCTTAATGTATGCAGCAAATGCAGTCAAGGGAAGGCTGTTTCTCAGTAGAATAATGTTGTCTGCAGTATTCTTTCAGACTGGTTGTTCTGAGAGTAGATTATGCCTGCCTGCACTCTGCTTTCCTTCTCTTCATTCCAAGGCATAGCATGCTGCATGCCTTTCTCATACATTATGTACCCAGTGGTGAAAACGGAATCTGAACATAAGGTTTAATTATATGTAACAGTGCATATAATCTCCATTCTCGGAATGGACAGCTGCTATATCTCATAGGGTGAAGCTCAACCCAACTTGGTGCAGCCCCAGAGCACTGTAGAAGTCACTGCAGTATTCACTGCAGTGCCAAAAATGGAAGAGATGTACTTAATTTTGTGATGCTTCTGGGCTAATGCATTCAGGCATCTCTGCAATGCACTAGCAAGTGTTTTTTTGTCCGGGTGTGTCTGTGCCCAGCATGCACACAAATAATGTTTTCCCTCTAGAAAACAGTTACTAGAAAGTCCTGAAAGGCAACCCTTAAATACTGCTTTTATTAGGAATTGTGTACTGTTAGGTAGGGTCCTATTTTACCAGACAGTTAAAGATTGTGAAGATTATGGGGTTCATGAGTTAGTTTACTTAATAATTTAATAATGGAGAGAACTATCTTTACTAACTTAAAAAAATTTAAAACAAAAGGAAGTTTTCTGGAAATGAATCCTCCCAGCGTACAGCTTAGTAACTTCCCCAAGAAGTCATAATTTCTTTCAAGCAAAGCAGACACTAAGTTTTTGATTTAGCTGCTACATTTCCAGTCTCTACTGGAATTCTTAACATTTGTAATCAAGTATGCTAATAGTCTAGCTGTAGTTTGTATATTCCCACACTGTAATACATTGCTAAGAAGATGTAGAAGTAATAAAAAAATTCCAGTGCATGTAATACAAGTGTACCATTATCTCAAAGAAAAAAACAAAACCAAAGCTTGACTGCTTTTCTGAGATGTTAGCTTCCTGATGGAAAGAGCTTTGTCACTTTTTTGTCATTTAAAGGGAAATATAAAATGAATGATCAGGCAGGTTCTTTGTTACAGTTATAAAGGAGGAATAAGCTGGTCATGGTTCTAGCATATGTGTGAACTTCTACAGCTGGAATAACTTTGTTAGGATGTTTGTACCTCACCTGGAACAAGGCACGCTACTTCCTTCAGTTCTGCTGGTGTAGGCTCTTACATTCCAAATTCAGTGCCTAACGGTATTGCCCTGTGTACCAGTGATGGATGAACAACAGAAAATGCTAAGCTATGTGCATATGTAATTGTCTGAGAATAAGTAAAATACCAAATTTGCTACCACTAATTTATTAAAGCCGTGACTTCATCTTTTAGAAGGTATGTCAGCTGAAGAGGACCTTGCTCAGTTTGCTTGCCTTCCCCCTCACCCTATACTCTTCCCCCTCACCATAACTCGTGTCAAATTTGGCAAAAAAGGAATGCTTCCAGCTCTCACCTGTCCAGTCAGGTATACTGTGTGATTTGTTACTTCACTGGAGAGGATCTTTAATGGAAATTTCTGGTTTATCCCTGCATTTTCATTAATTTTATCCATACGATATAATTTTCACATCTGCTTCTATCCTATCTGCAAGCAAATATATTCATTTACCCTAGATTTTATTAAAAAAACCAGTTTATTTTTGGTCAGACTCCTTTAACCACCCCAAAAACCAGCCCCATTTTAAGGTTTTTCTTAAACTGCTTAAATTCTGTCTTTGCACCAGGTCTTAGGCCTCTGTAAGCAAAGTGTAAGTTCATAGTAAAGTGTTTCTAAATACAGTTTATATAGTTTCCATTTTCTGACTTGACTTTTATCAGGAAGCAAATGACATAAATGCATATTTTATGCTTTAAATTGAGTGAATCCTAAGGAGAAGCTTTTTGTTGTGTGTGCATTTTTCTAAAGCTTTGTGCAACTTCTTTCCTTTTCCCCACCATCTCTACAATGAAAATATGAACACTCTAATATAAACTGTAAATCAGCATCATCAACTAGTTTAAAGTAGATACTGGATGTAGAATTTGTAGACTGAAATAATAAGTGAGCATTTCTGTTATTTTCATATGAATTAAGCCATGAGTTCAATACGTTTTGAATAAGGTCCCTTTTTACTGCAGTGGGAAGGAAAACAGCAAGGTAAAATGCATAAGCATGTTCTTTTCTGTGTCTTGGGAAGAACAGGCAATGAAATGGTCAGATTATTGAATCGTGTTGTATGGTGAAGTATGCATCAGGTACAAGATGTTTACAAATGAATTTTCATTGAAAATTAAAGGCAAAAGCCAAATTAAGCAGCAAGATTTCAAATTAGTAATGTGCTGAAGGAGTTCAAGTGTTGAGTGGCCAGTTAAGCCAGCTTAATTCTTTTAGTTGAGTCTGTTGTTATTTGACAGTGTTAATGACAAGCTGCTGCTTTGGTCTCTATAAAAAAGAGTTCTGTTTCTGCTTGCAAATGTAATTTTGAAAAAAGAAAACTGTAGATTTATGAACTTCATCATTATTTAACTATTTTTTCTTATACATTTTTAATAGTGCCTTTCATCCCTGATAAATTGTGGTAATACCTGTGTTCTAGTTTCTTGTAGAATTTGATGGACTTACTTAAAATAGGTCACTGTTTGCACAGTCTCACATGGATTCTGCCTGCATTACAGTGAGGTAAATATAAAAAAAATCACTTTATTTTTTAACAGCATCAGCACAAGGCTTGAAATACCTAAAATAGAATGAAGGCTTGTTCTGATCCAATGAAGAGCTCATTTATAAATCTTTTGCCTTTGGAAAGCCTGGGAAAGAGGCTCAAATAAGACAAATAATTTTGTCTCTAGTGCAACAACAAAAATATGCCACTTATCACCTTTGTGAACTGTCCAAGTGAAGATAAAAGCATTCACTGATACACTTCCAAATTACAAAGAGTTTTAAAGTACTACAGGACTGGGAACCCAGTCATCACTGAGTTTAAAAAACCCAACACCCCAGTCATTTCAAATTGCAGCCTGCATTATTTTCTCAGCAAATGCTGCATCCCAGACATAACTGGCTGGACTTTCTAAGGAATAGGTTGTTACATTAAAAATAATATTTCTTTGAAATATTCATGAGGAACTTGGTGTTCTTGTAATCTTAGCTGTGTCAATAGATGTCTTTGCCACATATTAACTGTATAAGGCTGAAAAGTTTATATATACGTTAATTCATCTCTATTTTGATGTTTTGCTTTAATATTAAAATTTCACACTCTTTTTGTACAACTTTAATCAGTGCTTTTTAAGTCAATACTCGCAAAGTCACATGAGAAAAATGTCCAAGTAAGAAAGCTGACTGGACATTTCATTTCCCTCTCTTCCCATGATGCAGACCCACACTTGCTGTTTCAGGCACAGTTGCCTGTCCCAGCATTTTGACTCTTACAACCAACAGTCCACCAGCTGCTGTCAGCTCTTGTGGCTGACTGGGGCAGAGTGGATATCAGTCCCCCAGGATCAGCAGTTAGACAGGCTGTCTGCAAAAAGTCAGTAAAGTACTCAAAAAAAATTGCAATAATTTCCATTGGGTATTCTGTCCAAATAGGACCAGAATGTTTCTCCAAACGTTTACCTTGTTCTGAATAAGTTAATTTAGGGATATTGCTTTTTAAGTGAAATCAACATGAGGAAGCTTAGAAGCAACAGTCATCATTTTTTTTTCTGTGGAAATAATACTGGAAACGGATCATATTTAATGATTTAAACCACACAACTTTTATATAAATTATTGATTATGGCAAACAGAGTTAACATTTCTTTTTCTTTATGCCAAACACTGTTCATCAAGGCACACTAATGCAAAGGAAAAATATGGACATTTGCTGAAAAAAAAGTACAGAAAAGCAAGCTAATTGCTACAAGAAAAATATGTTAAAATGAGGATTTCGAAGTCCCATATAAAAGTTTAAAATGTTGGTATAGCCTAGTCTTTGTACGTTCTGTTCTTACAAGCCTTGGTACATGCTTTTGAAGTGTGACTCGTGGCATGCACAGCCCAGTTGGATCAATTCTTGTATGTGATAAGTAGTTTTGTGAGCAGAAGAACAACTTTGTGTCTCCTGGTTAGGTAATCTCATGTCTAGTACTTTGAAGCTTTTCTTTCACTTGGGGCATTCATAATGTCTCTTTCATGTTGATTTGCTAGGGCTTAATATTATACCTCTGATCATACTTTCCCTCATTGAGATACGAATTTGAGTCCGAATTTCTTCTCCTCAGCAACTCTTTTTTTGATGTTGTTTGGAACTTAATATTTTCCAAGACTGTATCTTTCTGTCAGAGTTTCATCAAGGACTTATTAAAAATTATTAGCATATACTCAGACACCCACACAACAAAACTTCTTTCACTGCTTATGGAAAGAGAGAAAAAAAATGCAGTGACACTGCCTTTTTATATATTCAGGTTAAATAAAATTTATGCCATTGTCAACATAAAATTGTTCTCTCAGTTATTGTTCAATTCAATTCTAAATAATTGATGTCAATAGCTGTACTGTGCTTCTGTTTAGTATGTCTTTGCCATTGGGGCATTGAGTTTTTATTTGCCTAGTGCTATCATGATCTTGGATGTGTTTCAGCAACACTTCTTGTTGTCTGCAACCTTCTCATACCTGTAGGCAGATGTTGGGTCTTGTTTTCAGTAATGCTTATCAGGAATCTTAAAATAGAGAGAAAACAAAATTAAAAGAATGAAGGCGGTGATAAAAGTTTGTCTCAAATTTGAGATTTAAAAAATATATACTTGATTGGATTTGATGGGAAGGAACCTGCAGAAAGTGAAAAACAAACACCACCCTCTCCCCTCCAGAGCTCCCTCCCCCCCATTTGTGAGCTGCCTGCCTCTTTTTTGCCTGCACAAAGAAAGGATGAGATATCATTATAAATTTCACAATAGAGAATGAAACATTTTGGGTAAAACTAGAACTTTCTATTTTGTGAATTTCTATTTTGTGAAAAAGGCATTTCTGCAGGGAATCATTCTGATGAGAAATTCTTGAGTCACTTTACCCAGCATCTACAGAATAGGCCTATAATGCTACATAATTTGAAACTGTGTCCTTAAAATTGAACCATGTAATCTGTATTCAGACATCTACTGCAACAATGATTCTCACCCCTAATACCTGTGGTCTTAGATTCCCTGTGTATACTGTTACAGTCACAGGCTGGATGGATGGGCCATAGAAAGAGGCATATGGGACCACAACAGTGTATGGTTTTAGTATTTAGCATGGTACACACAAGCTCCAGAAACCTAGATTCAGTCCCTGCTTTTTGCTCTGTATGTATTTAAGTAAATGTAGTACTTTGGGGCTCATTTCCCACCTGTAAAATAGTAATTAATATTTTGCCACAAAAGAAGCAATGACAAGGTAAAGAAACAAAAAAAAACCAAAAAAAAACCAAGAAGAAAAAGACATGAATCTCATGTGTCTTCTGGTAACAGGAGCAGCTGGAATTGCCTAAGTGAACCATGTCCAGAGGATGATGTTAGATACAGAGTCTTTCCCCTGCTTATATTTTACCTTTTCCCAAGCTGAATCTAATTCCATTTCTCATCCATGTTTCTTTCCTGATTATCTCCTTTTGCCTTGAATATTTCTGCAGAGAGAAATTCCACTTTGTCCTAGAGGCAAAATAAATGCAAAGTGCTAATTACCTCTCATGCCACCTACCTAATGAGTATATGAAGTGGCCGTATAGATTTCTGTAGTATCCCATGCAGTATTTTCTCTCCTTCAGTATCCCTTATCAGCTTGCTGTACTGCTGTTATTATTCACTGTTTGCTTACATTATCTATGCTGCATTAAAGACAAGTCATCCTGGATTTATATTTTCAAGTAACATTTTGTGAAAAGCTGTATGAAGTGTGTTCCAGAACTACCGACACAATTGCAACCATTGATTTGTCTGTTACAGTGACTTTTCATACTGTCTTTTAAAGGGAAAAAAGTCATCCTTTTGGGTATGACTCCACATCCATCAGCTGAAGATGTGAACTGGATTTTGCATGCTATGGCTTTCCTTTTTGCTACTGTCTTTTGTTATCTTTCTGAAAAAGAGGCACAAAGAGAGTAGGGACTAGTGTGCATCACCATTGTTCTAAATTTAATTTGGTATTAATTGCAGACAAATGCAGTAACTACACTTTACTGTTGCAACACCCTATAGGCATCACAAAAATAAATGTTCACGGAAAAGAAAAGAGAACACAAGTAATTTAAATCAAAATCTGCTATGTTTTTTCTCGGTAACATATAGAGAAGACAGCCAGATTTTACAGGGCACTCCCAGCCTGCGAGAAATAGTTAAATCAGGTTGTGAATATGACTGAGGAGGCCTGTCCAAGTTAGGACAAACTGCCTGGGTAGCCCTTTAAGTTCCTCTGCCTTGTAGCATCACAGGGTTTTGTTAACTTGCTCCAGCCTTTTGGTACCTTGACCCAGGCATTATTCCTGGACTGGCAGGGATTTAACCTTGTCATTTCATGGGCCGTTTGACTGTCAATATCTTGTCTGCACCCTTCACTGTTCAAAGAGGGTCAAGGTATATGTGAAATAATTCATAATTTCCATCAGGTTGTTCACGTTATTGGAAGCCAAGTTCTTCATCATCTCTCTTGTAGATCATGAAGTAGAAGAGAGGTTTCTATGGCCTGAAAAATAATATCTTTACTTATTTGAGGTGAAAATTAAACGAAGGCCATTGAATGCCTTTGGTTTTGTTATTTATTCCAGCTGTATCACACATTATGGAATTTTGACCCAGACCTTTACTTTGTTACCCAAAAATGTTTTTAATGACAGAAAACATCAAAATACTGTGTCTTTGTAAGGAAACATAATACAAACTTTGACTGACCCCAATTGAAAAGACTTTTTTGGCCATTGATCTGTATTGAAAATGTTTCCTTTATTTACAACAGAAAATGGTTCAGTCTCTTTAAAATGTTGTAAGGAAGTATAAAAGTTATGTTAACCAGAGAGAAGTAGTTTGTTTTAGTAAGCAGTTGGGGGAACAGAGATAATCTATATTTCTGATATATCATGAGTGTGAAGCAGTGTCTGTGGCTATTGCCTCAAATTGCAAGGGTGAGGCAGAAGTGGCTCATGTATTAATTCCTTTCCCTAACATGGGAAAGCTTGGGGTTTTCGTAATGAAATGAAGTGCATGTGATTCTCCTCAGTGTGGATATGACTGTCTGTATTCTAATAACTCTTTGACCTCTTGGCAGACTTCTGGTAAGCTTAAGATGTTGAATGCTCTTAAAGATATTAAATACCCACATGTCATACAAAATCAGTTGACTAGAAGAGGATGAGTTCTGTATTTCAATTGAGTAATGTGATAGCCCATTTGTCAGAGGGTCTAGACATTGCCTTTGAGAGGCATACTGCAATGTGAGATCACACTATTAGAGATCAGAAAACGTAAAAGTAAGAGAGAAACATTGTACGCCTCAAATTATGGAAAAGTCTCAGCAGAAGTTTATATATTAGTAGAGATCATAAACCTAATTCTGAAGGCCTCTAAACTGGAGACTACACAGTCTCTTCAAGACACCTTTTCTAGTGCTCCATTTCTTTACCAGTTCTGTATACAGAAGCTACTTCTATTTTTTTATGGTCTTTTTACTGTGTACACCCTTCACAAATTTTTAAAGGTAGTGGGTACTCTCTTTAAACACTTTGGGATGGAGTTTGCCAGACCCACTTGCTTTCAAAACTTTATAAAGAAAAAGAGCTATACATGGTACCGTTCATGTCCAACATATCATTTATTTCTGAAGAGGGAGGTCAAATACCAGGAGACATATTAAGAAATCCAGCTCTTCAAATATGGGATCTCATTGGAAGATGATTCCTATGAGAATTGTCTAGTTCAGTTGACTAATGTTTGAGGTTTTAAATTTTTTTGCCTCTTGTTATAGCTGGAGATGTTTTAGTCATCTGCTTTAAATATGGAGAGCTTAAGACTTGTAGGATCTATCAGTCCCTGCAGACTATAAAGGTAAATCCAGTCTGACTGAGGTAGCGAGGCATTCAAGGATTCATAATGCCTGGAAGGAAAAAGGAGTAAACTCCTGGGACTGTTTAAGTCTCATCCAAAAGCCTGGAGTTCCACAGACATGAAGCACAGCAAATGGAGTTCTCAAAATTCAGACCAGATCATTTTGCTCTAAGTGGAAATGTTTCGGTTCTGCTGAAGCCTTAAGGGGAATAAATGATATTAATTTTGCTTGCCTTGTAGAGAACTGCTAGGATCTGCATGCTAAAATCTGTTGCAGCCTCCAAACTTAAGTGAGCTGTGGTTGAATGTTGAGAATGGTTCAGTGATGAAGAAGTGAAGATTTTTAAATCTTCCAGTGGATAGTCATTCATGCTGACACTGAAAAGTCAAATAGCATGCCACAGGTTAGAGCAGGTATTCTGAACTGGCAGAATGAAATATGCCTGCTGCTGCATCTGCTTATAAAGTGAGAGTTTCAAATTTAAACACAGACCAGGTTGCAAAAGGAATTATGCTTAATGTAAAGGTAAGACATAAGAAGCATAATAATTCTGAGTGGATTCCATGTTTAGTATATGTATAACTGGTGGTCTACATGGCAGACATTTTGCAATCAAATTATTTTTACTTAAAACACGAAAATATTTCTGTCATTACTCTGTCATTTTGGTCTTCTACACCCAAGGGTCACAGAATGCAGTTTTGAGCAAAAGTGATTATAATACATGCAAAGTATGCATGTAAGAATGCATTTTCCATTGCAAATCAAATTACATTTTTTGCATACTAACCTGATAATATTGAAAAGCCTCCTTAGAGGAGTGAAAATTATATTCTCCAATACTGTTCACTTGTATGCATACTGCCTTGCAATTCAGTCAGGAGTCTGGCAGAGGACACAAATGATCACAGAGGTAGTGATCACCTTGAAAACACGTCTTGACTTTGCATCCCTAGAAAAGATGTGTGAGTGATGGGTAACCAAAAAATTAGCCATTAACAGATTTTGCTTCTTGGGAAGACCATGCAGTTGTAATACTTGCTGTTACCATTAAGTCAGAAAAATGTATGAATTATGGAAATGCAGTAGGCTTCTAAAAAGAAAACGTTCAGTAACTTTTTCAGAATGAATTCTATTTTTATGTTTAATGTACAGTAGGAAGAACAGTTACAGAAGGGAGCTGGACTTCTCAAAACCAAAATGGGAGTAGATTCCTGGTCAGACAAATCATTATATTGATGGCATTATTTAAAATAAGAGTCTGAAAGGAAGCTGAGCAGTGCTAGTAACACTCAGGTCAGAAAATAACACATACTGGTGATGTCAGCAACAGAAAGCTGGAGCTGTACCTCTAAACTGGGCTTAGATTTCACTGGGAAAGCTAGGAGGGTTTTCAGCCTCCCCCGTATGTCCCTTCTGTTCTTCTCTTGCCCACAGTGCTGGAAGCTTGTAGGATCCCTGGCTGCTACCCAGCAGTACTGCTCCTCTGAAGCTGCAGAAATGTTTTGGCACTGCATAGTCCTCAGGCCAAAAAAAAGAAGGGTTTTCCTTGGCTGCAGTCCCAAGCTGTGGGCCCACCTGCAACCCGTGGTGTGATGTGGAGGCAGCAGAGCAGGGAGAGGGTGTCTGTACAGGCCCCTCTCCCTTTTTCTTCAAATGCACTGGGGCTATGCCTGCTGGAAGTAAGCCAAGCTAGAAGAGAAGCAGATGTAGTTTAGAAGCAATCTCTGGGAAGGAAGCTATTGCAGATAGCTTTTAGCCTACCACCAAAACTTAAAACTACATATTTTCCTGCAAAGAGTTTAGCTTTGGCAGAAAACAAAGCAAAGCAAAAGAAAACACAACCCAAGATATTTTTCCACTTGGAAGTTATTTGGTTTGAGGTCTGTCAATAACTGTTGTAAAATCTTCATGCTACTGGTCTGGAGAAGGTCCTAAAACATCATCCGCTACATGGTCACTTTCTTTGAAACATTTAGTATTAGTTACAGTAGGAAAGAGCATACTGGAAGAAATGGCACAGAGCGGTGAGATCTAGTTTAGCTGTTCTTAAATTTCACCAAATGAATAGCTGTATCTGCAATTTGGCTAATTAGCAACACAAGGCAAAGAATGCCCTTGCCTTTCCTTAGAGATACTGTGGGTTTCTCCAAGGAGAGCACAGAGCACTTTTTCCCAAGTGGTAAATTACCTAATTTCAGTAAATTGCCTCCTTTCCAAGTTGTACAGGCAACTGTCCTTTATAGCTCTACAAGGAGATACTGCCAGGTGTCACATAGTGCAGAAAATACATTATGATGCCAGTTGCTTCCAGACTAAAAAACCCCTCAACTTTTTTCTCTTTTAAAACAAGTAATTTTATTAATATTTTTCCAACCAATGAGCAAGCAATGTATATCTCCCTGCATACCAGCTTCAGGCACAGCTCATGCTCATGTAGTAGCTTCACATAGAAACATTAACAGCAGCTTTTTATTATTGATGGTTTTGATCTGCTTTGGAGGCAGAACACTAATCACTTGATCTGACTTCCTCTGAAGTAGTTATTGTAAAGCTTATTTGGTAAGAAGATAAGAAGAGTGAGATATATTTGCTCTGGAAAGGGAAACAAAGGAAAGGTTGTATTGCCTTAATATGTTAACAGTAAGCAGTTTTCTTTTGGTTTTTTTGGGGGGGGCTGGTTAATAATAAGGAAGAAAGGTAAGATACATTTCTTTCACGTGCAAAAGATGGAGGGGAATCTACTCATCCATGTTCCCAAGAGGTGATATTCTAGATACATGTTCATACCTCATGGTCTGATTGTTGAGAAATATTGCTGTCAGAAGTAGGTGGTTGTTACGAGTATTATATATACAGAAAATACATTTCCAACTAGTAGACAGTCTCAGGATAACCTAGGATAGCATAAGTAGGAGGGTAAGGCTCTGTAAGTCAGCACCCAGGAGTTGAAGTCTTCCAAATACAATCTGTGTCATTCTACTTCATACTCTAAATCTGTTAGATATACAGGTATAAAGATGAGCTTTTTAATGTGAAATGGTCCCAGACTCTGATCTGGACTCAAAGATGTATTAGCTTCATAAGACATTAATCACATAGACTGTATCTCAAATAACTGCATACCTTTGACATTCACATGATATTGCTCTTTTACTGCACTTCTGTCATTTTCCACATTTGTTTCATGGGATTATTAAATGCTATTGCTTGTGAGATGATTAATTCATGGTTTCTGAAGCATAAATAAGTGTGGTCATACTATACAAAGGCAATGTTTTATGCAGATGTGTTTTAATTCATGCTTTGTTACCCTTATTATTACTGTTTCTACTTGATAATAAAGCTACAGTTTGGAATCAGAATAGGTATGCTTTAATTTAAACTGAACTAGGTACTGATACAAGGAGTATGTTTGTCCTTTCCAGAAATGCAACCCTGCAAAAGGCTGTTGTACTGTTGTACTGAAACATTCATATGTTTCATTGGGAGATGTACATGTATTGTACTGAAAATGAGTACTTGGAAGAACTGAGTAACTATTAATATGTACAGAACCTTATCCATGAGTAATATGGAGATCTCTGGAGATAATTTATTTTAATTCAGCTTGAATGTAATATTTCCATTTGCAAACAAATTTGATAAAATATAATAAATGTAGTGCTGGAGTCTTAATGTAATTCTATTACCTATAAGTCAGTACATAAAACAGTAATGCAGGTGCCTAACAAAAGGCAGAGTAGCTTCTTCAGCTTTGCTGATAAACATCAGTTTAAGTCATGTAAGTCTAATAATCAAGCACAAAAGAGAATGTAATATCCCTAGTCTTGTCAAAACATAAATGGAATATAGGTGAAGGGTGATGCTTTGAGTAGAAATGCATGATAGATTTAATGTAAGGAATAATGATGTAACACTGAAATTCAAAAACTAATAAAAATATCATTTGATAGCCTGATATACAGCATATCTTGGGAATATGTCTTGAGAAATATCTTGGGAAATAGCAGGGCCCATTGCGATAGGACAAGGGGTATGGTTTTAAACTAAAAGAGGGTAGATTTAGACTAGATATAAGGAAAACATTTTTTTACAATGAGGGTGGTGACACGCTGGAACAGGTTGCCCAGCTGGTAGATGCCTCATCCCTGGAAATAGTCAAGGTCAGGTTGGACGGGGCTCTCAGAAACTTGATCTAGTTGAAGATGTCCCTGCTCATTGCAGGGGGTTGGACTAGATGATCTTTAAAGGTCCCTTCCAACCCAGCCTATTCTATGACTCTATGAAATACAAAGTGCTCTGAAATAAAGATCAGGAAGAACTAGACCTGCCATATATTTGGTTTGGCTTTTTTGTCTTACCATACCTTTACTTAGGCAATCTAGGGGCTGGAGGGTGCCTGGGGACTTTAAGTACAAGGAGCTACTATAAGATGGCTATTGAAACCCTGAATCTAACAGGCTGAGGAGAAATTTGGGGTTTTTTTCTGCTGATCTTTCACCTTGTATTTAATCATGGAACTGTAAAACTTTTAATCTCTAAAATGGCAATACTATTAGCTTGGAAAAGTGTTGGAAGAGAGAAGAATTTTATCACAGCTCTAAAGTTACCAAATGCTTTTATTTCTGCAGAGTGCAGTTGGTGGCATAACTTGTTAGCTGGCACAGTGCAAGTCACGTATGCTGATGGTTCTGAAGAGAAGAAAAGACAGCAAAGGTAAGACTGTAGTACTAATCCTGGGTTATGTCTTCCATGGAAGGGGCCCAAAGAAGGTTGTCAGGTATACATTGCAAGAATATTAGAATAAATAAATGTGTGTAGAGCATTTAGGGAAAAAAACACCCAAACTGTAAAAGGAAATTGAGTCCATTGTCTCTACTGTTTCAATGAAAGGATTAGATCTTTCTACATTTTGATTAGAAGAAAATCAAGTACTTTTCCTGTCTGTCAACTATGCACTATTTTTGCAAACATGTCAGTACTTAGCAGTTGGAATCAGCAAGACTGAAGATATTTTGTGGAACACCTATTAAAAACAGCATTAATTTTGTTTAATAAAAAGTGGAACACCTCCTGACTTAAAGCAATGATCTCAAATGAACAAGATAAAGCCCATTACTGTCACAATGGAAATTCCCATTGACTTTACTGACAGGAGGGTCCCACCCATTGTGAAATCAAAGGAGTAATCAAATCAAGAGAGATTAAGTTTCCACCAGATCATGCTGTCAGAAGAGCTCCATTCTGCATAAAGGAAACATAAATGAACAGAAACTTTTCTCCACCCCTCTTATCATGCACAGCTTCTGAGCTTTGGGAGCTCTTGCTAGCTGTCTCTGATGAGGATGCAACAGCTCAAAACAATTTCATGTTTATATTCTTCCTGAAGGGAGTTTTAGCAATATACTGGAATAAAAGGAAACAGCATGAGTCTGACAAGGCTGCTGCTGGAACTTACTGCAACTTACTGCTAATCTTCTCTATTATCTATCTGCTTTCAAACTTACTCCTGCCATAGGTCTAACTTGTCACTGTCATGTGCCTCAGCAGCATGGGCATTATCTTCTCTGAATGTATGTAACTACATGTTTGCATTCTGATGGGATTGAACATTGGTATATACAAGACTAGAAAAGGGATCATCAGCTGGAGAGGTCCTTGTATGAAAATATTATTCACGTTGGTAGAAATTTTTCTTTCACTGTGTGTCCTTGTTGCTTTCTTTGAAAATGTTACCTTTTTTGGCTCAAAAAATACCCATCTGTTCTCAGCTCGGTTCTCGCTTTGGAGAAACTGCACAGTGTCAGCAACTAATTGTATGTTGTATCTCAAATATTTTCCATTGAGTGTTGCATGGTAAAGTGTACTGGTTACTTTTCAACTGAGAACTTGAGGAATGACCTACCTGGGGCAGTATCCCAGAGTTAAGGACAGGATGTGCTGCAACAGCACGTACAGCTGTTCCCCAATCTATCCAGAATTATAATCTCTGTTATTATGTGCACATCACAGAATTATGCACTTAGAATAGACTGTGATTTGATAACAGATCTAGGACCCCTTCATTAGTCAAGGTCATGGTATGGGAAGGTCCACTGAAAGGAAAAGAACTGCTGAGTATGTACAAAGATTATATATATGAATGTGTGTGTGCAAATGTGGGGCTTGAATGTGGGTAGGTTTTGTTGGTGAACTATCTTAAACTGCTCTCAGTATAATGGAATAGATTCTGTCCTACAGGCTGCCAGAAAGGAAAGTCATTGCTAAGTAAAGTATTCAATGGGGTTACTTCCTGTGCTCAAATATCTAGCTAAATATCCTCCCTAATGAAACAAATTTCCTGCTCGTGTTACTTCCAAAAGTACAATATAACTTTACCTAGCAGCTCTAGAAAATGAAGGAGCACAAGTTCACATTTCAGAGAAGTGTGTGATTATAGTATTTAATCTTAGTATGTCAAACCTCTCAGGAAGCTTGCATCTGAGTCTGTAAGAATTGTCAAACCTCAGCATCAGAGAAATGTTTCTGCTTTTTCTGTTAAAAGCAGAAATATTCTTCCATTGTTTCTGTTGGCTGAGAAAATTAATCTAATTTCTAGTCACAGAAAAATGAAAGAATAGCCTGGTGTAAAAAGATTGGGTTAGTATGTTATATTTTATATTAAAAAAATGGAAGATCTGAGAAGGCTTGTCTGTAACTCACCTGTTCCATTTTAGCCTTCACACTGGCAAGTTTACCTGAAAATCAATATTTTACATTGAAAAAAATACTTTCTGTGTCAGTAATATTCTCAAGCAATATAGATCTTAAAGTAAAATGCCAAAACTTGCCAGGTAAATATTTGTAATGAATAATTTGTCTGAAACCCAGGGAAACTGCAGATCTGGAAGCAATGGCCAGCTTCTCCAGTGATGCTCTTAAGCAGCTATTCTTCCCCTTCTGACTCATTTTTTTTGTTCATTATGTTTTTACCACAGGGCTGCATTGTTACTCTTCCTTTGGCAGCTGTGACTTTTCTTCTTGCAAATGTCAACCCTCACTGAAAAAGCTGCTCTTAAGCAGTAATTATACAGGCTGCCCTGCAGGAATAGGGCACTTACTAACAGAGCAAAGCATGCCAGGTACTCTGGCAGTTTTCTATTGGTCCCAGTTTGTCATGTGTGACTAGAAAGAAGTGATAGGATTTTATTTGAGCAGGGTAGCCATCCATAGAGCAGAGGGGGCTAGAGGCAGGAAATTATTTCTTGTCTCTGCTATAATTTTATCTGGTGTATACATCATATAAACTTCCTGTGTTTCCAGCACTTCTGTCAAATAAAGTTGTTCATACCTGCTTGTGTCTTGTAAAACAGTTCAGGATCCATAATACATAAGGTCTTCTTGATCCTATATTCTGAGGAGGCAGCTAAATGACGATTGGATTCTTCGCACTCTTGAAGAGGAGATCTGAAGGATTTAATCTTAAATAACTGGTCAGTTGTTCCTACTACAAACATGGATTATTTCTTCCAGTGAGGTTGTGCTGGGAGCAAATCCTTACTTACTGTATTCTGCATCCATACCTGTAGTCTAGATCTTAAAATATTCTGTTGTTACAGGAGTAATCTCTCCAGAGTTAGACTGCCCACCAGTTCCCAATATTTCAGCCCCTTGTAGACCTTGGTTTGATATGGAAGTCACTACAGTTATGAAGACAAAGTAGAATGATTCTCTTATGTCATGGTGGCACACTGGAAAGTGGAAATTGGTTTTATAGTTAAAATTACCATATTCTTTCTCTGTGCTTAAAAACAAGTGCATTCTACTCTATGTGTAAATTAACACACAAGGTTTAATGTTCCAGAAAACCCATGGCAGCTATCACAGGAGAACATAAGTCAGAATCTATATTAGTAAGGATCTTTGCTGCAGATGCTTGAAGGTTCCAGTCAGATTTTACAAAGAGAAATTATGTCTCATTCTGAAGAAAATGAAGAAAAGACAAAACCTCAGCCTCTCTCACCAGAATATGGAAAAATATTCAGGTTATGTATTGCTTGTAAATGAATTGATAATTCTTGCAATTTTATGGACATTAGAGCTTTTCTGTAAAGTATACACCTTGAGACTGATTTTTTGCATCATAATCTGGAAGCAAATGTTGAAACAGTGAGAAATTCAATACAGTTCACCCCTACTTTTTTATTTATATACGTGTGTATATATATGCATGCATAATTTTAAGGGAAGCTGTTTGTAATGAAAATGAATACTGTTCTGCCAGTCTAGTTAAATTGTCATTGCACTCTTCCAATCTTTTCGGGAGGAGGATCATCTTTTTGTGGTATGATTTTATAGCCCCAGTGCAATACAGCCTTTATTATGACTGGTGGCCATAGGGCTACCTCAGATAAAGAACGATAATCAGGGGCCTTTTGGATATTAAAATAGCAGAAAGATGAGATTTTTTTAGTATTTCCAGTTTGCTCAGTTTTACACAGTAGAAAAATTACAAGAGGGGGCAACATGTTCTTTCATTCCCCAGTTATCCCTGTCCTGTTCCCTTGATGGAGTGCTGTAAATAAGCCATCCCTAGCTTAATTTCATAATTTCAGCTCTTCAGCCCTACCTGCCAGTTGCAGTAGCTGAGCCTCTGTGTTGGCTCTATGGGTGCTCAGAGCAGGAGAAAAGCAGGCAGTGCCACACAGCAGCAGTCTAGAAAGTGGGTGCTTTCTCAGCTGTAATTTCTCATTCTACCACTACCCTTTCCTGTTCACGTGGCCCAGTGCAAGCACATACACCTTTGTATTTGGCTGGATATAGCCAGGAAGGGGCAAGACCTATCTGGGTGATGTGAAATGGCTACAACTTGCAGTCCAATCCTGTAAAGGGATTTCTTGAACAACAGGGCCACAGTGTGTTGTGGAGCTATGTGGACAATCCAGGTGTGTGACTGATATGATAAAGAGGGCTATTCCTGGAGTTCGGTTAGCACAAACACAAAGAAGGGGGGATTGTGGATACATTCCTAGCAGAACAAGGACATCAGGTTCTAATAGGGTTGGAATGCTCTTAAAGGGGAAATGCTTAGCCAGTGTACAGGATGATATTAAAGGGGAAATGCTTAGTTGCTAGAATAGAGAAGCAGTAACCGCAAGTAGGGTAAAGTAATCAATGAGTGAGGCTTTGCTGAATATATCCAATCGCTATTAGAGGAGAAGTGTATGGACAGTGTGTTACACCTATGAAATTATTGCTTATGCTGTGTGAACCCTGCTCTGCTCTATAAGTATACCTGCACTTTGCAATAAAGTTGAAGCATTCACTATACTCCTATGGAGACTGTGTCTGCTTTCTAAAGCTCCCCTCTTCCCTGGTTAGCCCAAACAAACTGGTCGCCCTGTTCAACACAATCCACTATTCTCCTCCCTCTTTTCCCAGGTTTTTGTAACTGCCCCTACCTTTATGTAAGGCTCTGATCACTGACTCATACTTAGTTAGGCAACAGGTTTTGAAATATTTCCTCTTCTTTCCAAAAATTCACTGTGAATCATGAGAAAATTAGACAGAAATGCTCCACAGCTTATCATAGGCTTATTAGAAAGCAGATTTTAAGCAGTAAAACAAATTTGGAATTGAAGTTGCATGTTTTCCCAAGGAGAGAAAGAGAAGGAAGGAGACTGATACTGTCTGAAGCATTTTATGCACTTAATGATTCTACCATTGATGAATGAATGTTATGAGGCATAGTAGAGATTTAGAGCTGTATTGCTTGGCAAATAGAACAAGAAGTCTATGCATAACAAGGACAAATGAATACATTTTACAAAATGAGTATGATACCCTCTTTATGCTCTGTAATGATAAAGTGCAGCATATCCCAATCCTGGATCTAGGGCTGTCCAGTGTAGTGACAAACCTATGGTCCGTTTCAGAAATAATTCAGATTTACACAGATAATAGAAGATCTGTGTTTGCTGGTGGTGCTCTTCCTGAGGCTACTAGTGAGCAATAAAGGAGATTTACTTGTGGCTTTAAGAAAACTCATTTTCACTTTGTGTAGCACAATAAGAGTATTGCATAGCTTAGTGTTTTCTTCAGTTTGCTTTAGCGCGTTTTTTTTTTTCCTTTGGCAAGCAGACTCCTCACTCTAAAGAATTTAGAACCAGATTGTTTTCCAAGCAGGGACTAAATAATTTAGAAAGATTTATCATACAGGAGTGAGCTTAGACACACATTTAGGTTGGGTAGTATTTCTCTGTGTTACCAAAAGCAGTAGAGAAGGCCACCCACACTGAAAGTCCAAGTACAGTGTCCAAAACTCATAAATTGTCTTTAGCTTTTTGTGTACTTCCTCACGGTCTATTTTCCTGTGTCTGTGGCAACATGGCTGCCTGTCAGGTACCTGGCACTTTATGATTTAAACTACAGCTGTGAGAAGCTGTGAAAAAGTGTGTGTTGCCAGCAGAGTTGGTGAAAAGTATTTTTCAGTCTGGTTAGAAAGAATTAATATATTGTGACAAGCCACTGGACTGAAATGAAACCAAAAGATTGGAAGGGATTTGACAAAGTGGTTGAGTAGGTTTCCAAAGCACATGTTCTCATCCTGACAAGCCAAGAGATGGTATGGGAGCAAAGAGAGCAATCTTCAAAAAACACGACAGGAGGAATCCTGAGGACTGCAGGCCTCTAGGACTTATTTCACCAGATCAGTTGGCTGAAGCTATAACTTAAAGTAGAAAGTCTGTAAAATTGAATTGTATAATTTAAAAAAAAATATAAATGCATGTATGTATAGGTACATGCATATGGACTTATGGATGTACACAAAAAACACCCCCTCCCCCAACTTCTTTTCATCAAACACCAACTGTCTGTCTTGGGACATGACATGGAGTACTCTGTCCCCTAGCCATGCCAGGAACATCTATTGGAGGCAGAGCCTGATGAGTATCTCTACACACTCTGAGGTCTGGTTTAGGATTGGATTTGGGCGGTGATAAATTGACTGAGTTTAGAAGTGCAGGGGAGCCTAGTTTTTTTTGTTTTTATTTTACTATCTTCTCTTAAAGATTCAAGCTGCCTTTCCTTTTCCATATTAGTCACTTTACTGCCAGTGCGGAGAGAGGGGAGACCTGAATATTGCTGTTACAACTTCTGTGGGTCTTCCAGCTATAATGATGACCTTGCCTAGAACCCCAGGCAGAGTAGTCTGCTAGTCTTTGAGCTGAACCTCTGTTAAAGTATGTTAAAGAATGTGGTGTGGCCAACACACCATGGAGGGAAGCATGGGAGGCAACTTCCCACATTCACCTTGTACACAGTGACTGAACATTATTTTGTTGTATTCCTGAAGAGGTAATGCTGTTGCTGAACCACCGTCCTACCCGAGCCATTGATAATTTTACTGTAAATACATGCAATAAAATCAGCTCTATCTTTCTTACCTCTGTGAAGTCACCACGAGAGAAATTGAGATGGCTGTCCATATTAAGACAAGCAGGACTTGAATGTCTGTGGATGAGTCATAGGTTTTCCTTTTCTCAATGATTTACTGTTTCAGTGACTTGAACACCTAATACTTTGACAATTAAGTACCACCAGAAAAAAATTAGGAAAATATGGAAAACAACTTGGGGTATTGCTTCTGGGCTAAGTACTGATACTGCTAAAGGCATAGTATGCTTGCATAATCCGACCTGTGAAGTGATGGAAGTAATAACAGTTTAAGAAGCCATTCTTTTTTTGAAGAGGTGAATCCAGACTGATTTTACGAAACCACACTTAGGTACAGCAGTAATTTTCTCACCTCAATGATGTAAAAGTTCTACATGCAGCAGTCCTACAATGAAAGCTGAAGCAAGGGAGGAGTTGTTCTTTTTTGTTTTAAAGGGACTTGCATCATGAATGACTTCATCATTTACCTTTTACTAAAAAGAAAAAAGCTACAAATAAAGGAGAGAACAGACGATGCACGGAGAACATAACAGAACTATTTCCTAAGAAAAAACACTGAAATGCAACAGTCTATGTGCCAGAAGGATTTTCAAAGTGATCCACAGCTGTATGACTGAAATCTTCTCTCATGTTTCCAGCAGAGTTGGAAGAACAGACAGAGAATCCATCCTTCACATTTTAGAGTTCTGCAGCTCAAGACAAAAGCTGTGAGATGCCTGATTCCAGTTTTCATAGCAGTCCAAGAGGGCAATTTCTCATTCCTCAGCATCATGGCAGCTATAAAAAGAGCATAAGGAGAAAAGAAATAGATATTTAATACCTTAAAATCATATTAACATTGGCACATACTTATTTTCCACAATATTTTCTAAGAGTTGTACTGAAATGGAAGCCTTTCAGTAAAACAGTTGATATCTTGCCATAAAAAAGGTATAAAGAAAAGCAATTTCAGAATATGTTCAGCATGCTATGAGAATGAAGGGAAGGGAAACAAACAAGTTTGCCAAAGGTAACTAGATAAAAGCAAAATAAACAATAAAAATAAAAGCATTGTTAGTAAGTAGCACAACATGCACTTTCTTTAGCTGTGTAATTCTATTTTTGGCATAGATTCGAAAATATTTATTGCAGCAGGAGTACAAGGCCCCTCTGCTTTCTATATATGCCTTACACAGGTGGTTTCCAATTACTGAAGCCAAGTGCTCGGCACTATTCAAGAAAGGGATTTGCCACTTACAGGAAGAGCAAGAATAGAATTGTGCAGCCATACAAATTGGAATTATAAAAGAGATGTAGTACAAAACTGTTAAAACCCCTCGTACTTCCTATAACAAGCCAGCCTTCAACTAATTTGCATGAGAGCAATTAATGTGCAGACATATGATTCTATTGTATCGGTTTTACCCTGATTTTATAAGCTTTATTATTGACCTCTGTAACTGATGCTCAGTAAAATCTATGACCATTGGCCTAATCTAGCATATCGTCTCCTATAGTTCTGTCTTCCTAAATTTTCCTATATATCAAGATTTTCATTAGATCAGCTGGAGTTCACACAAAAAACCCTTCATAGTGTTGGATTGAAGGTGCTTTGTTTAATTTTGTTGGATGAATAGCTATCTCTATCACCAGTCACAACTAATCAAATATTTTGCCAGCTTTCTAGTTAGTTTGTCAACTTGTGGTTCATAGCAGCTGCTGTGAGTTAGTACCTTTTGCAGCAGGAAATATGGGAAATGCATAAATCAAAATATAGTTACAGAGAACATAAGTTCCCTGTTCTGTTTTAATAATAGGTGTGTATTGGGTGATGTTCTAGGTTTTGGGTTTTGGTGTTTGTTTTTTTCTTCTGTAACAATGTATGAGTTCAGTTATAACAAAGAAAATAAAGCTTTCCTTTCTACTCCAGAACTGGAGACCAGACATTTTGCTTGCAAATTGATAAAATGCCATTATTTTAAATACATTTTAATCTTCCTCTTGCAAATAAAATGCTGTGTTTGGCACAGAAATCCGCCTCAGTGTGCAGTCTCCAAATGGACTCCATCCAAAACCTCCTGAAGTCAATACAAAAATGTTCATGTGCTTCATCTGATACTGGATTAAGTCTTATTTTAGCTGTGACCAAGATTACTTTCACAATTCTGGCATGCTTCTGGATAGTATAGATTTGTATGTAAGTCTGTACTTACTAAAATATTTTAAATCAGTAAATAAGTAGTCATGAGGTGAAGTTTTCCCCGACTGAAGTAACAGGAAAATTCACACTGATTTTCAGAAGGCCAACATTTCATTCTTGCTTTGGTTAGTTGTAGGAAGGGTGGGATGGAGTGTCTTTCTTTTTTTAGGTTTGTCCTTTTTCTCATCATGAACTGACAAAATGAGCTACATTTTTATTACCATGTATAGGCAATTAAGACACACAGTTTCCATTAAGAATGATCTGTTACCTAAAAAAGTTAATGTTCTTATTTCTGCCTTATTCGTCTTCATTACATTGTTAATAGTAATAGAGTTGCATGCCTAATTGCACCCTAATGAAAACGTGTCCTTTTACCTATGGTGAGGAACAGATCCATGGCTAGGTGTTACGAAGAAAAGAACTTCCAAAGGAATAGTGGGATTTCTTCTGAGAGAGCTCTAAGGAGACAAAAATAGAAAATCTAGTTGTTTATCACAGCTTTTCTTTACTATCCTTTTCTCTAGTGACTTCTCCAGTGAATCAAAGTTAAGTTTCACAGCTTGCATTTAATGAACTAATTTGGATTGTGATTTTATTAAAATGCTGAACAGAACATTTTCTATTTTCTATTTCTATTTTAGTCTTTCTGTATTGAAACCATCCAGCACGCTTTAGATTGCTTTAATTGCATGCTGTTTCCCAGCTCTGTATGCAGAATAGGACTATATGTTCTTCAACCATACTCACAGGACTGCCTCTCTTTTACTGTGACATAGTAACAAAAGACCTGAGAGCTGTCATTTATTTTACAGCAATTTCAGATAACTGTCTCTTGTGGTGATAAAGTATTGCAGGATGGAGAAATGAAATGTGTTATGCTTTTAACAGGAAAGATTAATATTTACTCTTAAGTGGTGCAAGGACCAGGAAATAGATGCTACGGCTACTCTTGCGAAATAAAAAAATCCGGAGACTTGTAACAGTTTAGGTGAATCTGAAGAATCAGTGTTGATGGTGGAATCTTGTTATGTGTCTCATGAAGGATGCCGCTAGCTGAAGATGTTAGTTTTGTATTTGTAAGGTTTTCTCTGTATTGTGCTATGAATTCCTGTGCACTTTTAAGCAATAATCCTGTTATGTAAACTCTGACAGGTTCTAAATATTATTCCATACAAGTAGCTATAGGAAAACTACACAATAAGAACTACAAAATGCTTTCCACAGTGAATGCTTCTCTGCCCCTGAAAATTGATTATTCCACACTGTATATTTTCCTAAGCCATTTAAGTGCATCAGATAGTTATGGATGTTTGACATTCTAAGTGATGGTCTGGCTAGAATAGCACTTGTGTGAAGTAAGTGAATTGTTTCCAGTAAGCTTGCCACATCTATATTGTTAATATGCTACCACCTACCTTAAAAACAGTCAGTCAATTTGTTGCATGACATTTTTACATTAAGTGGATTGTATGGATTAATTGTGTTCATTCTAAATATGTCACTGATTTTTTTTCTAAATGACCTGTCCTGTTATATTTTTCCTTCCTCATAATTGATTTTCAGTGTATGAAGCACTTACTGTTTAATGCATATTGCAAAATGAAATGACAAAACCCAATAGATTGTTAAGATTTTTTTCAGTCTGTCCTTCGTCATCATAGTGTTTGCAAACAGTTGTGCCTTATCTGAAATAACGATTATTGCCAAACTATGTAGGAAGCCAGAAATAAGGACAACAAGTTTTTCTTCCCTATGGCAAATTCATTTTGCCTCACTTGACCTGCTGTTTACAAACACAGAAGGACTGGTTCAAGATGTGGTAGTCGGACGCTGTCTTGGGCTTAGTGACCATGAAATGATAGAGTTCTCCATTCTGGAGAAGTAAGGAGGTGGGTCAGCAAAACTGCCGCCATGGACTTCAGAGGGCAGACTTTGGCCTGTTCAGGACACTGGTTGAGAAAGTCCCTTAGGAGACAGTCCTGAAGGGCAAAGTCCAGGAAGACTAGGCATTCTTCGAGGAAGAAGTCTTAAAGGCGAAGAAGAAGGCTGTGACCACGTGCCATAATATGAACTGGTGGGGAAGATGACTGGCCTGGGTGAACAGGGTGCTTTTGCTGGGACTCTGGAAAGAAAATGACTCTTCAAAGAAGGGGCAGGCAACTCAAGATGAGTGCAGGGATCTTGTTAGGTCACGCAGAGAGAAAATTAGAAAAGCAAAAGCTCGGCTAGAACTCAACTTGGCCACTGTTGTAAGAGGTAATAAAAAATGTTTTTACAAATACATTGACGACAAGAAGAGCCAAGGAGAATCTCCATCCTTTAGAGTGAGTTGGGTGTTGGTCTCTTCTCCCATGTAACTCGCAATAGAACGAAAGGAAATGCCCTCAAGTTGCACTGTGGGAGGTTTGGATTGGATCTTAGGAAAACTTTCTTTACTGAAAGAGTGGTCAAGCATTGGAACAGGCTGCCCAGAGAGGTGGTGGAGTCACCATCCCTGGAGGAGTTCAAAAAACGTGTACATGTGGCACTTTGGGACACCGTTTAGTAGGCATAGTAGTTTGGGGTTGACGTTCAAATAGATGATCTTGGAAGTCTTTTCCAACCTTAATAATTCTATGATTCTATGATTAATTAGTATTTTCAAAACTCTTGTAGGACATAGCTGGTGAAGTAGTAGATATGAACTTCCTGATGAGTAAGTGATTTCCTTCTCAAAGTTGAAGTAAGCATAGGGAAATAACTAAGAAGAGGAGTGGGAATGACATGAAATTTTGTTTAAACTGTTGATCATATTACTCCATTTCTCTTGTTCTCATTATAGTTCTCTTCATTGAAAGATATGCCAGAGACATACTGTCATTGCAACAGGTAGTGGCAAGAAAAGAGTGACTTAGAAAGCTTGAAATACTTCAGCCTATCTGTCAGTGGCCAAAGATAGCTTGACAGAATTGTGTTTCTGCTTAGTCTGAGGGGTAAGTCATGATTTCAAAATATCTGAAGAGCAGCCAGGACAGAGTACTAGGGTTTGATTTTCTTGTTATAAGCCTAAAGCCTCTCAAGGCAAGTGAAGGTTTCTGAGCCTTTGTTTAATAGCTAAGTGACGGGAGATTTGGGTTATCTTTTCAAAAGCTGAGAGAATGTCTGAGAGGTAAAACTATGTGTTCAGTCTGATAGTTCAAAGAAAATATTTTAAGTTCAGAGTCCTTTTTTTTATTTTATTTTTTTAATAGTTTCTTAGATTTTGTCCTCTCTGGTTGTCTCTTATATTTAATCAGATTTGGGGTCACAAGCTTACATGACTGAGCAATCTCCTGTTGACCATGTGGGTTTTGCTGATGAGAAGACACTAGGGTTTGTTGGAGTGCAGCTCTATTCAAGAGGTAAAATCTTTAGTGCTGAAGTCTATTGATCTACCAACATGAGTTGCTGATGTAATATAGAAATAGTCAAATTATTTACGATCAGAGCTTTAGTATGTCCATCTGACTCATCCCGCTTTCCAGTGATATTTGAGAACAGAAAACTTCTGCAATTTCTGAGACATATGACATTTTGTCCCGTAGCTGTAGTCCTTTATAAAAGGAGCAAAGTTATTTTCTTAATTTATTCTGGATAACGGGAAATTGCCATATCTTATGACATCTTTAAAAAGACCAATCTTACTTTTAATTGCTTAATTAATCATAGCATGACAGGGGCACAATCTTCAAGGGCATTTCGGTTTTTTCTTGCCTACGAAGTGTGGTTGGCTGCTTTCTTCATCAAAGCTAGCTGTTTGATAGTAGAGAATATAGCTAAGATGGTTGATCAAACAGACACAAGATCATCATTGACACTTTAGTGTAAGATGACTGACCTAGCTAGATATTTCTATCCCATTGGTGTGGATGAGCTCGTGTGATCTCTGCCCCAGCTGTCAGAAGGAATATGCCCTTCTGTTTCAGACAAACATAGATTAAAACAACCCCACAAACCTAAAATATAACAGAAAGCCTAAATGCAGAGTGCCTAATTTGAAAACAGCCGAGGCTTCAGGTTCTCTGTACTGGTCAATGGACACATTACTTCTCACCACTCAGAAACATGCTGCTTTCTTTGTCACACAACCTGTCTTATCTCATTAGCACAATGACTTGAAAATGTTGACAGCATGTAATGGTTTTCACTGCATATGGTAAGAAGTGATTTTAAACCAATTTGCTGTTTTCTTTGTAGGCAGAGTGTGACTGCTGATTGTTGCTAAGGTCCCCTAAAAGTTATTCATTTGCCAAAATTCCCATAGGTAAAAATATGAAACTGTGAAACAGATGATACAGTGCACAAACATGCTTGTTTCTTTCTCTGTATGTTAATGAAGTCGCACTCATTCCCAACTGGTAGCTCTATACATTGCTATGAATGCATTCAGACTGAACCAACCAACATTAAGTGACTCAAAAGACAGTTTCTTCGTTGGCTCATTGTTTCCCTGAATGCTATTAAAGCATAGCTAATTCACAGAGCTGAAAGCTTAAGATTTTTCCAAATACATTGTCTGCATCTAATAAACATATTTAAATGTTAGACTTCTTTCTTCTCATTAACCACAACCCATAGCATTTTTTTCCCATAGCATTAACGGGGTGATCAAAGCTTTCAAAAAAAGTCCTACCTGTCCGTTCTATGGATTTACTATTACTAGCAGCTCACCATTTAGCAACCTTACATGATGAACTCTGTATTTAGTTCTGAGCTAATGTTTGACTGCTGACCAGCAGTCAGAGAAGAAATGTTAAAAATGAAATGTAAAAACAATTTTCAAATTGTCTCATCTCTGATAGCGAGAGCTGCTTTAAGCAATGGTGCTCTTTTTTTTCACATTATTCCTGCTAGATTTAACCTTCTGTCCCCTTTCTAGACTCTGCGTTTAATGGGAGACTGGCACTAGAAAGCTCTTAAAATTCTCAAGTCCTGTGGTAATACTCTGGATCATTGGTGGTGGGTGATGTTCTTTGCACTGTTGCTGTATGTAGAAATCACATAAGCAAAGTTAATCAGAGAATTGCATTGTTTTCAGGCAAGACTTTGAATACTTCTGTTCTACCTGATTTAATGTACTTGATTGGGGAACTGCTTGTATTTTTTTCCTCTTAAAAAAAGTTCTTGCACCAGTATCCTTTCTTCTATGGAAAGTTTTGGGTTGTTTGGGGTTTTTTTAAATAAACAAAGTGGCACAAAATTTTTCCTCCTTCACCAGTGAACCCTTTGACTATTGGCAACTACCATAACAATTAAATCTGTAAGTGTTCTCATGAAAATTGTCATGAAGTCAGAGGGATTTTTCAGGGGAAAGGAAAGACCGGTTGTAACTTTCTTGTATTCATTTTTGCTGAGAAAGGAATTCTTTATCAAGTTCAGAAGACCTTACCTAGCCCCATGAATCCCACTTTAGTCAAATGGCTACTGGATACCTCAGGTTATTGCTGTGGAGTTAGTTTTGAGAAAGGGATTGAAGTGTTCTCTCAAAGCCTGTATTTGCAATGTTTTCATTATTCCTCTGAAGAATATGGAAAGAATCTGAATTTTATTTTTGTTATGATACAAATATGCTTTTTGAGAAACAGACCTAAATGATTAACCTGAAAATAAAAGGCAAGATGAAGTGCTTGAAATGTTGAAAGGCCATGCTGACTGATACAGTACTTCTAATCTAAGTTTGTATGTGTAAAATTTGACCTTTTATGTCTCTGATTTATTTTCTCTTGAGTTAAGTTTTGAAATTATGTTATGATCTGAGGCTGGCAAACCTACTAAGTTTGGAAAAGTAATGTTTCTTCACTTACCTGGCAGATTGTCAAGTTCTAAAGGCAGAAAGCAAATATCCCATTTGGATATATGCATTCACAGCTTTCTCCTGTTCCCTGAACTTGCTGGAATCACAAGCAACCAGGTAGATGAAAGGAGTCTTCCTAGCTGATGCCTCATTTCATTGGATTTATTGGTATGCAGCCTTCAGACATGCATTTAAATCTTATGCTTAGTGCTGGCCTGAAAGCTTACAACCTTGGGTCACAAATAGGCTTTGTCATGTGCAGGGACTCTGCTCTAGAGTGCCACTGGCTGCATTTTATTTTGCTGCTTCAACATTTTTTATTTAGTTTCCTCCTGTTATATCTAGCTCAGCTGTTAGCCTGTGGCTCCAAGCTGCTGTCATTTGATTTAACCACTCAAAAATCAGTTAAGTCAAAATTAATTAACGAATTCATGTTTCCTTACTCCTGAGCTCTCCTAAATAATTCGTTTTCAATTTACTCAAAGTACTAAAAACATTTGGCTTGGCATTATTTGTCCAAGGTGACTATGAAAATGGAACTGCTCAAAAAACTATTTGGAAAATGGTGCTTTTGAAATGCTTACAATATTGTTTTAAAATGCCTAGTTTTATTGTAGACAAGGGGAAAAATGTAAGTCTTACTTTCAGAAGTGATGGAAACTGAATGAGAAATAAATATGGCATAATATCTGTTTTCCCATATGGTGAAATGGGTCTTGGGAAAAAAAAAATAAAAAAAGTTGGACTGTACTAATTCTCCTGGAATTAAAGACACACTTGATGCAGAAACTCATCAGAGCTGAAGTATAAACAGTAACCTTTTTTTCTTCTGTGGCACACCACAGATAGAGAATATGCACACTACAGCATCATATGAAGCTACTAATTGTAGGATCACTAAAAATTTTGGTTTACTTTTATAGAAAGTGGGTTTGTTTTGGTTTGGTTTTTTTAAGAGAACAGAAGGAAGGCATGCACAGTAGCAGGGGAGCCTGTCACTCCTTGCATCTTGGGTTTCCTAAAATGAAGTTGACCTTTCAACAATGCCAGGATGATTTCTGTGACATACCAGCAGCAGAAGACAGTGGAACTCGAGAAATATTAAAGGAGCTTTCAACAATGAGTGAATATGAGCTTAGAGTAGTACTTTGCCCCTATTGATTTATTTTTTAAGTATTAGCTTAATCACAGTCGGTAACTGTGATTTTTTCAAAGACAAATGATGGCTAAAGTTACTGACAGATGAGTCAGATTTCCTAGGTAATCTGATACCTGCAATTTTTTTAAGGTAAAGTTTCCTAATCCAAGTCAGGTGAGCACTGCCAAGTGTTGCTGGAGTCTGTGCAGGTTATGTTCTGCTTTGATTCTTGCCTCATAGTGTCTGACCCATCTGGCAACAAAGCCTCACACAGCTGCTCTCTCCCTGCCCTGCCCCCCCCCCACCCCTCAATGGGATGGGGGAGATAACCAGAAGGTTAAAAGTGAGAAAACTCGTGGGACAGTTTAACAGGGAAAGCAAAGGCTGTGCATGCAAGCAAATTAAAACAAGGAATTCATTCACTACTACCCATCAGCAGGCAGGTGCTCAGCTATCCCCAGGTAAGCAGGGTTCCATCATGCGTAACGGTGACTTGGGAAGACAAAACACCATCACTCCAAACATCCTCCACTTACTTCTTCTTCCCCAGCTTTATATACCGAGAATGATGTCGTATGTTCTGGAATATCCCTTTGGTCTGTTGGGGTCAGCTGTCCCAGATGTGTCCACTCCCAACTTCTTGTGCACCCCAAGCCTACTCACTAGTGTGGTGGGGTGGGAAGCAGAAAAGGCCTTGACTCTGTGTAAGTGCTACTCAGCAATAACAGAAACATCCCAGTGTTATCAACACTGTTTCCAGCACAAATCCAAATCATAGCCCCATATTGGCTTCTATGAAGAAAATTAACTCTATCCCAGCCAAAACCAGCACACATAGTTTGCTTTTTGAGGTAGCTGGAGATATTACTCTAACTTTATAATCCTCATGGTGGAAAGAAAAAAATTAGTGTGAAATATACTTTAATATAAACTAAAGGAGCATATTGTGTGATGGCATTGTTTTATAATGCTTATGTTAAAGTCCACAGGAATTCCTTTCTTGATTTTAGTTCCCAGAGGTGTGGGATCACAAAAAAGTTGATGATACGTGCAGGAGGGAAGGACATTCTAGGTAGTTTGTTATGCAAGAGCTTAATAAACACCCACTTTTTGGATGACGTTTTCAGTTTTATTTCCTCTGTGCCCCCAGTGAGGGAGAGTTGGTGTGGTGAGGTGCTGATTCATGTGTCCATATGGGAAATTCAGATCAGCAAAGCCATGTTGAGACTTTACATTAGCTAAGATGCATCAAACTTTTTCTGAAGGAAGGGGAAAGATTTGCCTATAGAGAAGGGAAGCAGCATTAGTTTGTTGGTAAAAGAAAATTTAAAATATTTTTTTAACCATCACACTTTTAATTAGGGACAGCCTTTTGTCTCTTTATTTAGACAATTCATTTAGAGGGATAACCTTGATAGATAGTTAAGATTGACTTCTTGAAATTTGGGGCATGCCCTGATCATTGTTCCAGATGACTTGTCAGCTGTCTCATGTAAGCATGCTTAGAAATTCTCAAGACGTATTTTCGTACCTATTCACAGGTACTCCAACAGCTCTGCATAAAGTTTCAGCCATGCAGACATTTGCAGTAGAGGTGTAAATATTTGTTCTGGAGTTGTTTGAAGCACCATTGCTATAGTGTCGGTTTGATAGTGCTTGGAAAGAATATGTATTGCTGAGAAGTGAGGCTGTATATAATCAGGATACAAGATCTGCAGGGAGGCATTTGACTTTGTTTCATTTTATTTTATTTTGGTTTTACATGCAAAAAAATAAAAATATGTTCAGATAGATGTTCAGAAGGAATAGCTCCCACTGCTTCACAGATACACTATGGCTCCTTCCCATGAATAAGATGATCCTGTGGTTTTTCCAGATTTGAGCTCAGCCACAGTTGACGTCATTGTTGGCAAACAAAAAGGGAAAAAATTAAACTGTTCATATCACACAATCCTATTCTATGGTATTTATCATCAATAAAGAGGAGGTATGTCTGGCATCTTTGTTTTCTTGATCACTGCAGCCCCGTCCTTGAAAGAGTAAACTGGCAAAAAGACACTGAAGAGAAGCCAGGCCTATGTACAAACAGTTCATCCCTCTCTAGCTACTCTAATATCCTTACGATTTCCCCCTAGAAAACAGAACATCTGCTCATTTGAAAGGCTGTAACTCTACAAATTGCCCTCTAACCAGAGATGTTAAAAATGACAGTTGTTTTGTAGGAAATTTTGAAATATGTATTTGTGTACTGGAAAAAGAAAGTTATGGCAAAGCAATTGATTTTTTTTGCATGCTAGGGACATAAAAATATTGTGTTCTTTGGGTGTTTTGCAAATAGTTTTGAACAAAAAAAAAATTTTTCCCTGAAATTTTAGTTCACCTGAAACCTTTAAAAAGATCCTATTTATTCCAATTAAAGATTCAGATGGAAGGAAAACTTCATCAACATTATTGATTTCCTTCAAAGCTTTTTTCACATAATTAAATATATAGAACCTTTGATCAGACTTCTGCACCAATTTTTCTTCTACTTATGCCCATCTGAATCAATAGTAATTTCCTCTCCATTTCTATTATAGCACTAGAATTAAAAGATGGAGAATTTGACGTCTGGAACTGTTCTGAAATTGTGCTGCTTTTGTTTCACACGGAGCTCTGCATCCTTCTGCACGTGTTCCGTTGCCAACATGCCACACGTATGCTAGGTTGCTTTATAAGCCACACTTAGCTGAGAGTGGATGCTGAGCAGGGAGGGAGCCAGTTCCTAACCTTCTTCACTGACTGTTTTATTTCTAGCCTGCCTTGCTGCAAAATGTTTTAAATTCAGTCGCTAGACTTGGCATTCAAATGCATTTTCAGCCTGAGGCCTAGGAGCAGCTTTGTGCCATCTTCCAGCAGAGCTCAGTTCTGCCCCTGTGCACTCTTCTGCTCTGACCCAGCAAGCTGTCTGGTGGCATCACTGACTCTCTTGGTGGCTCTACTTTGTTCATGCACTTGGGTGTTTTGTGTGCGACTGAGGTATAGTCACTATATTTTTTTTGATGTGCAGAAATTTCTTTGTTTTTCTTTGTACATCCCTTTCCACTCTTCTACCTAGAGCTGCCTGCCCAACTCTTGCCCCTCCTTGGTCCTTGCTTTCATTCCTAAAGGAGGCCTAGATTCACAGACTGGCTTTACTACCTGAGCAAGAAATTGATATCTGGCTTTATTCAAGAGACATTATTTTACTGACGCATTGCCGTTTTTTAGAGTGACTGCATATATATTATTTTAAAAACAAAATGGCAGTAATTACTTGTGTTATTTATATTTTTTGAGTAAAAATAATTATAACTTTTACTAGGAATAGTTCTTAAATAAATATTTGTATTAATAATTAATTACTCAGTGGGAACTAATTGCCTGTCACAGTGATGTGCAGCATGAGACACTTCTTTAAGTGCAATAAATAGCAGGCTGTTCCCATAAACATATGTTGAAATCATAGGCACTGAGTAATGAAAATCATGCATCATAAAGAGAACAGTATGGCAGAAGTTCTGCAAAACAACCTTAATTTATCACAGATTCTGACTTGGCAATTACAAAACACATAGCTGCAGTGGAGCAGATTCCCAACTGACATAACTTGCTGTAATGTCGTCAAAGCTGGTAACCACCAGTTTAGAATTTGGGTGAAGATTATGAAGTTTGGGTCACATATGTCAAAGTGCTTTGAGGTGCATTCTGCAGGGGTTTCTGGATTTGGATGCTCAGCTGTTTGCAGTGCTGTTGCTTTCAATGCCCACCTTTTTACTTCGCACTGAATTGGAATAGTTGAATTATGTTCAGCTGTGGCTGGGGCAGAGTTTGTGCTTTGCTTATCAGGTTTGCCAAGCACATGGGCCAAGACAGCAGTATGAATCTACCTGGAATCCCAGAATGTGTTAGTGGAAGATCCGAATTTCTTTCATAGTAGCTTGGTTATGGGCTTTGTCTGCTTCAGAACAGACTTCTCTTTACTTGGTATCTGGCATTCCTTCTGTTCTACACAGGTAAAAAGGACTGATCCCAAAAGTATTGCCATCTAGGACTGCTTCACTCAACAGAGCCTTCTTTCCATGTAGAGTCAGACTTTAATTTAGACAGAACACGGCCAGGGATGATGCAAAGAGAGGAAGGTAACGCTGAAAGTTTGTGAGAAGCCATTGATGTTACTTGTAAATCTTCATCATTTCTCTCTATTTATAATCATAGGATGATGAGGGATGATGTATGTGTGATTTTTATGCTCAGAGTGAGGACCAAAAACTGCTCTGTAGGAGGATCATAGTTGAGCAGCTATTCTTAAAACCGTATCAGTTCAAGTGCTTACTGCTTGCACTGTACAGTTAACTGGAAGTGTGATACTTGTGGCTCTAATGCTTTATGGATGAAAGTTCATACAGGAATGCAGAACCAGTGTTCCAATTATTCCAGTTAGTGTCTCTGAGCTTTTCCATGAATGGCCAGACAACCTGTGACTGATGATCCAATTTGGTTTTGGGTATCAGGGAAAGATAAACCTGTAGCACAGCTCAGGTTTAGAAATGCATTCCCACCTGTAAAAGAGACTGGGTGCAAAGGACAAATAAGCACACTTAAGGATTTTATGGGTGAAAGGAGATAAAGCTGGACATGAACATTTGTAGACATATGAGTTGAGACAGCAATGAAAATATATCCTAAATCACCAAGATTAATAAAATTGCTCAGTTACACCTTGGGATCTGCAAACTCCCCAACTAATCTGGGACTGATAGCTCTCCCACACTTCAGCAGCACTCCCAGCCACTATTTATCCACCTTTCAAGCCTTCCTTACGAATTTTCACTGCTGTCCTTTAGGCAAATGACAAATTGAAGCTTCTGGTTTTTTGCCAAAACCAATTTGTTTTGTTGTCTTTCACTTCTCTGACCCTGTCTATCTTGACTAGCTCTTGCTTTCAGTCTCTACCTTAGACTGTAGCATTCTGGAGTAAAGACTGTCATTTCAAAGAGAGTCTGGGTATGGCATTCCCAGGTATGGCCATTACAGAAATAAAAAAAATTATTTTGCTTGGATTGCATTGAGGTTTAAAGTCTATAGTCCCTTGGTTAAAATGAGAAAGGAAGAAGATTTGGGTAAGGAAAAACCAAAGAAAGCCAAAGCTTCTATCTAAAAGGCTGTGATTAAAACCAGGCAAAAGTTCCATTCACTTTGGAAGAGAAAAAATTTTGAGTTGCATTTACATCTTGCGTGCTGACAGTTTTCTCATTGGTAAATGCTGCAGCACACATTGACTTACATGTGTTTTTTTTAATTTAAAGATGTTTACTGGAGGAAAGAACCACTGATACAGGCCATCTTGAAAAAAACTCTGGCCTCTGGGGTTTTTTTAGAGTTAAAGGATTCTAAGCTGTAGTATTAAGATTTTTCTTCTAGAAATGAAGAAAGGTATTACTGAGAAGGAGCAATGTGACCAAATTTTGTAGTAGTAACTCTTATTTAAACCTGATATTTGGAGCTCCAAAAGAACAAAAATAACATTTGTCAGTATTCTCTCAAGATTCAAAATTACCAGGGATATCAATCCTAATGCTTCAGGGCATGAACTGATTTATTGCTAGGATTATGAAGATATTCTGCAATGTAACTTAGTGCAACTAGGTAGATAAGCTACTTCTCCCTCCTGATAATTAGAAATTGTAAGTGTGGGCCATTGCTAGAGTCAGGCTTCTAGATTTGATTAAATTTTTTTTTCTCCAGCAAGGTAGTCTCTAAACTCTTGAACACTCAATCTTTTACCAGATTATTTAAAATAAACAAAGCCATTCTTTAGGTTTTGTTCTGCAAAGTCGTTTTAATTTTGAACTTCCACTTCTGTAAGCATTTATAGGCATATGCTTTAGCAGTAGAAGATCTGTCCTTTTAGAAAAAAATGGTAACAAAACTGTTGCTCTGCATGAGTTATATTCAGAGCACAGTGGGCAGAGGTCTCTAACTCTGGACTTTGGAAGTAAGGATGCATGAGGTTGTTTCAGTTTAGAATGTTTGCATCAAGTTTCTACTTAGAATGCTTCAATTGGGGAGTGAATGCAATGTGGTAGTCACATTGCCTATTAAAGGTCTCAAGAGAGAGTCATTAGTGAACTCCCAAAAAAATCCTGGTAGGAATTCAAGTGAGCGGTGTCCATTAGATAGATAAATCTCCAGTGATTTCAGCCAGAAATGACTGCTGCAAGCCAGAGGCAGAGCAGAAGCTAAACGAGGAAATAGGTATTCTCCAGAAGGGGATGGCTGGATCTCAGCCCTGCTTGTTGCCCTAGCTCTGGTTATTGACTCAGCCAGAGAGGTGGCAGTGATGGAAAAGGGTAGCACCCTAAAGTGAAAAGAGACAGAGAGGCTATAGCAGATGGAAAGCTTTAAGTGGAAAGGGAGTAATATCTCAACTATAATGAGAAAGGAGAGGACATGCTAAAGGGGAGCATGGTCTCATTTCTGTGGAAAAGCTGCTGCAGGAAAATGGCCAGACATATACCCCAAAAGCTCCAGCCTATAATATATCTATGTGTCTCTGTGTGTAGAGAGATATACACATGCACACACCTATGTATTCACCCTGTAAGGTTGAATCATTTAATTGGAAAGGAGACTAGTTCATAAATGACATTTAGTTCATCATGTTCCCTTCAGTGTGCATGCCTGCCCAGTTTGTACGTATGGGCATCTCTCACCCCTGGCAGGAGGACAAAATAGTGTTAGGTCTTCTCTGCATGACTCATTTTTCTTTAGTGCATTTAAACAACCTCTACAACTCTTTTCCTGCCCCACTGGGGAAGAATTCTCCCCTTTGTTTCCCAGCCATGAAAATGAAATAGTTAAGAAATGCAGAGTAAATATGCTCAGTTGTATTAAGAACTGATAGGAACTATGACTTTGGTGTATAAGGAATAATGTAACAGAATTAGTACTTAGTTAAAATCGTGTACTATAAGAAATATGTCCCTCAGTTTTGCTTGTAATTTAATTTTCTTTCTGAATGAGCTATGCACAGTGTTGTTTTCAAGTTTCAGATTTGTTAATATTCTCTCTTTAAGCTCTTTCTTGAAAAGCTGATGGAAAACTTTAGGCTACTACAAGGGAGGTTTTCTTTTGGTTGTGAATTTGTACCACAGTATGGGGTCATAAGCAGGATTTTGAAACAACAGAGGATCTGGTAGTTTGACAGTTAATCACTGGTGACTTCAGATGTGCTTCCATTAAGCTCATTGGAAACACAGAGTTGCTTATGCCTCTGTGAAGAAAGAGACCCTTACTGTGAGTTCATTATAGTATTTTACCTATTTTAGCAAAAAAAAAGAAACTTTTAATGAGATTCACTTTTGCTGTTGAAGATTTAAGATTCTGGTTTCCTCAGACACCCCTGATAAATGTTTTTTCAGTTGCAGCCATGTGTAAAACCAAATCTATTTGGGCTGAACTTCAGTGGGGGCAGAAAGTGGAGGTTTAACTTTTTTTAGTGCTCATTTGTGAACCTGTGCTTGATTGGAAATTACTTTTCTTTGTCGGGATATTTTATTGTAATAATTCACTTTTTGAAGTAAATGCTAAATTTAAATGGGAATATTTTTGGTTTATTTTAAGGAACAGTGGTTGCATGTTCCTTATGGTTTCATTACATTAAAATAATCTTTTGGAATATATAGACTTAGGACACACAGAGTAAGTTGTGACCCTTCTTATTGCCCTTGTCAATGTGAAGCATGCTTCGAAGTCCAAAAAATTTGTTGGGAAGGACTCTCACTGGTTTCAGAAACTGAGACTGCTCTTATGGTGCTAGGGTTTTCCAGCATGCTGTTCTGCTCCTGTATTTTGTTCTAAGTATCTAAATCATATTCACAGAGTTGGCATTTCTCAAGTTCAAATAGGTTACAAGCTACCTACTCAGTTACTTTATTGTCAGTAGCTCAAGAGGTTAAAATCCCAAATCACAAATGAAAGTACTGTGCAGGCTTAATACTTGGAGCAAACCCTGGAACTACATTCCTAAATATCTTTTCTACAAAAAAATGGTAGGGATTTTTCTTAAAAAAATAATTGCAGTGGGAACATTAAAAAATGCCCTTTATTTTTTCTGCTGAGCAGTATCTAGCTAGGCTGAGCTTCAGAGTTCATCTATGCATAGTGATTCCCCATCAGAATTTCTTAGGCAAATTGATAAGTTCCTTGCTCTTGCAGTATCGTTAACTCTGTTCACCCTTGTTTAATTTTTTGTGTAAAACTACATTTTAAGATTGACATTGATATAATAAAGGCAAGAAAATAAACTTGTAATGCTGCATAATAATAAGCTCTAACAGAAATATGCATCTCTCTACTTTTTAAAGAAAAAAAAATACATTGCCTGTTGGGTGGTATAAGCCAACCTATTTAACTGTTCTGTCAGATAATGGATTTGGAATCAAAGAAAAATCACTCTCTAGGACAGTCTTCTAAACTCTCTATGGCTGAAATTCTCTGCAAAATTGAGTCTTTGCAGGACTAGGACCTTAATCTTCCCATAGTCCTGTATTTTCTGACTAATATCTGAAAGGTATTTAGACCATCTCCTGACAAATCTCATTTTTACATTGATGCATATTGCCACTACTGTGGTCTATCTTCCATCACTGCCTGTCTCACATAACTGTATTAGAATTGGAGAAAGAGAAGGAATAGGCAGTATTTTCTTTTTTTTATTTATTTTATATATATATTTTTAGCAGGGAAGCCTAAATGCTACTCTACCTTACTTTAAAAAAATCTGTATGTTTTTTTTGACAAACCATAAGTTTGTAGACTTACAGAACAGTAGATCTTGGCATAATAAAGGAAAGTCTAGTTAGGTTGATTTATATTATGTTGTATGATTGCAGAGGATTAAAGATACCTCCCTTTTCCAGTCATATATCTGAGTTAAGTTTTAAAGGTAGGCCAAAGAAACCATGGAGTTTTTTTCCTCAGATAGGATGCTTGATCCAAGCAACAAACGCATCAGCACCCTTTTTATCTGCAAATTCAACACTATGACAAACACAGGAATTAAGTTTATCTTTTGTAAAGCGAGCCACAGTCTGCCTTATGGTTATCCTATAACCTAGCATGCTCTTGCTAAAGGTCTCTCTAATCATGCCACCCTGTTCAAATAATTCCTCTAGTTCCTGGTTGTGCTATGTATCAAATCCAACTTCCTTTATAATTAAAAACCTAACTCTATATATTTGCCCTTGCATTAGATCCTCCACTGGTGAAAGTTTTCACAACCCCATTAAAATGAAAATAAAAAAGAAAAAGAATAAAAGTATATAAATATATATGGAAAAAAATTCTGACATCCTATTAAAAAACAAAACTAAATCTTGTTTATCTTGTTTAAGTATACTTCATAGCAATGATGAGTACTCTTCCTTATTCTACTGCTTGATTAATGAGCACAGAAGTTTTCATGAAGATTCTCTTTGCAATAAATGATCTAGTATTTATTAACTAGCGATATTTTGCTTTTTCACTTTAATTTTTATCACTGAATTCTTGACTGAATCTATGGAATGCTGTTTATGCAAGTACATAAGTTGTAATTAAAGCAAACACTGGTGGTGTGCGGGACTGGCAGTTTGTTCAGTAGTGTTCAGAACTCAACCAGTGGAGCTGCGTCTAAGACACCGAGTGTCAAGATCGTGCTTGATGGTATAAGACAACAGATGTGTAATCCATAAATGAAATATTGTAAGCTGTGTGAATAATCATATAATGGGAAAGAGAGGGGTTCTCTCTCACTATCTCCACATTTGGTTATATAAACACCACACAAGAGCGAAAATATGATTAAACCCACGGGGCTTCCTGCCAGTACATTTGCTGTTTCACTTTATGTGGTCTGGGATACCTTATTACTCTGCCAGAACTCCCACTGTCATGTGTCTATACTACCATGAAGGATAATTATGGTTAATACTCCTTTTTTAGTACTCTTTTTCATAAGGTAGAATACAGTCGTGTAAAATATTTTCACCCTTCATCTGAGCTTAGAAGCTGCTTAGGAAAGCTGTGTCAATTTGAACCATGGAAAATAAAAATGGAGGTGTATCTGTGAATTTTTTATTGTTCTCTATAATTTATCATTTCTGTTCACATTTTACAAGTCACAAATAATGAAACTTCAAGCATACGTGATATACCACGTTACATATTAGAAAAGACTGAAAAGGATAGAAATGTGTAATTTTTCCCTATGCTTTCTCACTCCCACTGGAGTAAAGTATTAGGAACTCCCAGGAACTGAATGTTTGTAAAGATACAGCCTTGACATATTCACATCAGTAAAAGAGGCCTTTCTACCAAAATCTGCAGACCATGACAAAACCAGAAGATTGCTGAGAAATACCTTGGGAGTGTAGGAGACAACCTGTAGGAAGCTGCCTCTATTACGTTCTAGGCTGAATTAAAAAGTATTCTCTTCATTTAAAGTTGCAGTCTATTAAGTGTACCTCCAGTGGGGTTTTCTTTTGTACAGTATGCAAAATAACGAAACAGAGACAATATAGCACATAATTGCAAGAGGCATTGACTTGACTGCAGTAACAGTATTTTTTTAAATTGTTTTCACTAATTTACAAGGACTTGTATTTTTACTCAAATCTGCAGCTGCTGTGTGTTGAAGGTCTACTACTGATTTCCTCAGTGTGTAGATAAAAGCCTTGGTGATTTTTTTGTAGCTGTAAGGAGTAACTATGTAGACAAACAGAACTGACAATGCTTTAGTCACAAATTACCACTTTACTCAGGTGTTAGTAGAAAGTCGCTGTCCTTATACCAGCAGAGGGGTGGAAGGGAATCTCTAGAGAGCTGTTGATGACCTTCAGCGTGTAATCATTCTTCTGTCAGCCTGTGGGAAATTGGATAACAAAAGCTCGAAGATGTCTCTATGAGGTCTCACAAAAACTTTGTATGACTGAGTTTGTATCATTCTTGGCAATAACTTCATTTTACAGTTTAATAGGGTAGGATGACATATCATTTGGAATAAACAATTTAGCCAACCACTTTCTGCCAGAGCTCAGATATAATGGCAGCTTCTCAACCTACAAGGCCAGAATTCACACCAAATAAGTAAGTACTGCAAGTGTTCTTTTGAGTAATATGTAGAAAGACTAAGTTAACATTACACTTGCTTGTGTTTCACACACTTTTAAAATATTTTTTAACTGTGCTGTGATTTAAATAGTTGATATTAAGCTTACATTGGGAAAAATAGTTTTGAAGTACAGAAATCTGTCATTTAGAAATCTTGGATGATACTTTGAATGTACAGAGGCTTGTAAATGGGTGGCAAATCGCATTCTATAGCCTTACTTTATGAATAGCCCAATTGTAAGTAATCCAAATTTCAAAGAACAGGCTGGCCTGAGGAGGTGTGTACAAGTGATTAGAATTTCAAAGAGCTCAGAATAAACACCAGCTCTTTGATGGGATAATTTATGCATGAAGTGGCAGGAAGAGCTGCCTGAGTTCTTGGAAAGTTTGCATGGAGCAGCATTAAGGCCTTAAAATAAGTTTTGATATTTGATTACTGGAAATGTGAATGCAGTATGAGACATTTACTGAATTAAGGCACTGACGAAGGTTCCCTCATGAAGAATGTACTGAAGGCAGTCAGTACTTTAAGATTTGCGCAAAAAGGACAAGTAGTACCAAAGAAAAGCATGCATTATTAATTCAGTAAAAATTAAGTATGATCATGAGGAAGATTTTTTTTTGTGCAATATTAAAGCATTAGCTGTAAGAAGGAATTTCTGTTTTTCTATTTGAATGGGGAAGAAGAAAGGTTGGGGTGCTGTGTTTATCAGTCTACTTTTGGGATATATCCTGGTTATCTTTCATTTTCTGTCTGCATGTAAAGTTAAACTTTCAGATCTGAGGATACAAAAGGGTATGTCTGAGAATTACAAAGTACTGGCCAACCTATTTTCAGCTGTTTGGTGTCTGTCTGGTCTCATCCATGTTATTATGATGTTGAACATCATATTGGAAAACAAGTACTCAAAAATCAAAGTGTAGAAAATGTAGAACTTCAGTGACTTCGACCCCAAGCTTTTAGTCCGTTTGGGACTATGTGGTGTAATCAAGAGGTTAATGAGTTTTAGAAAGGGCTGTAGAGTGTTTTTACAGGCTTTCAAATCAAATATTGTGCTTCATGTCCCAGGAATACCAGATATACAGCTTCGAAAACCGAATGTATTGAGTGATGTTCACATCTTACTTTTAAACTTTGGGGAGTAGGTATTGTCAGAGACAATGTTAATGCTGCCAGAGTAATGGTTTGCTCCAATGCTGTATCTTTTCTGTTCAGTGTTTTTTAGCAAGATGTAAAGCTGCTTGTTTTTCCTGAGACATGTTTACAAAAACAATGTAAAAATAATAAGAGAATTTATATTATTCTTATATATTTATATATTGAGCAGCATTTACACGAGTAATCTGTCAAGCCCCACCAGTGATCAAAGTACAATGGATTCAGTAATTTAAACTGTCCTTAGAAGAAATGTATTTCCATTTCAAAGACATCTTTGCTCTTGTTAGACAATACAAGTAGTATTGGAATCATTATATCTTTGTAACTGGTAACCCTCAAAGTAGTTTGTTATTAATGCAAAGAAACCAGTGCCCATCCAACAGAGAAGAATATGTAGCCGTGTAGGAAGGTACTCAAAAGCATTGCCAAAGAAATGGCAGAAAACCTACGCTAAATAGTGACATTCATTCCCGTGTGAATTCAGTCGCTCGGAATTACTCAGTGCTCCATTCCTGTCTCTTAGAAGTTTTGGAAGATGAACAAATGCAGCTGCATCTGTTTTTTACTACCACAACTTTGGTTTCCTGCTACCTAATGAACTTCATGTACAGCATATAGATAAATACGGGTAATGGATGCAACATAGCCAAATACAGCAAAAATTGTTGTGGTTACTGTGCTAGGGTCCAGTAAGGATTCTGTAGCATAACATTTTAGAACACCTTTATTTGAGAAAAGTAGCAGCTCTGTAAGCCATCACAATCGCTTTACAATGATATCTAAGAGTGGTTACTACTCTCTCCTCCCATGGGCATTTCTGCAAGACAAATTAATTCCAAAATGCATTCTGGTTTTTCTTCTGCTATTTGTTACTGTAAAAAAAAAACAACTGAATTTTAAAATCTCATATCACTGTTCTGAACTTCAGGTTTCAACCCAGAAAAAGAGCAGTTCCATATTTTCTTTGGCAGAAGCTTATGTATCAGCACAAGCAAAAAGAAATATTATCATTTTAGTAGGCAGACTAATGTACTCACCTAATGATGATAACATTGTCTTATTTGTGGACCAGCCTTTGCTAGAATGCAAGAAAGAGAGCATCCATAGAAAACTAAAATAGAAGTTAAACCAAACAAAATATTTTAATCTATGGAGCTCACTGCTACAGGATATTATCCAAGTCAATATGTTAATACCTTTTTATATATACATTAAACCATAAATAACCAGAGCAAAGTAAAATACTTTTTTCAGTTTTGTCTGCTGTATTAATCTTCGTGATTCATGATGTATGAGCAGGTCAGCCAATAATTTTCTAGTGTAGAATTCTTTCTCCTTCCCTTTATGTATGTTTCAAGAACCGAATAACAGTCAAATAATGGGACAATGGCCAACTAAGACTACTGATCTGATGTGATAAGACATCTGTGTTCCTACATTATAAGTAGGAATTTCCCTCACAGGAAAGACTAAACCTTTAAAGCCAAATTTACCATGGATATTAATCAGTGAAGCTGGGATATGCTTGCTTACTTATAATAGATATTCAGATTTCTTATTTAGAATAATTTGTTTTCATGCCATTGTCTAGGAGGATTAAATGTATAAGGCTGAAGAGATGACTAAGGGAGATATCTTGGGTTTTTTAATTAATAAACATTTAAATCTAAGTATTATGCATAGGCATATGTCAGAGGAATTCCAGGACACTTATCTTCACAAACCAAGCCCTGAGTCTTTGATGGAGATGAGCCAACATGTGGTTTTGTCCTAATGAAATTCTTTTTGTCAGCTCACTAACTGATGAATCATTTAGACCTTGAAGAATACAAGTCAAATGATTTCTGTGACCTAATTCAGAAAAGGGAAAACACAACCATCCTTTCAGATACTGAATCTGAGCAGGTGTCTGTAGAGGGTAGCCATTTCAAAGGCAGAAGTTGACATATTTTTGCACAAAAGGTCACACGGTTTTGAATTAAAGGCAGGAATCATGTTGTATGTGGACTTTGAAACAGCAGTTGGCTGCTTTTTTAGGTTTTGGACATTTTATTTCTATGCTCCCTTGCATCCTATTTTCTTGCAGAATGCCATTGATTACAACATTTTCCAGTCAGAGGACAGATGATTTTGTTTCATCAGCTTGAACTTGCACACTGAGAGTTTTGCCATTCATAACAGTCTTTGATTCCATCTGTTATGTTTATCCATTCCTCCACAGGCAGAATCCATCAACTCTATAGCATAAACATGTGCCATTTATGCTGACCTGATACAACCTTTTTATGTAGGTTTCTAAATTATAATGGGGTCTTAAGAAAAACAGTTCAGATGGGTGTATATGCAATAATCCCTCCATGTCAAAAGCATTCAGAACCAAGCTCATTGTCTACTCCATTCCTACTGAACTCTGTTTGAAGCCAGTAAAACTTTGCTGTTCTGTGGGTGAAACAATTTAAGGTGTAAAATCTGCAAGAGTGAGCAGAAATGAAAGGTTTTTTTCCTGGAAATGTTATGGAGAAGTTAAGAAGGAGGGATTAAAAAAAAATTCTGAAATAGAGGCATATGAATAGAAAGCTTAGAGTGTGGATTTCAATGCTTGGATTACCAGGCCGGTATTTTCAGTCCCTGTTGATGGATCTTCACTTTTACAGTGACAATAACAGAAGAGAAGAATGTTCAGCACTTGTAGGATTGGTACCTAAATGTTCAAATCTTCATTTAAGCATCTAGGTATCTCATTAATAAACTCCTGTTGTATACATTATAATCCCCTAGGCAAGTACAAGGTTCCTCAGAGGTGTCCTGTGTGACTGTTTTCTATGACGATCCATCTAGAAATAAATGATTCATCAAGTAAATGGCTTTCCTGAAACTCTTGAGAGATTTGATAGAAATGGGAGAATAAATGTCATGTTCAATGGTTATTGAATGTTACAGACCAAAAGTATTGTGAGATGAAATGGCAGGATGAAGTTATGCCGTCCTGATTAAGTATTCTGGATAACTTGTAACACTTTCAGCAGTGAGGTCTGACACTGAGCTTTGAAGTTATCTTATAAATGGACCATTCCCTTTACCAGCTTGGTGGGTTTTTTGGGTTGTTTTTTTTTAGTATTAGGACAACAAATCATTCATAGGTTGCTGTTACATAAATACCCAATTTCTGTACGGAACTCTAACAACAGCATGTTCAAACTAAGCGTATAATCATCTGACTTTTTAAAACCAAACCCTGAAATTATTATGTGTTAGGAATCATGCACTAAAGAGAAAATCTCAGATAATACAAGCACTAGTGTCTGCTTGCTATTACAGCTTATCTTTAGAGAAAGAAATATGAGCCTTGTAATTGTCATTTAATGACTGGCTGTGCTTCTCACTGTGGTCCAAGATGATGAAAATTACTTACTGATCTAAATCTGGAATGATGCAAGACATTGCTGTAGAATACATGGTAAGTACGGGTTTATTTTTGTCTGGAAGTAGGCAGGAAATTTAAAAGCTTTTGGTTTATTAAAATCAACAGCTTTTCTTACTCTTTTGCATGAGGTAGGGTAAGTGTTTTACAGGAACAGAAAAGCATTGAATACTTCTTAGTTGACAAAATTGTGTTCAATAGAACCAAAGTATCATGGTCAGTTTCTTGTTTGACAGAAGGAACGAGTTGTCCTACTTTTGGTGTCTAGTGGAATCTCATTTAATGGACCACAGAGGCCATTTTACGCATCTTGCAGCCCAGCAATAAGAAAGATAACCGTCTGTCTAATTTACAAGGTCAGATTGTTGACACATTGATCTTGTTTCAAAATCTTTAATAGACCATTACAAATTTCATCTGATTTTTATATCCTCTTATCTGCCTGCAGACATTGTTGTTCAAATGATGGCAGCATTGCCATCCTACACCATCTGTGTGTATTGCCAAATGCTTTATTAAAATCACAGCATTAAATATTCTCTTTTCCATTTTATCATTGCATTTAATACTACCAGTCATTTAAAAAGACAATAAAACATGAAACTGCAAGGTTCAGCTATGTTTTTATAATTAGCACTACAGTGTAATTGTGTTTTAGAATGCCATGCAGAGTGCAAGGAGTAAAAAGATCTATTGTATAGCAGCTAATCATGTAGCTATGATAATAAGAGTCTATTTTCCCTTGGGTTCAAGGCACTCTTTTTTCCTTGATATTGCAAGAAAGAAAGGAATCGACAGTTTATTATTGTAATGGGCCACAATTAAACCTAAACAGTGTCAAATTAATATTTTAAGCAACTGTCTCAATATGTAAGATTTGGGGTTTTTTTAAGAAAAGACAATAAATAATTCGTTTTTGAGAGAATTGTCATAGTAACACTGAACTGCAAATGAATGCAGTAACCAGTTGTACTAAACTAGATAAATAAAGAGTAAAAATGCTTATTTTTTTAATGTTTTTTTACTCCCAGACTTCATTATAAACAGATGTTTGGATGACCCTCTCTCATGGTAGAAAGATACATGATGCCTAAAAGCATTCCTGAATACTGAGAACAGTTGGTTTCTGAACTGATGACAACATAATCTTAATAGCAGTTTCTGTTTTCTAATTTGTTCCAGTGAGAGGTTGCAAAATCTAGGGAAGTTTGCCACAGAATGTACGTCTTTTAAAGTATTCACCTCTCACAACTGTGGAGTTAGGAATGAATGTAATTAGTGCACAATATAGGTGAATTAGGTCTGTCTCAAAATCTGTCTGTTGTGCAGTTTCCCATCAGGCTTCATTGCCATGTTCTTCTCATCACAGAAAATGTTCAAAGTGAAGATAATGATTTCCTTTTTTTGAAATCAGGGTGGATCCAAACTTGTCCTACTTCAAGGTCTGTTACAAAAGCAGCAAAGCTAGGAATTCATATTTTTGATGCCTGTAAAGTCTTTAACCATGCAAACCTAAGGGTATGTGGAATGCTAATCTTTCCATATGTATTATAGTAATGGGACCTTATATGCATGCACACACTTTGCCTTTCATAACAAATGTTAGGTACTGATTCACAGTCTAGTAGTGGTGTCCACACAGAAATCAGACTTAGTTGAACTAGTGTTAAAAAAATAGTTCATAATTTTGCAGGTCCAAAGAACATACTTTATTTTATGGGTGGGTGTCACGAACGGACATCTCTACACAATTTGATTTAGTAGCAGTTTAGAATTTGTTTATGCCTTTATGGCAAATTACAGGATTTGATTGTGATATTTTAACAGCACTCAATCATCAGAGAATTAATAAGTGATTTGACAAAATTAACAAAATTAGTGATTTGGTTCCAGATTCGAAGATGGCAAGGTTCACTCTATTACTGCATGGAAAAGGTACACAAAGGGAAATTAAGCTACACTTGAGTTGGAATGATTCACAGAAAGATCATGGATGCAAAGGATAAGGAGGACCCTCCAGCTGAGTCACAAGGTTTAGAATAGACCTGCCTGCATTCTAAACTCCTTCTGAGAGAGGACTCTAGCTGTGACTAGGTACAATCTTAGTTTCAGACTTGGTCAATGGTTTATGTCTAAGGATAATATATGTGTAGCCACAGCCTAAGGTTTTTTCACAGTTTTAAGGTGGACCAAAAGATTTTAGCAGCACTTAATCATTGACTAAATTAACATTCACAGAGTTAGTAATTAAATCACACACCTACAGAGTGAGCTAAGTGAAATAATCATGTTGAATCTCTTGGCATTTCTAAGTGGGCAAATGTTGAGTCTCAAGGAGTGAAAGTGCCCAAGCTCCACTGTTCATCTTCGGCAATGGAACTCTGATTTTCTCAAATTTAAGGGTTTGCAAACTCTGAGAGGCATCCCACTCAGAGAGGGGTGTTGGTTGCAGTTCGCCGCAGTCCAGAAGAGCTCAAAGGACCTCATGGTCATGAAATGAGTGGCTTTAGCAATTTGTAAAATGTCATCCTGTCCACAATCCAGATGGATATTGCTGAAACTCCAGTAACCATGGTACCACTTCGCTTGGGTTGTAACAATGGTGGCACTACGCTTGGGTTGTGACAATGATACCAGTCCACTTGGGTTGCGACCCAGGTGAGACATCCTTCAAGGCTGTCAGGGGATAACATTGTTCTTATTCTGTCCCCTGCCTTGACCAGTCAACTGGTGTTTCTAGTACAGGCAGAGCCTGTCCCACCTCAGCCATGTAGGAGTTTCTGGTGCAGTTAAGCGTCACCTAAGTGACCAACTCACTACTCAAAGGCCAAGATCTGGCAGGAATTCCTGAGTTTGTGAAATGGTCGAAGAGAGAACAGTGGGGCAGTTACAAAACTTGAGACAAAACATAGCTGAAAGTGTCTCAAAGTTTGTACAAGCACTGTTCACATTTACTTAATAAGCTATTTGTCTTGTTCAAAGGGAAGATGCAAAATAATGACTAGTAAACTGTTCTATTTGGTTTAATAAATCCTTGGATTAATTTTCACATATAGAAAGAAGTTTCTAACATTAGAACCAATATAGTTTCTAGAAAGTACTCTTAACAGAGTGACTTTACAACATTGATTATTGCTTCATTGTTTGGACAAATAACAAAAAATTTAAATCTCGCTCTTTACACCGATAAGTTGAGTAAGGCACTGTAATATCCCGTTCTCCACTGAATACAAAATAATTCAAATAAATTGAAACATTTTTCTAAGGACAAGGAATTGCTTTCACTGTTTTCCCTAAGAAAACATAAAATGGCATAACCTGAGTAATATTTCTTGGGTTTTTTCAAAGTGTTTAGCTATGAAAAGCACTTAGCAATATGAATTAAAAATAGCTGGGGACAGTAAACTAGAACTCTCACATTAAATAATTACGGAATTTCTCAAATGAAGCCAGTATCAGGACTAAAGATTCCAATTATTAACCTATCCTAACCTTTTCCCTCCTTTTCAGTAGGCTTTTTGCCTCTTCTGTAAAAAAACATTGTCTACTCTTGTTCTCCATTCTCACAGACATGCTCTGAGTTTCCATGGTCTGCATTTCTCTCTTTAATGATAACACGGCTGATAAGTCATAGAATTACAGGTGTGGATACAAAAAACGTTTGGGAAAAAAAAGCTGGGTTAAAAAAATAATAAAACTGATCCCCACATTCTTTCTTTATTGTAGATAATCATTTAATAAGTAATTCTGTCACTACTGCAGATCTGCATAATTTGATGCAGACAAAGCATTTTTTTATTTTTTTTTATTTCTTCTTTATGTAGAGACATTTCCACATTGGTTCAACCTTAGGGGTACCAGAGAAAAGGAAATTGGAGAGGACATAGGATAAATAAAATACATGTTTGAGCAAGTGTTGTAGAGGAAAAGATTAGTAATTCAGAAGATAGTATTTCAGGCTTTAAGAAGGATACAGAATAACTTAACAAGGAAATATTTTATCTCCTTGAGAAAGTTGAAAATCTGGAGAATCACCACGGAAGATCAAATATGAAAATAATTGGCCTTCCAGACTATGCTGAATAGTCTTACTTCATATATGCTCCCTTAAGCATTCACTCTTTTCTTAAAGATCTGTCTGCAAGACACAATTCATATTTTCCACATTACAGAAAAAGCTCACTGACCCTGGAAATGGTAAGAAAGCACTTCATGTGAAATGCTTTAGTTATTGTGATAGGAAATACGTATTAAAAATAGTCTGTGTTAGAAGGGAAATTCTTTGAGGAAAAAATAGGGAGACAAGCCTAAAAATTATCTGTTGAAATGCGTAGAGGGTAGAGAAACCTTTAGGTGCATGCAAGTTGATTGCTCTGACATTCCTGGGAATACCTGCCTATGGTGAGATGGATTATGAAGGTCTGACACTTTTTCATTTACCAGAAATACAAATGAACTGAAGGCTAACTAAAAAGTTATTATTTGAGGCCAGATTCATCCCCTTTTTAAACTCTGTGGAACTATTCTGTGAATATGAAAACCATAGGATCCCCTCAGGGAGTTCATTCTTGTCATATTTGAATGCACTGTCCCAAAAGGAAGACTATCAGATCTCTGGAGACTCAGGCTCATTCAGATATTGATGAATTTTAGGATTTTCATCAGGTTTTCATTACATAAGTGTAAATATTTGTCATATTGAAAGATCTTCATTTATTTTCTCTTCCAAACAGGTATTAAGCACTGCAGATCTTTAGCCTGTCCCTGTAGAATCACCTTTGAGATGTCATACACTCTCTAATTTTGTTGCAGATTGGGAGTAATAAGAATCTGCTGTAGCGTTGACACATTATACCTAATATGCTGAGGCTACCAAAAAGGTAATAGCCCAACAAGACATAGCAAAGAACGAGATAACTGGTGAGGAAACTGGTGCTGAATGTGGTGAGCTAACATTATTAGCTCAGGCATTTTGAATAGGAAAGGTAATTACAGGTACCTGAATAAACCTGTATTCTCACTGAAGTTTAAGTATATGGTTAAAACAAAAAAGGGCACAACAGTTTGTCCCTCACAATCATTATGTGGCTGCAAGTATAACAGAATAAATATGTATTAATGATACAGTTTTTATTAATTTGGGAAGGAACTATGTTAACTAAAGAAAGGTAAGTTTATACAGGTATAATTATGTCCATGATAGGATTGCATTAGTTAAAAAATACAAAACATATATACTGCTAAATGAAAGAGTTTTTTGTCTTCCAAAACCTGCCTGCAATTCTCTAAGGTGGCATCCATCTCTTGGCTCCAGTGGAACAGAATTGCATTTACCCTTTTGAAAGCTGTATCCTTGTAGTGGTGGAAGTACATAACCTTAAATTTCTTGGTTTGTATCTATTTTTCAGAACAGACAATACACTACTGTGTTGTATGTAAACAATATTATCTATTTCAATAACATTATCTCATCTCCATAGAGAGATGTTGTGGTTTAACCCCATCCTGCAACTAAGCACCACGCAGCTGCTCACTCCTCTCCCTGTCCGGAGAGAGAACTGGGGAAAAAAGTAAAACCGGTGGGTTGGGATAAAGACAATTTAATAGAACAGCAGAGGAAGAGAAAATAATAACAACAACAGCAGCAAAAATATAATGATAAAAGAATATACAAAACAAGTGGTGTTCAATGCAAACCAGCCCATTCACATCAAATTCCCCAGTTTCTATACTGAGCATGACGTCATATGGTATAGAATAGTCCTCGGGCCAGCAGGGGTCAGCTGTCCTGGCTGTGATCCCTCCCAGCTCCTTTTGACTCTGGCAGAGCAGGGGAAGCTGAAAAAGTCCTTGACCAGTCTAAGCACTGGTTAGCAACAACTAAAACATCAGTGGGTTATCAACATTATTTTCATATGAAATCCAAAACACAGCACTATGTCAGCTACTAGGAAGAAAATGAACTCTATCCCAGCCGAAACAAGGAGATCAGTAGTCATTTAATTGGTTGACTACTGCCTTTCTGTGAAAGAAAAGTAGTAGTTTTTCCTGTGTTGCAACAGTCATGAGGGCTTTGTATGTGGAGGTGTCTGGAAACTTTGAGTTATTGAGAAATGACTTCCATTCTGATGTTGTATAGCAGGTAGAGTTGTGAGTCAATTTAGCAAATAGCACAGACAGAAATCTCATATCTGAGTATGAAATTTTGCATGAACATAATGTCCTCATTAGCATTTGGACCATCTAGCATACAGATGCTAATCCTAAAATATCTTCCACAGTGTTTGCCTCATTTTTGAGTTCTAGTAAACAGTAAATCCGATGAATTTATTGTGTTTATACAGTGGAAATTTTTAGATTCAGTATATCCAATTACCAAAGAGAATGGAGTTGAGAAAACATTCTATTAAAAAAATAAAAGCCTGTTACATTATGTTATTTCATGTCATGCCACCATCTGTAATATCACAGCATTCCATGCAAAGAAACCGTTCTCAAATCACATTAGTAACTTGGCTTATTCATGTCTCTGCACTGAGACAGCCAAGAAATAGAGAAAATCTAAGTCTCTGATGAAACCTCCTTATGTCTAATTAACTGTGGATAACAAATGAGTTTCTAATATTGACAGTTCTACACAAACTTGAGGACAATTGGCAAGAGGGTTTAGTTCATCTCAACAGAAAAAAGGAATATGTGGAAAAAGATGGTCTCCTAGCAAGCTAGTAGCCAAACTGTAAGGCTGTGTGAAAACTGACACTTTAAAAAAAGGAAAATAAAGTGGAAGAAGAGGACTGTGTGGGTAACAAATACATGATCTTTGCAGAAGATGCTCCTTGGAAAGCATATGTCTACATTGCCTTTTAGCTGAAAGTCTTTAATACTGTTGTTTCTAGGGGTTGAATTTTAGGTAGTAGGATGCTGCAAACTGGGACAAATTATCAGTGAGGTTTACTTATGCAGTTGTAATATGACTGTTCTCCAACAGCAACAGTCCTCAACCAAGGGGAAAAATTCTTTTGGCTACAATTGTCACCTAGAATAAAAGAGCAGACAGAGACCAAATGATGCTCTGTGGAAGCAGACATACACACCAATTAAAGAGTGCACCTCTAGTTGTTGGTACTAGAATATTTGCAATGCTTCTTGTTTTAAGTAAATTTTTGCAGCTAATTATGAGGGTATGAGAAATATTACATTCTTAATGAAGGTTTGTGTGATGTGTTTCCAGTACTGACTTATAGTGTACATTTGTGTCTGGGAAACATGTTGCTTATCAGAGGATGTAGCACTAATGAAATAAAAATTTGGCTGTATTCATAGTAAAAATCAAGTGGCTGCAGCCTGGTTGTGAATGACAGCACCATGATTTTGGAGCCATGCTCAGATATGTGATTACATTGAAACCTCTTTGGCTGGGAGAGACGAGCATCCCTACCTAACAGCACATCAGCTCTGTTACTCTCTTTACATAAGGGCTGGGAAGCAGGATTGAACTGGAGATGCTGAACAGGGAGTTCCTACATCTGCAGTCTGGGCAGGGAGAGGACGGGAACTCAGTATCTGTATCTCCTTGTCTCTATTCCATAAATTCATTTCTGAAAGTTGGTTATTTTAAATTGTATGTACCTATCCTGGAAAAGGAGCAAACATATATGGCTGGTGGCATGACAACCTAGCTTCCACTGCTTGCTGAACTAGGGGTATTTAAGGCAAAGTAAAAACTCTCTTTTGTCCTTCTGAAGCTTCCCTGAAGAAATTGTTGATATTTTTCATCTGCAATGTAGACCCAAGACAAAACCTTGCTAGTGCTGAGGAAAGGAAATTGTGACTGTTATGAGACTATCCCCTTGATCTCCTACTGGTCATGACACATACCACCACATCAGATGTTTACAACTAGGATGGGGCAAACAAACCAAATATAACTAGGCAGTCTATCACACACGTCTACCTTGCAGTTTCCAGAGTAGATATATTCCAGAAATGGGGTATATCAGGCCAAAAGTATGACAGAGGTCGAGTCATATGTAAAGATAATTTATTATGTAGGCTTTTCTTGTCACGCAGAATCATGTAATCATGTAATTCCCGCAAAAAGAATTACTTTCTACTTTTATTGCCTAAGGGGTTAAAATTTCCTTCTGTTTTGCTTGTTTCCTGCCTTATTTTTTTGTCTAGAATCCAATAATTTTCAAACTATTGGTTTCTTCCTGTGGTATTTTTATTAAATTGGAATTCTGTAGTTTTTTGTTCTGACAGGTCATCTTTCGAGTATTAAATTGTCTCTTTCAGCCTAGATGCCATTCTCTCATGTGATCTCATGTAATGAATAATTTACTAACACAGTACATAAAATGTTTCTCACCTTGAAACTGGTAGTTAAAAAAACCCTTTTATTTGATTTTTCCCCATTGATCATCCTGTAGTATATTTCCATTTTGTAGCAACTGTTATTCTACTATGAATATTTTGACAGGACGCAAATATTTTCCAGTTGAGTCAAGAAGGTAGAAAACGAAAAGTATACATTCAGTATACATTCATTCATTTCTTTATTTTCACAAAGTAATGATGTCCTACTCCCTGCATAATTCTGTCCAGTCAAGGAGTAAAACAATATACCATGTCAGGAAATTTATAGGATTGTGGTTTAAGTGTATCAAAAATATTGTTTCAACTCAAAATTCACTAACAGCAGAAGTTCTGTTACAGTATTTCCATATTACATTATCATTTCTATGCATAAATACATCTAATTTACTTTTTTTCTTCTAGAAACCCTGTGTTGGCTTTGACTGGGACAGAGTTAATTTTTTCCATAGTAACATGTATGGGACTATGTTTTGGATTTGTGCTGGAAACTTATGTCAATAATACAGCAATGTTTTTTTCCTGCTGAGCTGTGCTTACACGGAGTCAAGGTCTTTTCTGCTTATCACACCACCCCACCAGTGAGGAGGCTGGGGATACATAGGAAGCTGGGAGGGGGCACAGCCAGGACAGCTGACCCAAACTGGCCAAAGGGATATCCCATAGCATATGACAACATGCTCAGCATATACAGCTGGGGAAGAAGAAGCAAGGGGGGGCCGTTAGGAGTGATGGCGTTTGTCTTCCCAAGTTACTGTTACACATGATGGAGCCCTGCTTTCGTTGAGATGGCTGAGCACCTGCCTGCCGATGGGAAGCAGGGAATGAATTCCTTGTTTTGAATTGCTTGCATGCACGGCTTTTGCTTTACCTATTAAACTGTCTTTATCTCAACCCCTCAACCCCTCAGTTTTCTCACTTTTACTCTTCTGAATGTCTCCCCCTCCCACTGGGGGGAAGTGAGCAAGTGGTTCTGTGGTGCCAGCTGGGGCTAAACCACAACAGACCCAAATATACTTCCAAATACTAATGCTTTGTCATTTATAAGGCAATATTTTTGAAGCATTTTATTAGTTCTGGTATTATGAGGCATCTAGTGTACAAATTTCTGCAGGGACATTTTTCTTTATCACAGTAATTAGTCAAGAAGGAGTAAAGCCTCAAGGGGAGAAGGACCTTGGAACAGTGCAGGCAGACCAGTGCCAAATGAAAAATTTGGAACACATTAGGGAAAAGTAGGGCGGACAGGCATGGAGCAGACACTCGAGAGGGAGGGAGACAGATACTGTTTCATTACAGAGATAGTGTATCTAGGAGATCAAACCTATGGGACAATTCTTTTATTATCAAAACCATGCTTATAATCCTAATCAGTAAGAAATGAGAAACTCATGAAAAAAACAGCCCATTGTAGTTAATTAGAAAAATGCTGTACCAAAGCCTGGGCATTCCAGCCTTTTAAATAACTTTATTGAACATAATATTTCCTGTGTTATAATAATCTGTATAATTGCCTATAAGCATTAATGCATTCAAGGGAAACACCTGAGCATAGAAGACCAAAATGAGGCTCAAGAAAATCTGTTTCTGAAACTTTACTCATGAAAGTAAACCTGCTTTAGTGAAGTAAGTCCATCAGGCTTTACACACTGTCAAGGCCGGCAGAATGAACTCTTTGTCTTTCTCTGTACAAGAGATTTTAAATTAAGTGGATTCTAGCATAAAAGTGAAGAAGAGTTTGGAGAACATCAGAAACGGGTTATACAACTTCTACACCATTGCTGAGACAGCTCTAAAAGCACCTCCTATCAGCACTCTGCAGGGTGGGTTAAATTACAGGGTTTATGGCTGGAATTTTTGTGCAGTTTTGCCACAAAGTTAGCAAGACCCTGGATATGAGTCTTCTGTGTGCCCATGTTCACAGAGCAAAGGAATCCCTATGTAAGAGCTATAACAGGAAGAGCTACAAAATCAATTTGTGGCTAGGAAGATGGAGTTTTGTTGTACAGTGGAGCATTGGGGTGGTATTCCTCTTTTGCTTCTCTCTAGCAAGCTGAAGCAAGAGCAAAGTTAGCTGATATAGAGTGGGAGGCACAGCATCTGGGCCAAAGGGAAAAAGCAGAACCCCGACTTTGCTAAATAAACCATAGGAGGGCTGGAAGAAGGAGCCGCACTTCAGGAACTGACTAATGTGTTTTTTCTTTGCATTTGACGGGATTGACTGTTTTGGTCTGTTTAAAAATTAACAACAATGAATAGAAATAGGTGAAAGACTGTAGCAAGCAGTTCCCTAGTTTCAAACAAACACTCACGGGTACTTTTTTACGTCTCTGCAGCTGAGAAAATATTGCTGATTCTCTTTAGATATAAATTTCTTTAAGTTATGCTTGTGAACCAAAAGGGGGCTTTTGTTCTTATTTTGTCTCCCAGGTAGTGTTTACCCTACATATGGATGTCAAATTTTGTGAAGAAACAGGCCTGTGTGGAATCAGCATCTGGTTTTATTTGATCACCTAATGACAGATGATAAACATGGAGTAGAGAAGTCTACAGGATCTCATGGAGCCAGAAAAAGGCTGTGAAAACAAGACATTCTGAGATTCAGTGTAATACCAGGACCATGTTTTTTGCCTTTTATTCTTTACAGCAACTAAAACAGTGGCCAAGGCCTTGTCATGCAAATGGTAATAGTGAATTAAGACACTGTTCAGGTCAGAAATGATGCCTCTTCACTGTCTCTGAAGAACCACTCCAAAAGAAGGGACAGCAGATGTGGAGCCATGCAGCCCCTTAGTTAGTTAGATGGGACACGAGAATGTAAAAAACCTCTAATGATCTGATGGACACATTAGTGCAGCTCTCCTGTAGCTGGTTTCACCAGATATTTTTTAGTTTTGCAGTTTAAAAGACTTTGAATGATTTATGGGGGTTCTGGAGGTCTTTCATGATGTGCTCTTGAATAGCAGTAATCACTAGCATAGATAATAGGTTCCTAAATACAAAGAATTTAGATCCTGAGAAAACTATCTCGCTTCCTGAATGTGGAAAAATATCTTCATCTTTACTCTACTGTACATTACCTTTCAGGGTTTCTTTTTCAAAATTTCTTACTTTTTAAGCATCTGTGTCCCCACAGGGCACATATTATTCTTTTTTATTGTGATATGATTATAGTTAAAAATAACATATAATTTGGTAGAATTCTAAATATATTTCTATCTCTAATAACACACAAAACAGAGTTCCTTCGGAGGCCAAAAGCAGGAGTGTTTCTTTTCTCTTTATGTTTTCATTTAAAGGCTTTATTGACAATCTTTTTTTTTAATTCAAATGTTTGTATTCAGCACCTTGCTTTCTGAGTCTGTGCAATGATGCAGAGTGAATTGTAATGAAGGAATTGCTAAACTAAATAAATCTTTGGGTCACAAGTACAAAAGTAATGACCTAAAAATCCACTGTACAAGTTGCAGAGTATGAGTTAATAAGAGTTAGAAAGTAAGCGTGCTTTTGCTTTGAGCTATCATCTTAGGCTTTTCAGTCAACTGAACTGGTAGAGACCCAGACTGTGATTATGGCATTACTTAAATCTGACATAAATTCATTCAGTCTTGTCTTTCCAATTGCCACGGCTACATGATCTCCCTGTCTCCATTGTGCAGCCACTTGGTGAGCTTCATCAGGCCTCTCAAGGGATGGGAATGGGACACTTGTTTAGATGTCTGGATGGATGCTCCTCTTCAGCAACATCCTGGGCTAATGCCAGATTACAGTGGACATTTAACCATGGCCTCATGTTCTTACGGCCAAAGATCTGTAAGTAAATTACCAAAGAAGCTATCTCAGTGTTCATTATACTATGTTCATCTGCAAACAGAGGAAAACATCTTCAGCCAAGTGGAATTTCCTGTTTTAATCAGTTTTCCATACAGCCGTAGTCCTGAATGAGACTCTGTAATAAGTAGGTTGAAACACCAAACTCAGCTATATTGGTCATGGTAAGGCTGTGAAAACAGCTATTCACTGTTTAAATGTTATTTTTCGCAAATATTTGCTAATCTTGCTTAACTTCATTTTGTGGGTGAAGTAAAATTATTTTTGCTTACTCAGCAGTTAAACTCCAATTCCTCTGTTTGTCCTGCAAAGTTATTTAAATTAGTTGTAGCTTCATATATCTGAAAATCAGAAGGGACCATTATAATCTTGTAGTCTGACCTTCTGCATAACACGGGTCAGATTTCCCCCAGTAATTCCAATATTGTCCCTGTAACAAATGCAGTGTAGTGGTGGTATTTTCAGTATTTGAAGGGCAAGTCTAAAGTCAAAATGTGTTGGAAAAATTATTTCCTGCCTCATCCTTTTAAAGTATCTGGAACTCTTATAGTTATGTTTGGTTTTCATTTGTTCTTATTGTCATACACTTTATCTTTGAATGGTAAGGCCAGATGCACAAGATTTTAGGTTCCTTTTTTCCATCAGATTTGAAGATTTGTCACTAAATTCTACATTTAAAAGTATGATCCTACTTATTTTGTCTCTTAGAAACATAAATTTGTTAAAATATTTCTTAGTGCTTAGCCTGGAAAATATATATTCAGGTTTGCTCTTACCTCTGACTTTGAGCACAAGGTTGAGACCACAGAAATCTAGTCCAAGACTGACTCAAAGGAAGAAATTAAAGTGTCAGCTATTCTCTCAAGACAATAGCTTCCCTGTACTTTAATTTTCTCATTGGTTAGAAAGAAAAATGAACTGGTAATCCAGTTGTATCTTGGTTTGCAAGGGCTATACTAAACTGCCATTGCTTTTATCAGTGATTTAAATCATAAAGAGTTGCTGGCCTTTTAGAAAAAAAATTAAGCTGTTTTTTATGGAACTAAAATCTTTTCAATTGATCTGCTTTGGCCTTTTTTATGAAAAATCATAATTTATTCAGATAGAGCTACTTGGTGTATATATGTTTGCTAGAAATGGGGCAAAGATAAAACACAACTTTAGTGGGTTAGATGGCTTCATAATTTGGAAGACATTTGGTAGGGTTTATAATGGCATCAAAATTCAACATCTTATCAGCAAGCCTGACTATAATTCATTGGAGACAAAAATGCAGAAGGAAGGTCTCAACATCAGTCAGCCACCAACTGCTGAAATGGCAAACAACCCTATCATTAGTCCTGTAAGTAACTGCTACCTGTCACAGGTGTATCAGAGAGACATCCATAAAATAAGTATTGTATTAAGCTAAAAAGAAACTGTGAGGACAAAGCACATAGCAAAGATGAAATAAATCCACAGCTGAAATACTTTAGAGAATGATAATTAAGATAACAACTGCAATTGCAATGCATCTTATATATTATGACCTTTGGACTGCATGCTGAAGTAATGTAGAAGAGTATGGTAGAACTTACTTATTTTCCTACTGGGTATATCTTCTTTTGTAAGGTTATGTTTTTATTCAACGATATAATTCAACAATATTTTTCAACAACAATAATGTTGTTCTCCTGATTGTTTATGTTTAAGTCTCATATTCTTGATCTCCTTTTCTTGTTTCTCCCCCACTCTTTCTGATATGTTAGCTCTTTAATTACTGAGTTTTTAATTATCAAAAAGCCTTCTTTCACTTTAAGTTCCTGAGGATTTAGTGGAAGTTTCAAAAGGAGAAACTGGATTCAGTAATGCAGAAGGCCACTGATGAATCATGTCTTGCACAGAATGGCAAATAATTAAAATTGCAAGTAGTACAAAAGGTAATCTCAACCTATTCATCTGAATTAGTGTCTGAGAGGGAATTTAAATCTCATTTACCTGAAAGGTAGTAGAACTATTAATAAAAATTTGGAATAATTTTTCATGAGTTCAAAACTGTCCACTATTTTCTTTGTAAAACTCTAGCAAAAAGTATGAAGTATTTAAGCTGCAGTGAGCACAAACTTGGAAATCATGTGTAGAGGAAGATCCATCACTTTGTAAAAAGTCCTGCATAACTTTGAAGAATGGAGTGATGAATTAAGTTAAAATGCAGTAATGCATGAGCATCATGGACATCGGAAAGTAATGACTATTTCTTCTAGAGACGGAGGCTTTTCAGTTTTGAATGGTTTAGTGGATTAAGGATATAATTTTGATGACAAAATGATTAGAGTAGTCAGTATGGTATAGTTGCTGGAACACTATGTATAACTTTGGAATATATTAGGTAAGGTGTTTCCAGGCATAATAGGGAAGTACGAATACTCTTGCTTAAGAGCCTGCTACGGCCTTATTATTCAAGTTATACAGCTTCATAAAAAAGAATTAATATTGGAATGGGCCCACAGAAGAGCTGGGCTGATAGACAGAATAGAAAAGAGGAGGAGACTGAAAGAGGAAAGTTCTAGAAGAATGGAGAGGGCTGCATAATGAAGCATGATAGAAGAGTCATATGTGTTGGGGATTAGCTAGATGCCCATAAATTCCAAGAACAAGTGGGATCAACTTATCTAGATAAAATTTATAGCTCATGCACAAGTCTACTATGTTTTGGTCCATCTATGTGAAATGAGGGGTTGCTGCATTTTTACCATTCAGCATATTTACGTAACTTATATGACATTCTGGACAGAAATGTAGCAATCCTGCTTTTGCTCCAAAGCAACCTTAGTTGATCTTATCAGTGGAGGGCTTTTTTTTCTGCTTTTTATCAAAGTACCTACAAACTGTGTACAAGAACAAATTATAGCTTGATATTACCTCCAAAAAGAAAAATATAAAAAAGAAATCAGAGATGAATAAAAAGGGACCTTTTCAAGTGAACCTTTGAATTCCACCCCAGGTTATATTTCTTTACCATCAAAGAAAAAAACTCCACTTTCTTCTTTCATTTTCTTTATCAGTAGAATATCAAATTATAGATCTGTTTAAAAAAAATATATCAGAGCATCTAATTTTAACAAGCTTTAAATCTTACTCATTTTTGTGATAAAGGTTAAGGCATTTTGATATTTCATTAGTTAATATGTCTTTTTATTATAAATTATTGTGCAATCAACATTTAGTCTACTGACAATAATTATATTCTTTGTTACAAATACCATATGTTCACTGTATAACCTATACCTCCAGTAACCTGCATATCAGAAATTACCAGGGCTTGAAGATGAATTCACTGGTAAGCCATGCCACATTACACAAGAAGACCATGGGGTTTACTGGGGTACAAGAAGCAAGTAGCAAAAGACTGGAGTAAATTTGTCTTTGTAGACTGCATATAGAAGTATTTGATATGCTGCTAAATTATACATAACTTTTGAACCATTCAAAAGAAAATATAGTACTTTATCTCAATAAAATATCGTATGGATTTTCATTCATCACAATATGCTGCAAATACTGACATCAATCATGTAATCATATATGATTTTTCAGAAAATATTCTTTTTTGAGTCAACAGAAAGTACTGTTGATGTAAAATTAAAATCATGGATAGCTAAGCTTAGGGTTAAGTCTCATTTGCCTACTCATTCCGGTTTCTGTGACATTCAGAAATCTCATTGTTTCAAAGAAACATGACTTCAAAGAATTATGGCTAGAATTGAGAGAGAAAATTACTTCTTTATGCATTGAAAACTTAAGATTTACAAAAAATTATTTTATACCTAAAACTCTGACAAAAATCACTCAGAATTTTCACAAGTTCCTATTAAAAAAACATTGCATGAATCAGTTTTTGGTTGTAATGGGAAGTTTTGTTTCAATATTGAGTTGTAAATTAATTTTGTGAGTGTATGTTAACTAATTGTTTTAAAAGAATATTGGAAAATCATGGGAAAAAAATAGATGCACCTTAGTTACAGCATTTTCCAACTGTCTACATCTCAAAGTTGCTTTAAGCAGAAACTTAAATCTGAGCTTTAAAGGTTAATAGGATTTATAACATGTAGTTATGAAGAAGCATAACATAGGGGATTGTGGCAGTGTGTTTCCCCCTTCTCCCTGACATGACCTTTTCCTGTAATGCTTCTCAAGTGATAACCACCAGTGGCAGTCATGACGGATGCATTCAGCTCAAAGGGGATTCGGGGGAGACAGATAACAACACAGTAGCCAAGGGCTAATATTTGGCAACGTGTCCACCTAACCACAGTACTGGTCAATGTCTGACTCAAGCCAAATTTGGAAGAAACTAAAATCTACAGTTGGTAGGAAATATGACTAGGGACACCTCTCAGGTTTACTCCTCAAGGTTGACAGATTCCTTGCCACAACAGATTCTCCACAAGTGACTGATGGCAAAACTTTGGAATCTTAGCTAAGTGATATAAAAGATTGAATGCACATAATCCTTTAGACATAAACCTTTGACCAAGTCTGGGACTAGGATTGGATCCAGCCACACCTAGACTCCTCTCTGAGGAAGGAGTTTAGAAAGCAGGGGGATCTTTTCTGAACACCATGACTCAACGGGAGGGTCTTTCTGACAGTTTTATCTGACCCCTCTATGCAGTAAATAACCAAGTGTCTCTTGTCATCAACTCTTGTTAAACCAGTGTCGCATTTACCATTGAACTTTGTTAACTCACTAGTTTATATAAATAAAGTATATTTTTGCTTCACTCTAACTCCATCTGCAACAGGGAGTAGCAATATGGGTTTTGACTTGATAAGCCATAACCTGACTAATAAACACTACTGGTGAACTTTGTGAATTAAGCTATTTTCAATAGGGAAGCAAGGTAAGAAACAAAGATACCAGAATATTTAAGAGAAGTGAGAATCCAGATTAATGGAAAAAACACTACTTGGGGTCCATTCAGAATAGCTGAAAAGAAACTAGCATGCTCAAAGTGGAGCAAACGGCTGTGGGACCTGGGAACTAAGGAACTGCTCATGTGGTGGAAATTCCCGTGTGTTTACTGGTGCACAGGATGGGTCCTGGTTCAGCTTTCTCTTCAGAGTTCATGCAGTTCATGAAATATATGATGGAAATCAACAGGAAGATTTATATCTCACCTTTAGTTTTGTTAGTTACCAGGTTCCTGTCTTGCAGCATAAAAAAGTATCTATTATTAGCTAAAACCTTAAATTATAGCTTTGAGGTAACCTTGTGTACAATATAAATATTTCTAAAAGCATTTTTTTCTAAAAGGTATTGTACCTTCCTAATACTGAAGAACTGAAGATAAATTTTATATATCCAGTAAGGTATGGGATATTAATTTTTACAGCAGTATTTTGCAAATGAATAGTATTCACTGATTTATCACATTTTTTTCTGTTATTTCTTCACTTCAGATTTTGCATTCCCTGAAAAGTACACAGCAAAATCATTTTTCTGCATTTAAACAAGGTGTTTGGTTGACTGGTAGATTTTCCAGTATTTATGTATCAGTAGTCCAATGTAAATTTAAAATTTATCATGTTGAAAGCAAATGTTAGTCACACTTCAAATTTTAATTCTCTGTGCCATGGCTTCATAAATTATAATGGGTTAAAACATTTATTATTAGAAGTTACACACATAACAAAACGTAGTAATGTTGTGAATATTTAACATATATCAACAGAAAGTTTTGATATTGTAATTGTTAGCTGGGATTTTAGCAAGCTGAACTAATTAACAGTTCATACCAAGATTACCTGAGTTTTCCAAACATATATTCATATGGATTCTTGGTATCAAATGAAATCTAATTATTTCAGAATTCAGGAAATGGCAATATCTTCTTCAGTGTTCTTTTAAAAAGTTGGGCAGTGAGGGAACTTCATTAGTAATTTTCCATGACTCTGCAAACCTCTCGCACAGAGGGAGAGCTCTATGCATCTCTGAGCAGAGGTTTTCTTGCTGTTAGGGATCTGCTACCCATCTCTTTCACATGAGTGCTTCGGTTTCTTTTCCATGCTGAACTAGTTTGATTCCTGCCCAGTGGTTTTGCCAGACCAAAGTCCATCTTGTTCCCATCTCCTCATTCACGTGCAAGTTAACTTTGGATGTAGAACTTACTGTTAAATTCTGCCAGCTGGTTTACATACAATATACTTCACCTCAAAATTTTTGCTACTGAGAGCAGTAGCACTCCATCTGAACTTCCCCAGTGTGATCAGATAGGGACAATTCTCTTCTGTTCAACTTAAACTTCAGTGTTTTGAAGCTTATCACCATCTTAGAAAGGAATGAATTAAGGTTCAGGCTGAGCAAATTGGATTATCACTTATGCATAGTATGTGATGTCCTCCCGTCTCCTTTAATGTTTTTTTGTTGCTTGGATTAAATTTTCAGTGTTTTGATGTCATTTTGAGTGATTTATTTCATTGAGGTAGTTCTGAAATTCAACTGACTCGTGTGCAACTTTGTAGCTACATATTCATAAGGAGCATTGTTTTTCACAGGTGGAAATCATGTCTCATAGCTTCACTACTCTCTTAAAGAATCTCAGTTAAGATGAAAAGTCCTGGTTTGTGTTTTAATTAATATAGTGCAAAACACTTTACTGGAAACACTTTTATAAAACAGAAAGCAAGATATATCTTTAGAATAATAGTGCTCATATTGGCACTTCCACATAATCTGTAATTTATAATCATTTTTAATGGGAATTTTAGTAAGGAAATACTAAATTTAGTAGTAAATATTAAACAGTTTGGATATGATATTCATCTCAGTTTCATGGCATTTCCATAGATGATTTGCCTGCTGACCTATGGAACTATTTCCATGAGCATAATTTTGCATAATCTGGTGATTAATAGTAGATTTTCTATTTTAATATGGCAAAAATTCTTTACAGTCTAAGTTAGTGTCAGAATTTATAGAGACTAAACTGAATGCTTATTACAACAGTGACTTGAGTTAATGCAGTAAGCCCATAGATAGAGCGCCGTGTTAGGGCAGAAGATGCTTCTGAGTAGGCTTGTAATGAAAAAGATTAATTCTTATGATAGCATGCTTATGCTAGTACTTCCATGACTAAATTTCATGGATATTTTTTAACTAAAACACATCTACAAATATTTGACTGTGTAATAAAGTCATACTCATATGGCATCTCTATTGCATTCTTTCTTCTGGGTAAAATGCATCACTACCTGAAGCTACTGGAATTTTGTTTCCCTTGATTTGTTTCATCTTGTAAAAGATGAAACATCAAATGTGGTACATAATCTGAAAGTTTATGCATCAACGTATTATATGCAGTATGGTCTCAGGCAAAATTGGCCAATGTGAGCATTTATTTTTCTTTTGATTTATGTCTTTCTTCCCTATTACAGACCATTCTTAAAGATTTCTTTAGGTGTTTATGTGTCATATCTTTTTTGTGTCTTTTCACATTTATCTGAGTATGTCCCATAGAATCATCAAACAGTTTCAGCTGGAAGGGACCTTTAAATATCACCTAGTCAAAACACCCTTCAATAAGCAGGAACATCTTCAACTAGATCAGGTTGTTCAGAGCACCATCCAACCTGACCTTGAATGTTTCCAGGGATGAGGCATCTACCACCTCTCTAGGTGACCTACTCCAGCGTTTCACCACCCTCATTGTAAAAATTTCCTTATTTATATCCAGTCTAAATTTTTTTAGTTTATAAACATTACCCCTTGTCCTGTAGCAACAGACCTTACTGAAAAGATTGTCCCTGTCTTTCCTATAGACTCCCTTTAAGTACTGAAAAGCCGCAATAAGGTCTCTCCGCAGCCTTCTCTGGCACTGAACACCCCCAACTCTCTCAGCCTGTTCTCAGAGGAGAGGTGTTCCAGCCCTCAGATCTTTTTTGGAGACCTCCTCTGGACCTGCTCCAAGAGAACCATGTCTTTCCTGAATATATTAAACAGTACTGGTCCAATATGGACCCCTGAGGCACACCACTTGTCACGAATACCCTCTGGATGTGACCATCCATCCAATTTCTCATCCACTGAACAGTCCACCCATCAAATCCCTATCTCTGCAATTTAGACAGAAGGATGTTGTGAGGGACCATGTCAAAAACCTTACAGAAGTCCAGATAGATGACTTCCATAGTCCTTCCCTTGTCCACTGATGTAGTCACTCCATCACAGAAGGCCACTAGGTTGGTCAGGCAAGATTTGCCCTTGGTGAAGACTTGCTGGCTGCCTTGAATCACCTCCCTGTCCTCCATGTGCTTTAGCATAGCTTTTAGGACGATCTGTTCCATGATCTTCCCAAGCACAGAGGTAAGGCTGAGAGGTCGATAGTTCCCAGGGTCCTCCTTTGTACCCTTTTTAAAAAAAGGTGTAATATTTCCTTTTTCCAGTACCAGGGACTTTACCTGGCTGCCATGACTTTTCAAATATTATGGAGAGTGGCTTGGCAACTACATCAAGCCATTTCCCTCAGGACTCTCTGGTGCATCTTGTCAGGTCCCACAGACTGAAGTATATTCAGGCTCCTCAGGTGGTCACAAACCTGATCTTCTCTTAGAGCAAGAGAGACTTTGCTCCCCCATTCCCTGTCTTGCAGTCCATCCACTGAAGATGTGTGGGAAGGTGGCCAGTAAAGCTTGAGGCAAAAGTTATTGAGTAACTCAGCCTTCTCCTCATCCGTTGTTACCAGTTTGCTAGTCTTGCTCATTGAGGGGGATGTACACTTTCTTTGACCTTCCATTTCCTGATTGTTGTAGATGTTATATAAGCAACTAACTTAGTCATGATATATGCTGTGATAACTCTTATCTTGTTTACTTTGGTTTTTGAGGGCTAAAAGTAAAATTTTGCTTGTTTTGTTTTTAACTGTAATGTCAGAGTTAGCATCTTGAGATCTCCTTCCACAATGCATTTTGTGTGAAACTTTCTGTTTAAACCTTTTGAGAATTTTGCATTTTCATTTACCAAGTCATTTTTATTGATGGTAACTGCACTGCTCTTTCTCACTGTAGCTGCACTGACAATGCTATAGTTTACCTGTTAGAAGCTGTTCCTGCTGCTTCCTTCCTTCCCTAGAGAAATTGGGATAATGACACTACCCTACATAGCTGACACATGATTTCTAATTATGTCTCCTGTGACCTTTATTCTTTCTACTTCTACCAGCGGACCTGTGTCTCTCAGAGCAAAAATCTCTCAGAGTCTGTAATTTTAAAATGTCTTGGGTTTTGGTTAAGGGAGTAAGAGATATTTATGTAGAAAAACGATACCTTTAGCCCAGTAAGGCTAATGACAGAGAACATGAGGAAGTTAGCTTTCAGCAGGCTAACAGGTGAGTGCTTACCCCCATTTCAGATACTATTTATATGTCACTGTCCTTGACTTTGGGCATTTTGCCTAACCTCCCTTTGCTGCAGTCTCTGATGACAAGGGAAACATACAGTACTTCCAGACCTGATGTTTCTGTCTGCCTCTTCCTGGGCATGTCTAAGCCTTCTACCCAATTAGGTCAGAATTGGAGTTAGGAGCTGGAAGAGCTCTTGAATTCAGGCACTGTTCAAATATTTAAAGAAAGGCTTTACCCTCTCTCTTCAGAAAACGGCATCTCCAAACAGATCAAAATCAATTTTTTTTTTTATGTTTGCTACTGCTTTCATCTCACAGCAGGTTAATAACTTCTTCATTGCAAATTGTAACGATGCATTATTTGATGTAAAGTCATAAGTGTCTAGGCCACTTTTTTTTGCACACACCCCTCCCCTAACAAAAGCATACATATGCTGTAGCGGGTATTGACAGAAAGTCATACTAGCCATCTATCTCAGCATCTTGTACAGTGAGTGGAGAGAGCTCTAAGCCCATAGCCTAGATCCTCTGAATAAACCTTTGCTCTGGTTCAATTCCTCCAGTGAGTATATAGGGATTTTGATCCTAAGGCACAAAAATTAACCCTTGCCTCCCCATGTCTTGGTTTATAGTTCTGCTGAACTTTACTGAACTGTTTAATAAATCATATGTGGAACATCAATGGTTTTCCAAGATACACATGTTAAGTGGAAAACTTTCCATATTTAAATTAACTCATCAAACTGAGTAATTTCATACTCCAGTTATCCCAAAAGAAAGTGTTTGAATCAGGAATATACCAAGAATGAGCAGTATTTGATGTCCATTAGTCATTATATGCCTACTTACCTACTTATCTTTATGTCTGGTGTCTCTCTCTCTTTACTGCCTACTGTTCTGCTGCTGTCCTACCTTGTGGCTACTCTTTACCATAATCTGGCAGATTCTGTTTTCTTCCTGTTCTGTAAACAATCTCTTTTAAATAATCAACAGTCTCAATATACTCAGCATTTTTAGTTTTATCAGTTCAAGAGGATGAGCAATTTCTAGGACACTAATAAACCCTCTTTATTTATTTTTTTACTTTTTTTTATTAGTAGTCTCCAGATGCATTGAATAACATTCAAAACAAGGCTTGTCTCCACATAACAAAGTAAAATTCATGGAAGCACTTCCTGCTCCTAGGAGAAATAAAATTACTGAGGTTGAGCTAAATGCTTGATATCATTGATTCCAGGGATAAAATCCTAGTTCCTTGATGTAAAAAGGTTTTACCCAAAGTTTAGTCTTTTTATACTTCAAAAGTTGCTGGTTTACTCTAAGTATCATCATAATTGTTATTAATAATAATAAAGTGCTAACTGCGGTCCTGAAGTGCCTTTTTATAGTAAAGGTACAGGAAAAGCTCAAGAAAAATGTTATTTCTTTCAAGAATGGTTACAACAGCTGAACAAGAATATTGCTGAATTAATTTCCCTGTATGGGTTCTTTATCCCATAGAGTCAGTAGTATGTAAGATTAGTATCTCTACTATTTTATAAAAATCTGTTTTGTGCAACACCCATAATCCAATACTGTCTTTTTCTCTGCCTCAGAGACCTTTTGAAAGCTTAAATACCTTGATTATGTCTTTCCTGATCTTTTTGACTACCATGTCAAATTTGTAGCCTTTACTAGGAACCATTTTCTCTGGGAACTTTTCAAATAGAAAGCAGGGATGTTCTTTGCTCCAAAGAATCATCTCTCAAAGGGAGGAAAATGCAATTAGGCCGTTTCTGGTTCTGGAGTTAGTTGGAGGTCTCTATACTGTAGTCTAGCATCTCTGGATATGTGCCCTTTCAAGTAGAGCTATGCTTGGGTTTATATCTGTACTGTCTTTTCTGGTCTGTGCCATTTTATCATTGGCCTTGATGATCATAAAGGTCTTTTCTAACCTAAATAATTCTATGGTTTTAGGAGTTAATTAGGCAATTAGCATTGCTATTTTTCATTACAATAAGTATTATGTATATGTAGTATAAAAAAAAATGCGTGTTTTTCCAAAGAAAAGGAGAGAGAAAATCTGGAGTAGAGACTGAATTGTCCTTTTCTGTGTACAGTTGCAAGAGCAGAAGCGTGTGGTTGAGGAATTGATTTGTAAGTCCTGTCAGATCTCTGCATAAGCCATGATGGCAAAAGAAGAGAGGCATATGCGGAGAACAGACTGTGTTGTCATTGAATGAAAATTTATCAGAGAGCTTCTTTAGTTAGTTAACTTAGTTCATCAAAATGGGGAGTCTTCCCTTCTTTGACAGCATTGCCATAGTAAAATGATGAGGCACTATGGATAATACCAAAATGCTGAGCAAGTTTCTTTTTGTTATCACAATTTCTTCCAAATGGAGCTTGTCATTTGAACATCTGAATAAGTGTAATCAGGAACCCAAATATAATGATTTTTTATACAGTTAGAGGCCACAAAAATGCACTTGTAGTTGTTTTTGACCTGCAAATTGCGGCTGTTAAAAGCGAAGCACTTTTTAATAAGAGCTCAATGTTGAACAGGGCGACCAGTTTGTTTGGGCTAACCAGGAAAGAGGGGAGCTTTAGAAAGCAGACACAGTCTCCATAGGAGTATAGTGAATGCTTCAACTTTATTGCAAAGTGCAGGTATACTTATAGAGCAGAGCAGGGTTCACACAGCATAAGCAATAATTTCATAGGTGTAACACACTGTCCATACACTTCTCCTCTAATAGCGATTGGATATATACAGCAAAGCCTCATTCATTGGTTACTTTACCCTACTTGCGGTTACTGCTTCTCTATTCTAGCAACTAAGCATTTCCCCTTTAATAGCGTCTTTAATAACACTGGCTAAGCATTTCCCCTTTAAGAGTATTCCAACTCTATCAGAACCTGATGTCCTTGTTCTGCTAGGAATGTATCCACAATCCCCCCTTCTTTGTGTTTGTGCTAACCAAACTCCAGGAATAGCCCTCTTTATTATATCAGTCACACACCTGGATTGTCCGCATAACTCCACAACACACTGTTGTTCAAGAAATTCCTCTACAGCTAAAAATCAAATAATATATCTTCTCTGTGTGCTCCCCATTGATGTAAGACTGAGGGATTCTGAGACCACAGCAGAGTTACTGAAGCTATTGAACAGCACTTTCAAACCAGTAAAGTTCAAAACATGTGCTGGGAATAGTATCTACACCATACCCTCCTTCCCTATAAAAGGATTGGTTTACAGGAGGTACAATACAGATGTTATAATTCTGTGGATTGAATGACTGGGGGTTTAAGTGTTTTCCCCTGATGATTCTCCTCATTTGGCTTAGAGGTTTCTGAGCCACTCAGATTGTTTTTCAAGGTTGCTTTTTTTGGTGAACATTAAAGCCAATCATTGCTTCAAGAAAAGGAACGCAGAAGGGGAGAGTGTTTCTTGGGCCCTTGGTTGCCTGTGGTGGGTCTTCTTAAGAAAAATAACAAATAGCACAATATCTGTTAAGAAGTTCTACATAACACAGGCTCGTATAGCACAGTTTGACCCTGGGTTAAGAGTCTAACCTAACAATCAGTCAGTTGGTACTTCTACCTGACACAGAAGGGTGTCTTACAGTGACACTACCACCTGGAAACTGTGTTTGTGCTGGCTGTACTAATTAGCACCTCACCACTGTATCTTTGCTGCAGCAAGTTTCAGGGCTTGTTTGTAGCTGTCTCAGGCAACTCTGCACCACTCTCCACTGCACTGTAGATGTACAAAGACAACTGCAGATGTGTTACACTGTTGTCGACTACATCTGGCTTGACTCACTTAGTCTGGAGATAAAACTATGTTAATGAGATGGGCTTGCAAAGACAGAAAAGCCTGTGGCTGAAGATGCAGGGTTTTAAATAGGTTAGAGTCTTCATTTGTTTTTGTTCTCTAAGAACCATTTTTTCCTGTAAAAATGATTTTAGTAGAGACTAGTCCTTGTATTCTGTAAAAATATTAAAATGTTTTTGAAGCTATAGAAGGAATACTGAAGTGTAAATCTATAGTTTATACCTGAACATTGTATAGTGATTGTAAATAATTTATATAAAATCCTAATGAACTTTTGTATGTTATTGTTGCCTTTGTTCCCCACTTAAAAGCACACTTTGATTCCGCATCCTGCCCTTTTCTCCTTGCTGCAAACACAGCCTTTCAGAAATATAAATACCTATTTTTGTCCTCCAGATCTGTTAGTATAAGTGCTGAAATTCCATTTCATCCTACAGACTCACTTAACCTTCATATTCTTTCTTATCTTTAACACTTTCCTCTTCCTCTCAGCCAATCTCTGATTTTATTTTTCATTTATTTATTTGGGGGGTGGATTTCCCCAATTTTCACAGCTGTGGTTGACACATAATGTTTCCTTTCATTTGAACAGAACAAGGTCATCCTCTGCTCCTTTCTGAGTTCCAGTGAAAGCTTTGCAATGTGACCATGTATTACTTGTCCATGTTATGCCGACTGCCAAACAAGAGGATAAACCAACACAGATTTTACAACTCAGCAATCGTCTTCCTTTTGGATGTGACATTCATGTTGAGAAGGTGAATCTGTGTAAGCGGCAAAGGTAGGCTGTGAAGACCAGTACTGGTAGAAAAGAAGATATCGGTGTGGCACTTCTGGAGAAACTAAATTCAGTTGGTGTTAAAATAATAATGAGGAAGAACAAACAGAAAGAAGTCACCACCTCAGTCCTGCCAAATTAGGCTGAATTGCCTCTTCTGGAGCGTGTTTTACATGCAGCGGTGCCAATATGACACGTGTTACAGAACAGGAGAGGAGTATGTTGAGAAAAATGTATAGAGCTGAACAGAGAGAAGTGTCTGCATTTTGCTTAACCTCCCTCTCTTGGTCCCTCCAGAAACATGACAGATCTAAACTACACAGATTAAAAGCTGTTTGTTGAAAACTTCTTGAAAAGGTTAGCATTTGTTTTGTACAACTATAAACAGACTAATATATGATGGTTAAAGCATATGAAAAGGCCTTTACTGTGGTAGAGTTGTTCTGTTATCTGTTATTCTTGCAACCCTTGATATGGGAGGGAAAATTTTATTGTAAAATTGCCCTTGATATCAGAGGGAAATTAGCACAATTATTAGAAATAGGATTGGGTAAAATATTTTTTTTTCTATGTTGTATCTTACTTGCATTACTAATAGTTGCCAGGGAAACTAACAGAACTCTACACTGTTCTGCTAGAAAGGCGGCTATGGTTATAAGCAAGGTCATTTAAAACTGTGCCTGCGGATTATGAACGAGTGAGTGGGCACATGCCATGGATTCTGCTCCACGTCCTGGTGCCCTTCAACATGCTCAACTGCAATTAGATACAGAATGTTTATCCTGCTCGGTATTAATTGTGGTCTTTTTACAGTAGACGAAACCCCAAATTATTCTGGTTTACCTCAAGAGGAATTATTGTACATCAAGTGTGAAGTTTGCCTCTCTGGATTTTCACATCACTCTGGAGTCTTCTGTTATAATTCAGGATCTGTCAGTCTCATGTGCTTTCCCGAGGGAAACTGGATACCATTCAGTAGTTTTACTAACCATCTGATATAATAGTAAAGTAAACTGTAGTTCTCTCTGTACATGAGGTCTGCTGGTTTTTGCTGGGATAGATTTAATTTTCTCACAGTAGCTAGTGTGGGACTATGTTTTGGATTTGTGCTGGAAACATATGTCACTAATATGTGTACTTTATTGCTGAGCAGTGCTTACACAGAGCCAGGTCCTTGCCTGCCTCTCACCCCGCCCCACCAGTGAGGATGCCTGGGGGGGACAAGGAGCTGGGAGGGGGCACAGCCAGGACAACTGACCCCAGGGATATTCCATACCATATGATGTCATGCTCAGCATATACAGCTGGGCGAAAAAGAAGGAAATGGGGGGCACTTTTGGAGTGATGGTGTTTTGTCTTCCCAAGTCACCATTACGCGTGATGGAGCCTGGCTTTCCTGGGGGTGGCTGAGCACCTGCCTGCTGATGGTTAGCAGTGAATGAATTCCTTGTTTTGCTTTGCTTGCGTGCATGGCTTTTGCTTTACGTCTTAAACTGCCTTTATCTCAACCCATGAGTTTTCTCACTTTTACTCTTTTGATTCTCTCCTCATCCCATCAGGGGTGACTGAGCAAGCAGCTGTGTGGTGCTTAGTTGCTGGCTGGGGTTAAACCATGACTTCTGTAACCATCTTCCAAGATGTTAAGCTTGGCTAACTGTTTGCCTTTCATCTACAAGGGTGCTGTTTCTTATGTTTTACAAAGTGTCCACCTCTGTCAGGCACAGCTATGAACCTTTACACATCCATCATCAGGCTTTCGGGATAAAATGCTAAAGTTTGTACATAAATCTTTTTAAAGAACAGATGCTTATGAACTTTCTCTCATGTTGAATTTACAGGACTGACATTTATTACCTAACTGGTTTCAGCTAAAGTCTATGACAGAAATTGATTTAGGATGAAAATAGGCAATAATAGCTTGATTAGAATAATTTTCAGCTTCGAAGGACCCGCATGTCCTTCTACATTAAATAATGATCATAAAATCAATTTGTGTATCACTGATTCCCTTTTTGCCTTTTCTGAAAGAGATGTCTTTTGCAAAGGACACTTTCTTCATGGTGTTTTATTGCTTCATATAGCACTTTCATTCCTTATTTTCTTGATTTTTTTTAGTCCCAAGCCCAAATATATTCAGGCTGTTAAGGCAATCAAAGGCAGTTAACAACTATGAATGCTTCTTCCAAAATGTGCCACAGACCATACACAAATTTTTGGTGCTTAAATAAAGCTGTTTCTGGCTGTCATCAGTCCCACATATTTTACCCTTTACAACTTACTCTTGGATTTGACTTTCGTCTTTTCAGTGCTGGAGAGGACAAATCTGATGCTTGGAAAAGTAGCAGTTACAAGCATATCTTTGACTGCTCATGGTGTTCAGATATGACCAAACTGTGCAGATATGTCTAGCTACCTCACTGATAGTTTTCCCAGGTAATGTTGACAGCATATCCTGGCATTTGGGAAGTTGTGTTTCACACAGTGAACTCCATGCCCTTCAGCCTCTGTGGCAGCTTGTTTAAAAGGAGCTCTGTCTAGAAAAGATGATGTTGACACAGTCTGTGTGCGTCGTTTGGACTTCTCAGCATAGGGAGGTTAAAAGAATTACATGCAGGCTTCAATGTGTTTGTTTTAATTAGAATAAAATGATTGCATTTGAAATTTGTGCATTTACTAGGACAATAAAAGAATGGATTTTTAACTGTATTTCTGTTAATGCCACTCATCAGTGTTGTATCTCAGTCTTTCCCACTTGGGAAATACCTTCAAAAGGCAGGTAAGTGTTTTTAATTACTTATTACAGAATAGTGAAGAGTAGAGAAAACTTTGGTGTGACCAAGATGATAGGGACGAGCTACAGTTCTCTGGCTCCTCAGTGTGAATATTTGACATCTGACCAGCAGTGAAGCAGTAGAAACTATTCCAGAGGAAAACAGTAGCTGACAGAGGAAAAACTTTTCACAAAGATCTGAAAGCAAACCATTTTGTCACATAAAGTGCAAATGCAGACCTTGTGGTGCATAATACCCCTTTTCCTGGATTTTTGTTAGTTTAATTTTTAGCTATTTGATATTTAAAGAAATGTGCACTGAAGCTTTTGCCATCATGTGTTTGGAAGCTCAGCTGCATGTTCATGTGAATGAACTAGTGCAATTTTTTCTTTTTTTCACACGCATTTGGTTGTGCAGGTAGATTACAGAATAAAAGTTACTGATTGTGATTAGGTGATATTTAAGTCTCAATATTGTTCTCATAAATCAGTTTTCTTTTGAGCATCAGCTATTCACACAGTAGTCATTTTCTTTGGCAATGTTACACAGTGATTCTTTGATTATAAATGCCTCAAGAGTAAGGCATTATATTAGGGAAGCACAGTTTACTTTAAGAACTGACATCCTTTTTTCTGTAGTTTGATTTTTTATTGTCTCACAGTTTTCTTTTTAATAGTTACGGCTAGGTGAGAACTACTGCAACAGCCCAAAGCTAAGACGTATGTTCATTACCATGTTAATTTAACACGAAATACAGTTTACAGATCCGAGCATAAGTTTATGAGAAACATAGTAACTATTAACACACAAAAAATATACTTTGTGCTAGTTTAGGACCTCATGCTCTCAACAGAACTGTCAAAATAACAGATATCAAGCATGTCTAAGTGTTGTATTATTTAGTGAAGAACCAAAACCGAAGGGTTCCACCAAAAAATTTTCCTCAGTGTCTGAAAAGCAAAAACTTAAAGAGACAACTTAATGGAAAAGGAAGGACATTTTCAAAATTAAAAGACATTTTGGATTAAGAAAACGATGTATTTCATTCTAATAGAATCTCAGACCACTTTGACTCTTTCTAAACACAGAGTGTTTCTTCCACTCTTTGCCAACACGGAGACGTGGTTTGTGATATCCAAAATTTATTAAAAAAAAGTTAAAAGATCCATCTATCAATTTTTACCAAAATTACCAGGTTGTTCCATCTTGGCTATATGATGTAGAATTTCATCAGGAGAAGGAGTTGGCTTCCTGTGCTACTGCTACATCAGAATGTACTAAGACAAATTCTACTGTCTGTGTTCTTGAATAATAAATATATTATTTGTAATTTTTTTCGTTTTCGTCTGGTGATATAGTAGATCTGTGGAAATGTAATTCAAAATTCTTTGCTCAGTTGGTAAGGCTGCCTGATTTTGAAGGACTGACATGCTCTACTGGTATGAAGTATCCCACTGTACACTACAAAACAAAGCAAAAGAAATATAAAGACATAAATGACAGTCCTCAGGTTGGAAAATGGTCATGTGTCCCTTTTTCAGTTTTGCTCATACAAATTCTAGCAGTTTTTCATCAAAAAGGACTGGTGTCAGCTGTTCTCATTTGGAGATATGATGACTAATTAGCACATTTTTGCATTATGAAGCATGGGACAAAGGCAGGGGCTTAAGGGCTTTGGAGATTTTACATACCTGTTTTAACCTTAGGAGAGGCACAGTCCTGTATCCATTAACTTTTTTTAGCTTCGCATGTAAGCTTCTCAGACATACAGTAATCATGGCTGTACATCAAAGACATTGCCATTGCCATGCTCTTCTCTGGACATGCCCCACTGGCCACTCTCACAGCTATTTCGTCCTTTGGCCTGACACTGCAGAGCATTTCTTATTATAACACCAAGATTACTTTAATCTCATGTATAATTCAACTTCATGTCTGATTTAATTCTGTCGTCTGTCCTGTGACCTTTCTTAACTACCACATATGCCAGCCTTGATTCTTTTCAAGGGGTTCAGTTCCATCTTTTTCTCCATGTGTGGAAGGATCCCCAGTTGGCTAAATATTTCTGTTAAGGGATGCTCAGTGTACACTGCCAGAAGATTCTCTGGGAAACTCATCAGGGATACTTTATAGGGACTGTTTTGCTTGGACCTTGATTCTTTCCAGTAGAGATGCAGGACTTAGTATGTATTTAGTGTTATTTTTATTACTACTGAGAATTGAGAAGTAGCAGGATTAAAATCACTTACTTTCTACAGTAGGTCAAATATTGTGGCTTTTTTTTTCTGAAATAAACAAGTAGAATTTAAGTACTTTGGGTACCAGATCATTCTGGCTGGCAAAATCCTTACAATTTATTTGTCTCACTATTCCCTAAAAAGGTAATCATTAACTGATTTACTAGAAACTCTTGGAGGTTAAAGATAATGATGCTGTATTTGTAGCATAATGGCAAACATGGTCTCCTTTTCTCATGATGTGTGTCTCAATACCATTGTATTCTTTCTTATAAACTAGAAAGCCAGGCTCTCTTTAAGGAGAACACTATGCCTTTTCTCAGGATGTTACTTGGTCTGCCAGTAGCAGCTCCCAGAATGCAGTACAGTCATATGTGTCAGGTAGCATTATAATTATACAGCCTGCATCAGAGTTCTTATTTTATCTCTTTGCAAGTATACAGCAATATTTTTCCTAAATTATTGTCCAGAAAAGGAAGAATAATGTCCTTTGCAGAAGCTGATAAAACTTTAGCTTCTTCATTCACAGCCTGTCAATTCTTTATTTTTCCTTAACCTATAGTAATTAGTCTTCACAATAGTCAGATTTTATCATTAACATTATACCCTTGATTAGTCCCTAGGTACACAGTTTTACCCAAATATTTGATCCTTGGAAATCTGCCAGTACTGTCAGACTTAAAGATTACTTGAAGTTTCTTTTACATAATGTATGTCAAATTGTTCTTCTCATATAATACTAGCAGAACTATTTCTGCTATTCCCACGGCACCACTGAGTCATTTTTTACTGAATTTCTTACTGCATTGAATATTCATGAAAACTTAAGAAATATGACAATGTTTCTTCTAGAGGTGGTTCTTCCAGATTCTTACCACTACAGTTTTACTTTCTTATCACTTGTTTGTTGCAACTGTTACTTTTTTCCTCTTACTTATGGTTGGATGATTCTTCAAAAGGAGAACATAAAACTGAACATCCACGATCATTGTCAAGACTAGTCCTTTGCTAGCACAGATGACTAATATCTAATTCTTTCCCAAGTTTAGCAGACCTCAGCTTAAACTCTTAGGTGCCTTTATTTGATAATCCTATTAGAATATTTTCTCAGAATGTCATTATTATGACAGAAGAATTTCCAAAAAAATTTTGCCTATGACCAGTTCATACCTGATTCTCTTGGTATACTAGGATGGAGAACCGAACACCTGAGCACCAACAGAGATGGAGTTACAACTTCCATTTAAGTATCCTAAGTAAGCTCCATTAGTTTCACCCTACATTTGTTTTCTGCAATGTCGGGTCTGATGATGATCATGTAGAATGCCATGTCCTGTGGGTACAGTGAACTTGATATAGCACTGTACTCTTTAATAGAGGTTTTGATGTGCAAAAATGGTGATTTTTTTCTCTCATATTAGCAAGTAATTTGTACCATTTGTGGAAGCCACATATACAGTGGCTTTTCTGGTGTTGCATAGCTAAGACTTTTAGATAGAATGCTGAAATTTGTTAGCAGCTCTTGCATTTTGGGTTGCGTTAACAACTGCAGGAGACAAATTAAATCTAAGATTACTTTCAGCTATATTCAAGTTTGATCTGAGCTCTCTAGAAGAGAGAAGAATTTGATCAACCTGGTTGTTTATATCATATGATATCATATCATTTGTATGTGCTTGTTCACAGAAATGACTTTACAAATGACTGATGAAAAAAGAGGTGTACATGACTCAGGACTCCAAATTTATTATATGTTTTATTCAGAAATCTCCAAACCAAGGATATTTTATTTTCAGTAATTTCATTTATGGTGTTTTTTTTTTAATAACAGCTTTATAAGTTCAGTATCTGTATGTTCCTTCTCCTAGAATCAGACTCATGACCCAGAACACTGTAAAAACCCCCTTGTTATGAGATGAAGAGGAATGAGCAATTAAGTACCATTCAGTAGAGTCAGATATAGCTATATTATTGCTCAGTTCTTGCTATTTTTACCAATGGTATCTATTTAGAAAATGAGAAGTAAATATAAGCCATATACCTCTAATATGCATTTCCTTGATAATGCATGAGAGAGACTCCTGCAGAAGAAGCGAGAATAGCAGAGGAACCTGGACAGTGTTTATTCTTTGATTTATATCTGCTTCATTTTCCCTGAGCTTCAGAATAGCTTAGTATCAGTCTCTTTGACTAGCCTGATTTAGACCAAAGAACTGTATATTTTCAGAGAATCTGCATAACAGATATAAATATGGTGAGAAATTCCTATCTTGGTAATGAATTTAGCCTCCCTGGCAAAATATTAAAATTATATTGAAAATAAAACAGTAGAAAGCAGGAAAAAGAATAAAAAAGTGTAGCAAAAAGCACAAACACTGTCCTCCTGTAGAGGCCAGTACAGTTGTCTTTTCCTCCACAATCCATGGGGAACAGCCTACCAAAGGCTTGTCTTCTGTGAAATGCTTGGAATAGTTTTTGAGATTCTGTTCTCTTCAAAGCTAGTGCCAGAACTCAGCCTACTTATGGGTTGAAGAAGAAAATAAGCATTGTGTCCCCAAAAAAAAGAAATCAGGATATTTTGCTGTAGTTCTGTAAGCATCTGACAGAGTAATGCTGGTTTTTGCTCAAAACTGCTCAATCCTTTTGCTTTCCTCAACAATAACAGTTTTCTAGTTCCTAGATGCTTCCAGAAAGTAAGCAGGCAGACAGTGTGTGCCATGAAAGTGGTTACATGACAGTGAAAGTGTGTGCTATGAACAGGAGCTCAATGCAGAGATGTTCAAGCTAGATGAGATCCAAGCTTATAAATTCACAGAAAACAACGCTGTATGTCCTTTTCTGATCATGACCAGATACAATCTAGCCAAATTAACTTTGTACCAAGCCTAAATTAAGAAGCTTTGATTCTTTCCAAAAGATTATTAGCTTTGGAACCATGTCAAACCTTTGTGACTAGACCCTCTCCAGCTCTAAGGTCAGATGCCTATAGACAGCATTGCTATTCCAACTTGTGCATTTCCAATTTCAAGACTAATATGAGTAGAATGAGGTGCTTCAGCATCTGTCTTCCTTGTGAAATTCATAGCACATGAGCATGCATTCTGCTTGCAGTCACAGATATATGGAACAGAGGTGACTCAGCATTTCCAACCTCATGATTAAAAATAACCAAAACAAACAAAAAAAGAAGAGCTGTCTTCCTTTCCCCAATATCCCTTTTCTCCCCAGAAAATCATGACTTTGAAAAATAACGGACTTGTGTTACAACCAACCTCCTTTTTTTTTGGTGGTGGAGAAGGAAGAGATAATTTGGGCTAAAGTTACTGTATAGTCACAGGACTTTAGAAACAACTGTGATATTTGAAAACAGTGAAAATTGCTCAAGGTTATTCATCCCTCTAAACATTGACCTCTACATTAGAAAAACATACAGTTGAAAAATGACAGCAGCAAGGAATTTGTCAAACTCAGCCAGAGAGCATGAATTAGAAGAAACAACCTGTTCAATATACCTCTGAAAAATCACTGTAAAAATGGCATCCCATTTACTGACAAAAATCATCTCCCCATATGTATTCAGACATGTTCGTTGGAAAAAAAAGCATTGTTTAGATTTTCTTTTTGTTTAACTGATGAGAAAAATAGGTGGTGGCTTGCTTTTGGGCTTTTTCATTTTTTAACTTTTGCATAGTCAAAAATGGGAATTTATATTCCACTGAGAAACATCTGCCAGTGGTGGGGATTTACAGCTATCAGAGAGGATATAGTTTGTAGAGATGTAGAACCTAGATGAAAATTCAGTGATGCCTTTGGAAATGGAGGGCAGGAAAAGGAAAGAGAAGGGATGACAATTTATTTTCCTCTCACCTGAAATCTAAACGGCTAGTTCAGGCCCTAACTCTTTTGCACATACCCTCTAGTGTATTACATGTAGTCTGAGGGAGACTGCCTTTCTTGCTAATCCCTCATATCCATTGTGCTTTAGGCGTCTTTACACAATAAAGACAAAAATGTTCTGCTACTATTTGTAGACACTATAAGAAAGTATATGAAAATTCTGGGGTTTTAATTTTTTTATTTTTTTACATGAATTGGAACAAACCAGTAGTTTGTAGCAGCTTATTATAACAGTGTTCAGCTTGTGATTACAATTTTGTATGAAATCCCTGAGATACTTTAGGGTCAGTTGGTGAAAAGTTACATTTATGGTCAAGTTTTAAAAGCAAAGATAGATCATTTTCCTGACTGGATTTGTCAGAGACAAAAGTCTGAAAATAGATCTTTTCTGCTCAAAATACAGCTATCTGGAACTTCTGTTTAATTAAAATATTTTTGTCAGGTGATTGTATGAATCTTCAGCAAAATGTATTGCTGTCCACTATTTACCTTTCATTGTGTCCCTGTTTAAAAATGCTTATGGTAAATAGTGAAAAAAGCAGAAACAATACAGTGGATCCAAACTAAAACAGATAGTGCATAACAAAATCAGGTAATTCAATTTACTTCGGTGTATCAATATTTTAAGAATTTGTAAAATACTTGCAAATAACAAATACCTTTGATTAAAAAGGAACAGTATTGATTTGTGAAAATTCAATAAGTAAGGGAGTAAATGAAAAGGAATATTATTTTTAATGAGTTTTTCTGTACTGACGCATCTTATTATTGCCTCCCTATATCAGCCAGTCCCTTCCCTAATTGATTTTTTAATACATTTTCTTCTTTTGAAAGAAATGAAATCGACTTTGCATATCCATCATGCTTATTTTATACCTGTTTAATAGGTCAAATTGTTTTCATTAAGGTCTGCAATTATCTGTGACAGAAATATTGACTAGATATAAATAAAAGCTCCTGTTTGCATGTTGCTCTTAATTATGTGCTTTTGATTTTCATGGCATGTATTCTAGAATACTTTAAAAAATGTAATTACTGATGAATGTTTGCAGGTAGGGTGTGATTATAGTTCACTCTCTCTTATACAAACATCTGAATTTGAACATAAATATTTTTCCTGTTGCTTTCATATGAGCACTGGTACTAAAATTCCTAAGTAATGGTAATGCATGTATGCATAATGTTTTAGTTTGGGTCTGAAGTATGTTGACACCAAAATTAATTACACACAGAGAAAGACTTAACATAAAATACTACTATTACAGGCATAATGGTTGAAAGGCAGAAATTCTTGTTTGGAGGAGATTTTCATTTTCTTTTCCAATTCCACCAAACCTGAACAGATCTCACTGTCTTAGAACATGTTTGGTAATGGTGAATTCTTATTCATACTCTAGTTAATCTTGTCCTGTGCATTCACTTTTGTAGAGAAGACCTTCATAAAGCAAAAAATCCATGTGAGGAAGGCACAGAACAAATCCAGAAAGGCATATTTTCATTTTTGATTTATGGACCATAGACATATATATTGTTATCAAGGAAACCACGGTGATTTATACTACTGGCTAGTTGTCCACAGAAAGATGAAGTCAAAAGAAATTCTCCACTACAGTGTTAGACAAGGCAGAAGAGGCAGACTTCATATTAATTCTGCTTGCACTTTAATTTCAGGAGTCAGTTCTAAGCCTTATGGATATGTTCAAGCAGGAGCTCTGTGTGACCTCAGAGTAGCTGAAGGGCATCAGATGCCCTATTTCTGCCACTAAGATGTGCCTTAGCAGCCAAGTAATAGATTATAAATCTCTGAAAACATCTTTCTGTCACTCATTTTTACTATATCCCTAAACCAACCACAAGATTTCAAAGAGCATAAAAATCACTTGTACGAGTGGAATTTTGCAGCATAGATAATACTGTAGAAACTCACAGTACTGTCATTTTGACACAAATAATTGGGCGTGGAGCTGCACATATACAAAAAAAGAAAAAAAAATTATCTCATGCGACCACACAGAACGTGTAGTATAGAGTTACAATTGTAATAATCCATCACTGTCTCTCTGTATTGAAATTGAAAACAAAAAATATGGTGTTTGGACTACAAAAAATAAAATTGAACACCTGTGGTACAGTTATGTTATTGGGTTATAGTGTAGCTGGTTTGTCTGCAAAATTGAACTCTTTCTGTTCCACTTCAGATATATTGCTGAGCAAATCAAAAGTCAGTTTGTGAAGATGAGGACCTGCCATTTTGTAACTAAAATGTTTTTTATTCAGAACAATTTGGGTGCATATTTATCATTCTCTGCAACGTTACTTCTTACAAAATACAGGCATTTCTTCTGTCTTGTTTTCGCTTGCTTTCTGCCAAAGGGATAATTGCATTGCTGATGGATTGCAAAAATTTTTCATTTATGTTTGTAAACTGGAATCTGCCCATTCGTGCAATGGAGACTGAGTTTTGTAGGCGAGATGCATAATATGTACAGGTTAGGCATATGTGTGCATTCCCCACTTCTAGACTGCTTTTAGGTGGGCTGCAGCCAGAAGAAAGCAAGGTGTAAGCCATCATATGTGACATGCTTGGAAGGTTATCTTAATGGAAAACAGTTTGCTTATGGGCACGCGTGATTGTAACTCACAGGGAAAGCAGATGTTGTATTCTCTTTTAGGATCAGTGGGCATAAAGGATGCTTTTGCTGTCACTGTTGCTGATCTTATCACCTAATGGAGTTTCAGCTTTACTCTAAGTGACCACTCTGTTGCAGTATTACATATTCTGTTACATCCTGCTCGCTGCTGAGGGGATTGTTTCATAAAGACAAGTCGATCTAAGACAGTATTAAACAACATATTGCCACTTGCTGTATATTAGCACCTTCTGCTTCAGCAACTGCAAATAAAGTCGGAAAACTTGACTTGCTTTATGAAGAGGAACAATGATCATACACTTTGCACAGGGTCTTTAAAAAAATAAAAAAACCAAGTGACTGATGACCACTCAGATAAGTTTCCTGAGAGAATGGGGTTATCTGAAACATTAACTGTGTATTAATCAGATATGCCATAGTTCTCATTTTTCTCTTCTTTGTTTAGCTTTGTAGTGCTGCTGAGAAAATTTGCTGCAGTGTTGGTGGTCTTTTGCTTTTGAAAGAGTAGTACAGTATTATTTCAATGGATTGCTACATTTTTTAACAGCTTTCTTCATTTTCTAGTGCTTCATCCTGAGCTCCTGGTATTTGCTAAGAGCATAGCATAAATTAAATCAATCTTTGAATTAGTGATGCATCTTTTCCTTTTTGCTACCTGATGTGGCAATGACATGAGGAGTTTGTCCTTCTGTTGTGGCTTATCAGCTGCTGTAGAAATTTAATTTTTGTGAAGAGAGAGAAACCGAGTTGAAGAAACACCTTATGCTTTACTGCTTTTGGAAAGCCCTTTCAGTCTTGCCAAATACCATTTATTTTCTTCAGCACTTAAAAACTCGTAAGTAATTAGTCCATGAAGCCACTTCACAGGTAGGGTATGACTCTACTCCATCTACATTTGAGTGCATTTGAATTCATATGTACCTCTTTTTGCAAGAGCCCTGTTATAACAGCATATTTTGCTAATCTGTGATGGGACAGACTACTTCAGAGCACTTTTTTTGGCTAGGCCAGTATTTGTTATATGTCAAAAGTTCAGACTTGTGTGATTTGAAACAAAATATCGTGACCATTTTTGGCAAGACTGGATGTTCATTTGTCAGTTGTTTGCAATGAGACTAAGCTAAGGTTCTGTCTTTCTAGTATAAGTGTTTTTTGTTTCTTTGGTTGATTAGTTGGGGCTAACTTTTTTCACGTGCACATTTTCTCATTGCAATATATATTTGTTTATATGTTTTTGCCATGTCCTGTTTTACTAGGCATTTCACAAGGACAGAGATTTTTTGGTGGAAGGAAATGTAAGAATGGCACCTGTTTTATCAGTTTTTATTATAGTTTTTACTTCCCAAATCCCAGCCACAAGAAAACATACACACATGTAGACTCTGCCCAAAATGCTGTCCTGTTTCGTCTGAAAGTAGCTACAATCTGCAGTCTCTGTGGCAGATGAGCAGTAAGGTGGTAGATGTGAAAGAAAATAGTAAGATTTTGAGTTATATGAAATTTGAATCAGAAGATGCGCATGCCAATAGGCAAACCCAAAACTTGTAAAGAAAAATCACCATTTCACATAGATTTTCTTTAAAGTAAGAAACTGTGAAGTAAATCTTTATACATATTCCACTTTTCCCAAATGTCTGCTGTTCAGGGAAAAATCTTAAACCAGTTGTTGGAAATATCTGTTCTGTGTCTATGGTGAGGGATCAGATTCCATCAAAATATGACTTTGAAAATGTGGTATGTCTGGGAGGACATTGTGTATATTCATTAAACAGCAGTTGTAAATGTTCACTGAAGTGCCTGAGTCATGCCACAGAGCAATACATCTTTTCCTCTACACTTGTAAAACCTCAGATTATGTTCTGGTAAACAGGCACATAAAATGTGATTTGTTTATTTTTTGATACGGAAGATAAACAGTGTTCCTACCAGGAAATGTCAAATATTTGTGCCATTAAAAATATTTTCTTTCAAGCAAATAAACAACTCTTTAACACCTAAACCAGATACTTTTATTTTTAAATTGATTCTCTTGTAAACCTGGAAGAGTTCTTAGAATCACTAATGCAGGTAAATTGTTAGTTCTCAATGAAAGCACTTCAATGCTCATCTAGCATATCACCTGTGAAAATTTTCTTTTTTCCTGAACCAGCGTCTCAATAATACCACCATTGCCCTTTTAGGACTAAAGTATGTATTTGCCTGCAACTTTACATGTTATAATAGGTGAACTCAGTTATTTGATACATATAGTATTTTTTGACCATAAGTTGTCCACTTGTTTATGCTTTAATCTTCCCTGTCACAGATGAGATGACCGTGCAGCAAAAGCTGATTATTTCCCTTCATTGAATCATTATTGTGATGGTACTCCATAATAGTGACAAAACTTGTGGATAGAATACATTACATTGCCACATTAAAGGATTTGGAATATTGAACGGCCTGACCTCAACAAGGATATCCTTAGGCTGAGCAGGATAACAGCAGCAAAGCAGAACTGACTGATTTAACCACTGTTACAAAGGCAACTTTCAGCCCATCACTGAGCTTCCAGGGCTTACTTACAAATCAGGAAATATCTCTTTCAAAAAATTTCATGCTGGAATGTTGCATCTGTGCTTGATTTCTGCTGCTTTTTAATCACAACAACTAAAGATTGCTCATATAAACATATTCTCCTAAGAGCAAAAAAGAGAAAAAAATCTGATCCTATGCTGGTTGAGAGAAGGGATCAGACATGAAAGAGATCTGCCTTTATCAAGTAATGAATATCACCCTGGTAATGAAGTAAAGGTGCATTAGAAATATGACCCCAGGGCTCCAGGGGATGCTGGTGGGAGAATAGAGTACAGCACTGAATCTTCTGTAGTTTGATGTATTGAAAGATGCATGAAGAATTAACATTGCTTAGAGGACGGTCATTTGCGATGTAGAGGCAGCTGCTGGGAAATTGTCACCGAAATCGGGAAGAACAAACGTCGTAACACCAATGTAGTGTTAAAAGGCAGGCATTCTTTATTCACGGCGCCGGATGCACGGGGGATCACTCCACCTAACGTGCATACCTACAAGCGGCAACTTGCCCCGTTTATATGTAGCAAAGTATTACATACGCATAAAGTTTCCTGATATGCCTATGCATATGCATAACCTGTCTCCGCTTTGTATTAAAATAGCTTCAGGTGGTCATTTCCATAAATCCCTCCCCACTGCGCTTGCTCAGTGCCTCCTGGTGGTGGTCGTCAGGGGTCGTGGGGATGAGGGCTGCTGGCTCCTCTTCGTCACCCCTAGTAACCTCTCGTTCTTGCAGACTCAGTTGCTCCTTGGCTCTTGCCCAAACTGCAGGGTCGGTGTAGACCAGTTCTTGAGGTAAACTCCTGGTTCTTATCAAAAACTGTCCTTCGTAAGGAGCCACAAATCTTCCCGCATCAATTAGTTCTCATTCCTTCTAGTTTAGCCAAACCGTTATTATCCTTCTGTTCCATCCACTCCCGATTCCTCTTGTCCTTGAATGGGGTTCTAAATTTAATAAGTAGCTACACTACTGACTTCAAAAAAACATCTAAGCTAGACACTGTTAGAAAAACACCCAAGCTAGACACTACTGACTTTAGCAAAGCAACAGCAAGCTAGACACTACTGATTTTTAGCAAAGCATCAGCAAACTAGACAATAAGGTCTAAATCTTATGCATGTAAGCCGCTTACATCTGGGGGTCTTTTGACTCTTAAGGTATCAAAATCACTAGGAAGTTTCTCTTGCTCTTCTGGATTGTAAAGAAGTCACTCAAAAGAGAAATGTAGAATATATGCAGAGGTGAAGTAGCTACAGATGGAGACCAGAAGAGTAAAGCAGCTGAGTGGAGAGGTTTCAGTACACGCAGTAACAGAGAAAATGATGGAGGAATCCGGAGTTCTATGCAAAGGTGAGAAAGACCTTAAAACTGTCCTGAAGTGAGGTCAGTTTCTGTACTAGACTTCAGCATTATTCCTTTAATGATTTTGCTCTCTCTTCACTATCCATTCTATTCTCTTGCTTGGGAATTTACAGGCTCTTGTTAAACAAGGTTTCTTTTCTAGTATTTGATGTAATTATCAGAGGAATGGAGTTCTGACTCTCTGTCTTGGCTTGTATTCATTGCGCTGTCCCCAACATGTATGTGGAGAGTGTGGGAAACAATTTTTTTTATTGTCAGAAGGAGTATTATCTCTCTTTAAAAAAGCCATCTTCAAGGATATATCTACTGAAAGACCAGCTCCCTATCCCTAACAATTTGTCTTTCATTACACAACGTTGTGCCAACAGCACAATGAATGAATTCTTACTGATTCAGATGGGACCCTGTTTCAAAGCCATCTTTGAAATTCTCCAGTATCTGTCGTCATAAAGAACGTTCTGCCAAAGTAGTAATAGTCCTGTGAGAAGCCCCAGAGGAGGGACATTTGAATTACAATGTTGAGCAGGAAGAGGGAGGAGGGAATGTCAGCAGCTCACCTCCCAGGAGGTGATTCCTGGAGACGATTTTACTTTCCAGCATGGCAACTAGGTAAAATTTTTCCAGCTGGTTTTATTAAAGAATACTAAAACTTTCCCCCCACGGCTCCGGTTTCATGTCCCCACTGTTTCAAGTGCACACTGGGAAAAAAAAAATGCAGCAAAATTTCTTATTTTGCATTTGTCCAAATTTCTCAGAGTTGCAAAGGATTCAGCTGATCTGCAGGAACAGAGGGAAATGCTTGTGGTCTTACAGTCTGTGAGAGATAGACTCTCTCTGGATCAGTACAGGAGCACAAGAAAAAGTCACTAGAAGTAGTCTTAAATGGCAGAGTCAAACCAATAATTTTTCCGGTTATTACATGATTTTTAATGTATTGTCTGGTTTTTTTAAATGTGCTTTCTCTTTGCCTTTACTCCACCTAAAAATTCATCAGTCCTTAAAATGTCTTTCCATAGAGAAAATAGCCCAGGGAATTAGCCAATTTATTGTTAAAAGCATAATGTCAAAATTGCCAAGTATTGTACCTGATGAAAGAGAATGATATAGCTAAATGTCTTATCATTGATGGAAGATTATATTTTTAGTAAAATTTCCCTTGCTTATGTTAGAGATCACAATTTTTATGCTTGGTAAAGTCTCACAACAACACAAACAAAATGTGTGATAGATTTAATTGTTAAATACAGAGCAGAGCTGCCAGAAAAGTTGGAGAGTGAACTGAGTTGGGTTTTTTATTTGTTTTGACTTGGTTTTATTCCAGTGTTGTTAGTCTTCGCTAAACTTGCAACTGCTCAACATAGTAGCAGAAGCTCATCACACCATTGCATAGGTTCCATATCCATGCTGTTAATGAACAAACAAGTTGCAGAATGAACCTTAAGGGAAGGTACCCTGATATAGGAAAAACAGACATGTCTGAAGACAGAATAAAGATCAATTTGAAAAACAAAACTAAAAAAAATGCCCTCACAAGATATTTATGCACTTATAGGAAGATGTATTAGCTAGCTTCATTCATGCATAGAACTGAATGCATTTTGATTTTACTTTTTCCCACTCTCTTCTCACCAGTGGGATATTTGCAATCAACATAGTTTATGTTTGGAGTTAAGGATTTTTATAAGATAAATCAAGTTCGTTTCGCTATTTCAAGAGAATTACATCAGAGAGTTTTTTTATAGAAAAAAATGGAAATCACCACAAAGATCTCGTAGAAATTATATTTATAGGAAAGCTTGAAAGCCAGTTCATATATATCAAAGTTCTTAATAGTCATGATTAGATTATGAGTTAAATTAAGGATAGTCACCATGTTGTCTAACATTCTTCAATGTACTGAAGAATGCCTTTTCTGTAGCTATTAGAAACTTGGGCTGGACACACAAGCAAGAAGCACAAGCATGTGTTATTCTGTTTTGTGTTATTCTGAAACTTTTCAGAAAGGCATTGTTCTGCAGGTGTACCAGTGTTATACAACTGCATAACCATTCTCATTGTACATGTTGTAGAATGATTTGCTGAATCATGACGCTGGAGGATCCTTTGAGATAATGCCTCCTATGAAGACTCGAGTATATGTGGATTCTGATGACACTGATCACACTGGGCTGTTTGTCACCATGTAAAGTACTATGTGCATGGTAAGATTCCATTTTTGAAGAATAAAAATGCTAAAATGTAGATTTTCTTTACAGTCATCTATATACCTCCATAGGTGCTAAAAAAAAGTGTTTCAAATTGTCAAGTACTAAATGTTAATTTCCATATTTTCACTAACTATAGCTCAGTTCATTCAGATGTGTGATTTGTGTTTCTTAGGAAAATATGTTTCTTTATTAAGTGCTATGGGATCCTGAGATCAGAGATGAGCAAAATAATCAGTTTTAAACAGTGGTAAGTAACAAAATGAGGACAGAAAGACTAAACAGTACACAATAATTAAAGAAGAGCGACTTCAGATGCAATCTCAGAATTGCAAAATTGCTATGAACACACTTAGAAATTTTATGGCTAAAGGTAGCTATTTTTTGACACTGGAAACTTGACAGTGTATGACAGAAGGCAGATTTCTTAGAAATACCTTTGGCTAGAACATTTAATTTTATTAGATAAGCCTCCTAAAGCAGCCTAAAAATAATTGTCGGTTTCTCTCAATTTCACAAAAGCTACCAGCATATTTGTAATAACACCATAAAATATTTTTTAATAACAATTACTAATGATCATCTTTTATTAAGTCTGACTGTGCCCATTCTGCAACGTCATTTTGTCTGTGCATGCATTTTCGATTTTGCATGCATGACTATACATGAGGTATAAATGAGGTTTCAGTTGTATACTCACCTTGCTAAATGGCAAAAGGCCAAGCTACTCAGACGTTATGTTGTAGTTGTAGTGGCTATTAATATACCTCTTCTGAATATCAGTGGGCCTCTTCTGATCCAGGAATCTTCCAGGACAGTTTCTTATGCTACAATTGATGTATGGTATAGAGCTGAATATCTATACTGAACAAAGTTGAAGGAAAGCTGTTCTACTCTTAGAGGTAGAAATTATTGTAGAAAGGTTCGGGTAGAGTCACATTGTCTTTGGTAACAGTTAACATATGTATTCTGATGCTGAGTCAGAGGTTCCTGGGTGGTAATGGTATGAATACCTATGGAAAAGGACCTGCTGCAGCTGTAATGTGTAAGTTACTGTCCAGGTCCTGTATAATGGCTAAAGTTCTCACAGATGTTGCAAGCCATTCTATAGTACATCAAGCACTGCCAGCTCTTGATAATGCAAACTTGGTAAGCTGTAGCATTTAACTACCATTTTGCAACAGTATGTAATCAACAGCCATATGTGAACTACGTGATTGAGTAATTGTACCTGATGCTGATGCAGTTGATAACTTCAGACTAAATCACTGCTTTGTAACATGTATTGCAATGGAGTTTGATTTATCTTAACCCTCCTGCATTGTAGACTAAGACAAAACTGCAATTTCGGAGCCTTTCATTTTACAGCCACAAGTTTATGCAGCTCCACTTTTGCTGGAACTAGCACTAGGCTTTTCAATAGCCTCACTGTTTAGGTCATCTGAAGGAACTTGTGATTACATTAGTCTTTTCCAGCAACTCAGCGGATGCACATAGATATTGCTGGTGCAGTTACTTGTTAACACTCAATCCTGTGTTTGAGCCCTTAGTCTAAAATAAATTGAGTTTAGAATAAGTTCAAGATAAAACAATGATTTTACCTTCAAGCTAATAATTTTATTAAGGAAATAATACTTTTCAGGGTCCATTGTACAGCCTGATGAATTCGACACATTTTGTTTTCTTTGAGGCTATAAAGTTGAGATTTGAGCTATTTAGGAACATAAACCTATATAAAACATCAAATTTCATCATCCACCATCTCAGGCATCTTCCAGAAGATGTTAAATCCAGGAAGACAATATTCCCTCTAGAGTCCTCCCTGAGTACTTCTCACATACATGTTTCCTTTCTAAATTGAGAGACCATTTTTAAAGTACACTTAGTTAAGAGGCTTTTGAGATGCCGCAATCAAGAAAAAATAATTTCAGTCCTGTTAAGACTTCTTTTGTTGCTGTGTGGCACTCAGCAGTTTGAGTTTGGCAACTTCTCAACAGAAGAAAACAATTTATATAAAGAAAAATAAGAAATAAATGGTGTTTGATCTTTTCTGGGGCAAGCTGTCCAAAGTGTTTATTTTATAAACATAGATTTTCAAAAACTAGTGCTGGTGAAGAATCGTGGCTTTTTACCTAGGGCAAATCTGTATTTTTTATTAAGAACTTAGCAGCACATTTTATGTTGATTACAATGCAAAATAGTTTTGCAAAGAATTGATGAAAATGTCAGACTTGCTTTCAAAACTGGGCTGGATTTTTTGTTGATGAGAACTAAGCAATGATGGAGTGGAATTACTTCTAAAGCCTCTTTTCTATGCCTGAATTTTGAGGTGCCTCAAGACCTTAACTTATCTCTTTGTCATCTCATAGATCTGAATGCCCAGAACACACAAATCACCAGTAGCACCCATTGCTCTAAGATACAACTCTCATTACAATTTGGGAGACTCTGGTCAAGACCCAATTTCAGAGACAGACTTCCTCCCTGTTGAGTGCTGAGGGACTTGTGCTGCCACCCCTCTTAGCCTGTCCTCTTCCTTCATTGCCTGAGGCTTTAAAAGTTGCCCTCAGGCCCTTCTTCCTAAAAGTAGCTCTCACCTCTTGTCTTTCATTCCTGTTTAGATACTAAACTCATGGGACATGGGCTTTCTCTTTCTACATGTATGTACAGCCAGAGATAATTTTATGAAACAGCAATCAGGAAAAAGGCCTGAGGCTTCAAGCCAAGAGACAGGGGGACCTGCTGGACTATTAGGTAGTGCAGGCATAATTCATACTATGTTTGGGAGGAAGAAGCAGCAGCCCAGGCTCAGTCCCAGCAACGCTCTGTGGCTAAATTGATTTTGTGTTTTGCAACCAAACTGGGCTTATGCCAACTTACTTTGCCTTACACTACAATAGTTAGTGTAGGTGTAAACTGAATGGCCATATCAATGGCAACGATTGCAGCTGAGAGATCAGGAGGCTCTTCTACTGTGCTAGCTTGATTCCTTGCTGTTGTCTCTGTGTGGGCTAATACCTGGGAGACCTTTTTTGTGAATGATGGATTAGTCAAGGTTCACACTGGATTTTAAAATTGAGGTTTTTTTTCTGCTTTTGTATTTCATTTCTTGTATACCCTTTGCATGCAAACCTGGAGTTTCTGACAGAAAATTACAGCCCCCGTCCCACAAATATTGACTTTTCTATTATTCATTGATTGTCCCTCATGGCACACTGCAGAGATGCCAAGAGACTGTGATTTCTGAATTTGGAGTTCTGCCTGCAGACAGAGGACTGAGCCTCAACTACTGAAAACGTCAGGCAGCTCTCAGATAAAAAGGTTTCTCTCACCTGCAATGAATAGCAAATTCGTTTTCTGTGTTAGAGACAGGCTCTTCTAGCTTGTGTACAAAGTAGATAAAATCAGATAAAACTGGGAAGAGCAGGGCATAATGCATGCAAACAAACATAATAAATACAGTGCAATCATTAGGATTGGTTGGTTAGAGCAGTTTCTAAGGAACCGAGAAGTGGAGGTGTGAATCCTCTGTCAAAAGCAGTAATTAAATATCAGATATCTATATCCTAGGTGAATGCCACCGTAAAACACAGACCCACAGACTCTATCTTATTTGGCTGGGTTTGGAAAAAAAACCCCAAACCAAACCATCAAAAAACTGCTTTTCAGTTGTCTAAAAAAGGTGCTACTTGCCACACTCCTAACTGGATTTTAAGCAGTGAATTTAGATTGGAGGAGCCGTTACCCAGTAAAACAAAGTAAGTTCATAAGCACCACCACTTGGTATTTTATACACTCCTATCATTAGTGTTTCCTCTCTCAAGACCATTCCCTGATCTCATTCTTGTATTTATTTAACTTAAGTTGTTGATGGCTTTACTTTTTTAAGTGAAAGAACAAAAATAACCACTGCAGACCAAATAGAGCTCAGGAAAAGAAAACACATTTTAAAATCATACATGTTCCAAGTAACTTGCAATACCTGTGCAATACACTTTTACTAATGTAAACAACCCTAATCACTAAAATAAACTCATCAATGTCCTTGATTCTGTTGGAATCAGGAATTTGGGCCTCCATTCTCAGCATGTAGGTGGTAAAAATCTGTCATTCTATCTGGAAGATGTAGGAATATATTCCCTCTCACCATATGAATCACCATTCTGTTTTGTGCCTGTCCAGAGCGTGGACAATTTCCTTTAACAAGGACTGAAGAGTCAGTCTCCTTTAGGGTCTCAAGTCCTAGGGTTTACACTATTGTTTATTGTGGCATACTTGACACTAAAGGACATTGCTATCTAGGTGGTAGTTCGGTAGCCAACTCCTATCCTTTTGCTAGGGTTTACATTAAGAAAACTTCTAGTAGATTTATATGTGGCTTTAAATTTCATTGATACCTAAAGCAGAAATGTTAAAAGCCAGACAAGGCCTTTGTAGAATATAGAATTGGCAACCACACAGTCAACATGAAACTTGGTTAGTGGTAGAAAGGACTCAAAAACTGCATAGCTGATGATACTCAGTTGGAGGAAAATAAACTGTCTAGGCCTCATCAATTTGTTTTCCGTGTGTCTTCTCAGAGGTGTGTTCTGTAGAAAAGGTGTGGCTGTGACAGCAATAATTGTAATTGTTAATTTGCTAAAAGGCAAAGTAAATGAAAAGTTTGAGAAAAACATTTTTGAATTTTTCTTCTGTAATGTCCAACACCAGGGAGCAATGTATGGGGTTTTGCATATTTATAATAGCATAGAAGCGATGAGGAAAGATGCACTAGTAGGAGAGTGATTAAAAACAAAGTCCTGAGAAAAGTTTCCATTGATCAGAAAATATCTGAAACTTAAATGAGTAATTTTTCATTTCCTCTGCAAGTTCTGTTCTAACCACAGGATCATGCACAGAAATTGCAGTGAAATGAACGGGAATTTCTTCTAAATATCCATGCCAAGAAATGGCGAGATGAAAGTTCATATTTCTCATTATTTGCAAAAAAGTTTCTGCATAATTACTTCTTCCAACGTTTCATTGCTTTAGTGTCCCCCTGAAGGATTGCCTTTCAAAGTGTGTTTTATTGCAGTATTTAAAGATAATGCAAGGTTGTGTCTCTGCTGCTTCAAGTGAAAAGGAATTTAAACTGCAGACTCCTGTTCTTCTTTTTACCTGACCAGGGTGTGCATGCAGTGGCTTTGAGAGTGTTTCAATGTTTATTTAATGTTTTCTGTAATAGATTTTATTTCAGCAGAATGCATATTCCAGAAGGTCACCAAAATTTTGGGGCATACCAGTTCGGAAATATTGTAATGATCTGCACAGCCTCAATCTGAAACTATTTGAAACTTCATGTGAGTTTTTGAATACAAGCTGTGCTTCTAAGATTTCCCTTAGCAGGTCACTTTTTGCTTTCTGCTTTGTCCTGGTTTCAGCTGGGACAGAGTTAATTTTCTTCACAGAAGCTAGCATAGTGCTGTGCTTTGGATTTAGTGCTAGAAGAATGTTGATAACACACTGATGTTTTTAGTTGTTGCTAAGTAGTGCTGAGACTGCTCAAGGACTTTTTGAGCTTCTCCTGCTCGGCCAGGTGCATAACAAGCTGGGAGTACAGCACAGCTAGGACAGCTAGCCCAAACTGATCAAAGAGCTATTCCATACCATATAACATCATGCTCGGGGGGGGGGTTAGTTAGTTCGTCAGTCAGGCGGTCGGTCAGTCAGTCGCGGGCAGAGTGATCACAGCGCGGGCAGAGGGATCGCAGCTCGGGCAAAGTGATCACGGCTCGGGGGGAGCGATTGCTGCTCGGGACGGGCTGGGCATCAGTCAGTGGGTAGTGAGCAACTGCATTGTGCATCACTTGTTTTATATATTCTGTATATTTTTCTTATCATTTTTATTATTATTACTTTTGTTATTCTTCTCTCTTATTAAACTGTCTCTATCTCAACCCACAGGTCTTACTTTTTTTTTCTTTTCTACAATTCTCTCCCCCATCCCACTGAGGGAGGGGGGGGGAGTGAGCGAGCGGGCTGCGTGGTGCTTAGCTGCCAGCCGGGTTAAACCACGACATGCTTTCTCATTGTATTCCCAGCAGTAATGGACTTCGGTTTTCTAGTATGCTATTATATTGCACGGGGCTATCTGGAGGATATGGATACAAGCTAGTAAACTGCATATTTGAATTAACTTTCCATATAGGGTTGTTGGACATCTAAGTCTCCTTTAATTTGCATGAAACACTCAATTCTGCATCACTGTCTATGTGTTCGTGAAAGGTAGAGCTATCTCAGGCTTGATTGAGTAGTTAGCATGAGAATATGCATAGGCCCTATTAGGTGCAAATAAAAGGTTTTCTACCACCTCTGTTCCTTGAAGATCCCAGTCCCTTAGACAGTGTAGGAGGAAACTTGGTAGGATTTGCCACCTTGCAGAGGATACTACTGCTTTCTCTCATGAATGGCTAGCAGAAGAGCAGAGTGGTGTTACCGCTCTACAGCCTGGTGATTAGACCATTCTCTGAAAAGTGAAATAACCAGCTGTGTCTTGTACAGCAATCACCTTGGATTAAGTTTCCGTGTTGCCTCTTAGGAGACATCCCTGCTGTCAGAGGTGCTTCTGAATTCATTGCTTCAAAAGTATGTGTGTCTCTAGCACTTCAGTCGAGCACAAGAAAGTTTGTAGATTTTGGTCCTTAATTCCTAGTTTGTTGGGTTTTTTTCTCTATGGTGTTATCAAGGAGCTGTTAAATGGAAACATACCTCCCCCCCCCCCCCCCCCAAAAAAAAAAAAATCCCAAACCCAACAACTCCCCACCCTGGGGAAACAAAAGAAAAAAAAAAAAAAAAGACTTTGAAACAGCTTCCCATGTGCTCATCCTATGAGATCTCCTTCCTTCTTAACCCCATGGAAATCCTCAATCCTTTTTTGCTTAACTGTAGGTTCAGTTACAATTTGTTCTCTAATTTTTATTCACCTGAATGACCACAGCAATGAGATAAGAACGCATTGTAATGTGGTAAATAATTACCTGCTAGTTTCTAGGAAGAAGCAATAACAGAATCACAGCTTCGGAGTGTCCACAGCAGAATACCTTTCCACTTGGCTGTCATCTTTTCATGGACATTAATGCAAATCTTAACTTATGGCCTTCAGTTTATGTAATGTTTCATAGGAGATGGTATCTGAGCTGCAAAGTTATGATTCATATGTTCCTGTCCTCGTCTGAGTAGATGTTAGTTCTGGAGCATGGGATCAAGTTTTTCCAGTTCTCATGCACAATATACTTTGAGGGAGGGAAAAAAAAGACAGACGAAAGGGAAAGGAAGGGAGGGAGGAAAGGGAAAGGAAGGGAAAATAGGGAAAGTAAGGAAGGAAAGCAAAAGGAAGAAGGAAAGGAAGGAAAGAAGGAAGGAAGTAAGGGAGGAAGGAAGGAAGGGAGGAAGGGAGGAAGGGAGGAAGGGAGGAAGGGAGGAAGGAAGGAAAGAAGGAAATTCCTCTGTTGTCAGTGTAGACCAGAGGAACTACGGAGCTGTTTCATCCTATCAGTTTCTCTCAAAGGTAGATTTAGCTGGAGATTTTGTTTGACCTCTACATGTTTCTGATTTCATGAACATGTTCTTTCTCTGCAGAGCACCATTCACTGTGGAGGAAATTTTAAGTTGTAATTTGTTTTCAAGCTACCAACAGTTTTTCTCAGCAGAAAAGAACACTTTGTTTCAATTTTAACTGGTGATGGATGCAGGGACATCTTTTCTACCTGCAGAAAGGCGGCCACGGTAACTCTCAGACCTCTTGCCTATGTACATTTTCTGTGAATTAAACAAAAATAAAATAAATAAAGCACTGCCAATTCTGAAAACTGATACCTGTCCTATTTCAGGAGAAGTTGAAAGTTAATTTAAAAGAAAAAAAGTTAGCTAGAGTTCACTGTTCTCCCCATTTTTAGACTAAGAACTTTCTATTTGCTTTTGGGAGAATGTCAATGTTTTCTCTTTTTTTTTATGACATTTGAAAGCTCTGAGAAACTAATACATATGTGTAACCCGCTCACTAGTAGTCATTATGCTTTCCTCCCCATTTTGCCCACTCTGTTGTACATCTGAAATTGTTCCAGTTCTCAGGTATAGATACTGTCTGTTTAGTTCAGACAATAACGTTTCATGCATTAATTCTGACCACTGACAACAACGATCAGTTGTGACAGTGGCTGACGCTGCTTTCAATTGCAGTGCTGCAAATTTGGAGACAGCATAACTGAACATCCAGGCTGGTGAAGTGTGGTGAGCGGGAACTCCCACATGGTGAGGTCTGATGACACATTTTGCCAGTTGTTCACATTGTTGATTGCCTGAAGAAGCACAGTGGCATTGGATAATCCAAATGACCCACCTGTGGCTAGATTTAGGCAGTCCTCATAGTGGCACTTACCTGCCAGTTGGATGGCTCTTGACGTGTTGCGCTACCTCAAACATTCCCATATGTTTTTGGGCAAAGTCATGTGATGAAGGTCAAAACCAGATTGCCTAGAATGATTCAAAGTAAGTCCTAGCCATCCACAAAGGTGAATTCAGGTAGATCTCAGGCTATCCACAGTGAGAGTAGGGACATTGGCTACAGGCTCTTATGATTATCCTGGACTTCGGGACATAGTGGAGGTATGAACAGGGCTTTCGTACCACTTGTTGGAGAAGCAAGCTCTTGTCTGCAGACAGCTGATCCACCCAGTTCTTGTACTGGCCACTCATTACTTTTAATTAATAACAGGATTGATTTGGAGACGTGAGCTTCCAGACTGAGCACAGAGGCAGATCATTTTCTATACTGCCTTTCCTATGCTTTTAAAAAAAGATTTCACTCCTCCATCCCTCGGTTATTTGTAGCATAAGATATGGTCCAGATATGTGTTATCTATAGCACAGAAGATACTCCATGTTTCTGGTGTTTTGTGCAGGGGTTAAGCATGCGCTATGACAGCTCCAGGCTTGGATGCAGTTGAAGCATACAACTGAGGGCTCTGTTTGCAAAGAGCTGGTTTAGCAGTGTATGTAGTCATTGTCAGATACAGTACAGACCACTACTTTAGTTTGCTTTTATTAGCAACTGAAGTTACCTACCCTTAAAAGCAGTGGGAACAGGAATATGTAGGACCTAGGTCAAGGACTTAACCAAGTCCAAATCATACAGTCATTAGGGACTGAAGTAATTCCATCTCGTAATGCAGGTAATCCCTTCTTTACAGCACAAGAAATGTTTCAGTTAATGGAAGACTCAGACTAAAGACCAAACTGTGGTCTTGAACAAACATGAGTGTGCTAATCTGCAGGAGGTAAGGGGGGGGACATTAGCACACTTACATGGCTTTTGATATTTACTGAGCTACTGCAAATACAGAACCCAGTTCCCATGCAGTAAAAGTTCAAGGTGTCTTGTTCTTCCTTATTTCCCTATCTTATTATAGGAAATTTAAATTAGTGAAGATATGGGTGCTTGGTTAAAAGGCTCTGTCTAACTTTTAATTTCTCTGTGACACATTGCTGTTTGCAAAGAGATTATTCAGAAGTTAAACCATAGTAAGATTAAAATCAGGGCAGTGAGAGTTGTGTGCTGACATATGAGAGCAAAATTTGACCTTCTGAATTTTGAAGAAGCTGCAAAGAGCCTGGATGTTGCAGTACATATGTCAGAGAAGTAGTGTAAAGAAAGGCCTGTCAAATTTTGGCTCGGAGCCTTCAGACATGATTTGCAGCATCCTTGCAATGAGCAAGCCTAGGTAGCTGTGTGATGAGCATAGAATAGACAGAGATTTCAGATATCCACATACAAATTCATTTTTTCTCTTCAGTTCAGGAGCTACCAACATATCACATCCACAATGCCCCAAAGCATCCTCCCAGCCAGCTGGCTCTTAGCAAGAATAGAACCAATTTCTTAATCCTTACTACCACCTCCTGCCAACACACTATGGAAATAGAAGATTTATCTGCTTCAAAAAGAATTTGTCTGCTTTCCTAGCCAGGCATATGCTTCAGAGGTGACAGCTAGTGCAGGAAAGAAGCACTTATTTATACATAAGTATATATAGAAATATCTCTCTATATTAATATATATGTGGAAAGATATATGCACATATACAGCAGTTTTATATGAAAAGGAAGAAACAAACTAAACTGATGAGATGCCAGTTTTCCATCACAATTTTATATCTTAGTGCTTTAGAACAGTAGGACAATGTCTGTATCCCTAGCGAGCAGCAGACAGAGTAGACCTTATTTTGTGATGATTTCTATGCTTGGCAAAGTATGCTTTTATTCTTAATTTGACATCAAATAAATTCTTAAATATGCAAAAGATCAGCTGTCTTGGTTCTTCTCTCTATAAAAAAAAATCCTGCACTCACCATTTGCTGAGAGTGACTCAGTAAATTCTCAGTAATGACATCTTTAGTGATGGGAGGTATCAAGAGAAACCTAAGGAAGGCAGCTGAGTTTTAAGTTGTCTAAGAATGGCATCACCTCAAAAAAACCCTCATAATCCTTCTGAAAGAAAAAAAAATCACCACGTTGACATAATTGTAACAGAGTTAACAGATGTTACATGCCATAGTTTGAGTTCTATGCAAATGAAAACTGGAATTAAAAGCATTGTAAGAATATGGATTTTTTTTTTGGCAGAAAAACTCCTTTTTCTTGCTAAGTCTTTCTCAAATATATGTTATACAACTCCTTTGCCTTGGCACTGGATAGATGCAAAAATTCTCAAGCTAAAAATTTTGTTCATCTGTAAGAGAATAAACATACATTGGATGCCAAGTGCGGGTTTGAAATGCATGCATTCATTCCCAATTTAGCACCTACACATAGCATAAAATTCAATTAATTATAAAGTAGGATACAGAAGAAGCACACCCCACCCCCATTTTAATAGCACATACTTACCACCAGTCTTATGTTAATGAAGTGTTTGTACAGCTGCTACAGTAGGCACAGGAAGATTAAAATCTGCCATCACTCTGCTTAAAAAACCTAAGGGAGATCAACACATCTGGTCTAGTGGGGAAATAAGTCTGTCAAAACAATTATTTCACATTATTTGAAGCAGCTTAGAATGAGGGTGGGAAGGAGAGAAGGAAATTTATTAACCTTTAAGGTAGCCATATGTCTGTTACTTTATCTGACCCTCCAGTTTCTCACATCATTTAATGATCAGTAGCCTTGACACTCACATGTCTTCTTTAGTATCCTGATAACTTTTATTCTTAATTGCTCTCTTTTGCTGGTTTAGTTATAGCTCAGCTAGTGGAAACCCAAACTGGTTCACATCAGAGACAAGTACTGATGAAGATTTCCCAGGCCAAACTCAAGTGGTGGGTGGTGATGCTACAGAAACTGTATCTGTTTACACAAATTGATCAGCGTTCCCTAGATAAGATCTTAGATATCAAAAGGATGTATTTTAGAACAAAAGTGGATGGATGGCATGGACAGATAGACAGACAGATTTTAATGGTGATCCAGAGGAACTGTAGCTTTAGTGAAGCCAGTGGACTTGTTTTAGCTCATATCTTCACAGCTCTTTCATGTGGCAGTGATATATCCCTTAGAGTTTTAGTCAATTAATGCAAGAAATATTATGAAAAGCAGTAATACTTTGTCTGTAGTTCTGTTACTTAGGGAGAGTAATGATATATGCATGAGAGATGGTGGTTGGTTGGACATGAGAAGATACTGCAGATGGAGAAGGAAAGGTGTTTTTCAAAGCAGTTAGAATTATTTTAATCCACTTTGTTATGGTGACATCATCTCTAATCCTTTCCTGATATTTTATTGATAAGCTTTTCACAATGTTCAGCATAGTAGGATTCATCAGACTTGACACTTTATCCTCACAGTGCTTTTGGGAAGCTCAGAAGTCTTCTATTTCCCATTTTACATTTACATTTATTTCTCATTTTCCTGACATTGAGAGAAAAGAGAGTGTAAGGCAAATTGTTTGAACTTGAGTATTTGAAGTTAAGCAAGAAATGCACGTCTTGTTAAAAATGAGGCCAAAAATTTTGGTCTGTAAACATAGATTTAAGAATCTAATATTAGATACCTCATATGGGAGAGATTGACCTCTGTGATTGACCAGAACTGTACAAAGGCCCTGCAGTAAATCTCAGACAGATTTTTCATCTCCTAAAGCTTCATTGCTAAAAAGTTGCTTTTCTGGTGTCTTTCATGCAGAAGAATCTTTAGACACATCTTAACAACGAGACATAAGCTGGCTAAAGCTGTATGAAAAAACTGAATTTCTTTTCAGAAGCTGAAGCAAAACTAAGACAAAATAACTTTTGGACAGTTGGAATGAAAAGTATTACCTGCTTGTTTGGGGATATTATTCTGAAACAACAAACCAGAAAAAAAAAGTTCTGGGCAGATATGAGATGTTATAACTCAGCAAAAAACACTTTTTTTTTTTTGCTTTTCTCTCTTTTAAAAAATACTGAAGCTGCTTGTTTTTCGAGATGAATTGATTTCAGTTTAAAAAGAAGTATAAGTTTAAATTCAAAGTTAGCCTTGGACAACAGACTCTGCAGTTGTATTGACAGCAATCAACACCTTCATGCTAGATCTAATATGAGCTTTTAGCAGGTTTTATTGTTGTTAGAAATAGTGTTTATGTTGAGAATATGAAAGTATTCTCATTGTTTTCATGCTCCAGTACATGATTAGAAAGATCAGTTAAGATGCATGCATTTTATTTTCTGAAAGAGGCTGAGAAAGATGTGGTTCGGTGTAGGGCTTTTAAGCAATGCCATTAGATCTGTAATATACAACTTCCCTAATTTTTGCCTGACTCTTGATTCACAGTGAATGGGACCGGATGGTAGAAAGTTTGTACATCATCATCAAATTCCTGACATACTATCTAAACCATGCTCTCTTTAGAATCAGCTTGCTGCATAGCTATCAAATTTGTTTTTTCCTGGGACACTGGGAGTAGCATTAGTTTATTGTACTTTAGGGCATGTATGTGCTGAGTTGGTTAGAAGTCCTGCTTGGCCAGAAGCAGAATCTGCAGACTGTTTGGAGACTTTGATTTACAAATTACAATTAGGAAGTATCTAAGTAAAAGTAATTCAGGACAAGAGTCAAATCTGCGTTAACAGTGGATCAACATTATTGCATCTAAACTTGTCAAGTAGACTGTAAATGTTTAACCTGTGGAAATTAGCATGATTATGTTTAGGTGTCAAACGGACATGCTTTACATCCAGTTATTACATACTTTCCATGCAATATTTTCCTTAAGAAATACAGCTATGAAACCACATTTAGACTAAACTGTATTTACTGGATTTGTGAAAGAATCCGTAATTACACTTACTCATCAGAGTAGCTGAAGTTTTGGAAGAGAAAAAGCTATGTCACTTCTGAGATATGTGCTGCATAAATCTGTAACTGGTATTTCATTTACTGTTGTGATAAATGACTGAGTCCCAAATAGGATTTAAATCAAAATTAACAATTTATTAAACGAATAAAGGCAAGCAAACAGCGCTGGGTGCACAGCGCTGGGTGCGCCGGGAGTCTCTGCTCTACCAAGACGCACGTGGCACAGTTCTTGTTTCTGGTTTATATAGCCTCCAGGAATAGGCGTGCCTTCAACTTCTTTTTGTTTTGGTTAGTAACAAAAACCGGTTTAACCTGGTATGCTGAAAGGCCCAGCAGGCGACCTGGCCCGGCCCCCCTCCCCCCCCCGGTGAGGAGGTGGCTGAGGGGCCGATGCTGCCTCGGTGCCCAGCCAGCCCCCCCTCCCCCCGCGAGGAGGCGGCTGGGGGGGGTGCAAGGTAAGAACTATATACATCAACCTCTTTGTTTTTCTTAGGCTTGTAGTTATACAAGGGTATGCCATCATGCGGCCCTAGCATTGTTCCATATTAACACGAATCAAATGGACATATATCACACTGTCATTCTAGCACCTGGAAAACATTGAGGAACAGTTTATTTCTAAATGAAGCTTCACTGATTTTGTGCCTTGGTATGTCCTTTATGTTGTTTGAGTGATATACTCTACTTCAGAATAATTTTCAATATAGCTTCTAATATTATAAAATGAAACAAATGTTCCTGATGTGTTACTATACACTAGACTGTCTGATAATGTTTTTTTATAAAAATGAGAGCTGTCATTTTTGCATTTGACATATTAATGGATTCATTTAAGTCTTAAATATTGTGTTTAATCAAAAAATACAGGCTTATATTACAGTGACTGCAAACAGTATGATAGCAAAGGTAATGAAGCATTCCCTTCTGGGACTATGAACTATACTTAATAAACCTCCTCAGAAAGTCTTACAAGTAAAATCGAAATATCTGGCCATCTATTGCATTTCTCAAAGGGTGAGTTCATGACCCCAAGGTGTTTCTTAACACAGTTTTAACTATTTTTGTCATTTTTCACTCAATTTATCACGGAATCCTATGAAAAAGAGTTTTCAGCAGTTATACACTGATTTTGTCTAGCAAAATCATAGAAATGTTACGGGACTAAGCAACAGAATAATAGACAATAAGTCTATTTTTTCTTACTCAAATGAGTTCTGTAACTCTGGTAACTGAACTCATGAAATGTCTTCTTATTTTCCCCAGTGCAAATGACAGAACAGACAGTTTTTAAAGGCTTACTCTGTGGAATCTGCTGTGTACTAAAACAAACAACCAAGCAAGCCCCTCCTGCCACCCTAAAAAATTCACTGTAGTAATGTTTAATCAGAACCTCAATCTGAAAGTGCATTCATATCACAAAGGCAATATTTAAGTCAATAGAATTATCTCCTTAACCGACCAAATTGTCCCGGAGTGTGTTTGTAACTTACTGATACCACAACTGATAAAAGTCATGATTTTCAAAAGCAGAAGAATTTTCAACTCTTTCCCAAACCAGCGTGATTTGATTTTAAGCATCTCCTTGCTTCTAAAATGAGTGCTTACCTGTGGACATCCGGGTTCCTCAAAGGACAGGATGATGAGAGCTTACCAGAAATGCTATGATCCTAGTTTAGGAATAAGTAAAAGGAATTTATTTAGGAATTAATTATTCTACATCTATCTGTTCATCCTAAAATTTTTCTTCAGTAAGGGCCTAAGTTAGTTCTGCGGGGACATGTAAAAGTCTGTGGGATCCCATCATAAATACTGTACATAACCTTGCTGTTGTCTCTTGTGAGAAGAAATAGTTTGTCAAGTTTGAGGATGCACCTATGCTTCGAGTTATGGCCACACCAGGTGCCACTCCTGTTAGCAGCGTCACTGTATATTTACTCTGGAGTTCTCATCGAAATACACTAAGTGGATCCAAGTCTGTCTTGATTTATGTTCTTAACTGTACATTTGTTTCAAAACAGTTTGAAACATTAATCTTTGCCAACATGACTGTTTTGAAGGAAAAGGTTACATTACTTTAAAACATTTCATATGAAGGCTAAGAAACTTATTGCAGATCATGTGATCTTCTGTTATTAACCATTGATTTGGTTATTGAAATAAAGAAAACATAATCCTGTCATTTGCAAAAATGCAGAGCCTAAGCCCCATAGCATCCTTCAAATGGTAGGTGTTGATTTTATGATGATTTGTATAGACCAGGTAGTAATCTTTACAATAAAGGGAAGACCTTACTTGCTTTTGAAAATTACTTGCTCCATTTACTGAGAAATTAGTGGCATGTCAAGGATTTATGAGAACAGGATAGAAAACAAAAAAATTCTTATGGTTGGTGCAACTTGTGGTTAGAGCCAGTGTCTCCTGCCTCTTCTCTCTTTCTGTGGGGTTCAGCTTGTCATCTCTTTCGCCACAACAGGCTCTGAGCAGGACTGATTCTGGCGCTGTTGTATGAGACAAGATGGTAGTCACCACAAGTTGGGGGAAAATCAAAAAAATCATATGCTAGGCTAGGGAATCCAAAAGTGACAAAACATCATGTTCTACTGATAGAATGTCAGATACAGCATCAACATTAATTCTACGTAATCCTGCCTTTACAAATCTTTTTTATCTAACCAGATGTATTAGTTGGGGGAAAGCTGAACAGATATGGATATTTAAAAAAATACATATTTGGAAATCAGCTGGCTTCAATTCCTGATGACTTTTGTCTGTTAGTTCTGCAAAGACTGATCCCAGATTCTGTAAAAACCAATTAGGGTGTTCACAACCAGGCTGTATGTAAAATATTTCTTAAATTTCAATTTAGCATGGAAGGTCTGTTGAATGACCTTTTTAATCTCTTGTTTCCATTTCCTAGATTTAAATGTGAATGATATGATCAACTGATCCTCAAAGCATTTTTTTTCCCAAAAAAACCCATAGAAGCATGCATTGGTTAGGTGCCTGCCTATTTCCAGATGATAGGTGGTTTGCACAACACCTTGAGTGTCTTTAATATCTGCATTTATTTCCATCACAAACTTAGGTCAGTACAGATGCTATAATCTAGTTTATTAAATAAGCTGATTAGTGTTTATTTAATTGAATAACTAAGAAGGTAATAGTACAGAAAGCTGAAGAGCCTTAGTAGTGGAGTCTGAAAGGCGCAACAGATAAGAAAATCACTAGTATGGGGAATTAAGTCTCATTTAAAATTAAATTATACAAATCCATTCAATTACCTTGATTTAATTGCTAAGTGTGCACATGCAAATTTGTGAAACATCGTCAAGATCCATCACTGTCATATTGATTTGAATTAATTCTCTGCAACAGTAGAGATCCATACAGTATTTTGTAAACTAAACAAGCTTTTCAAGAGCTCTTTTCTTAAGTAATTCAATACAGAAAAGCAGGGAAAGACCAAGAAACAGCACCCAAAGTCAAAGCAGTGACTATGGTGGGATACACCAAGCTCAGGCATTCTGAGTCTTTCTGCAGAATCACTGAGTTCACCACAGGCTGCAAAAACCTGGCCAAAAGCAGGTTAAATTACACTTTTTTTCCTGCAGGACTGAGCACTCTTAAAATCTGATCTGGTTAGTTTAAAGGAAACCTGAATTTCTGTACAAAGCCCTCTGTGATTTGTTTTGACTGCACAGTAGATAATCTCAGAATGACTTCACACATCTCTCTTACCAAATCATCTAATACTACAGGAATACAATGTGCTTTGTGACTTGAAAATAGTATTGTGTGTTAAAAGGCAATTTTTCCTTTTGAAAAATGCTAGCACAAAGCACCACTTCCAATCTTATTCTTAGAGTGACCTGATGGTATTTGTTGTCAAATTCTGATGCCTTAGAGGTACATGGCATAATCATTTTTCCTTGAAAGGGCAGAAGACCCATAGAATTTTTGGCTGCTTCTGTCGAAGGCCATTATTCCTTTTGTTCAGGATAGCACTTTATCATTGCAGGCTCTGGTTAGCAAACTCATAACCAACTCTTGCTGCGAAAAGCCTATATGACATATTTTTCATACAAAATTACAAAAGGACCTTTCAAATAAATTTAAATTTGAATACTGATAGTATTAGTAAAATAAAATTTTACATGCTCAGTGTAGTGCCTTTATGTGGCTAAATATTTATTACAACAAATAAGCTGCAGTTTTGAGAAAAAAGTCATGGGTAAAAAAAATTCACAAACTGCACAAAGTTCACAAAAAAGTAATTCACAAGAAAGTGCCACAAAATGTTCTAGACTTCAAACCATAAACTGGTTTGAGACCATGCTGTTTGCTGCTTTCCTCATTGTTACAAAATCCACACCAAATGTGGAAGCTGTTTTTTGTAGGACAAAATTAATCAAAGCTTTGAATAGCTTTTTGATTTTTTTGTAGTTGTTAAGTCCTAAACAGTAGTCCCTTCTATAACCATATACACACACATGCACACAATTTATGTGTAGCCATTCAGGAAAATCTAGAGGGTAAATAATACATTGATTTGATTAAGTTACTAACCAGTTTTGTTTAAAGAGGAAAGAAAATATTAAGGTTTTATAGTATGCAGAAATGAGCACACTATCTAGTCCGTGACTATAGGAACCACTTTGTGTAGAATCATTCATACAATGAACTGGAGCATTACCACTTATTACTGATAGAGGACTTACAGGTTCCTTTTTAAAGTCAGTGGGTCATTGACAAAACAGACCTTACCTGCCCCTGTTGTTGAAGCCACTTTCAGGAGAATTATTCAATGTTCACAGTATTCACAGAAAATTAGGAGGAATGATGTAGCCAAGTAGCACTTCTGTTAGGAAAACATCTATTTTCTACACAAGGTAATTAGTGAGATGTAAGACTCAAGGATAAAACAGGCTCTTGTTTTCACGTATGTGAGGTCAGTGCAAAGAGTTTGTGGGAGCTACTTGCTATACGTGGGAAGACTGTAAGTTGGCTTTGGTACCCTGGGATGCTCTCTTACTAGGTACAATGATTTAAGCAATGTTCAATTTGGCATCAAAAGTTGGCTCCCAGCCTTTTTTTCCTAGATTTTTCAGTGAGCACAAGACAGGAGGAGCTCACCATAAACATCTGTCCAAACACTTCACTAGCTCCTTAAAATCTCCTTTGTCTCTTGACAAATTAGGCTGCTGCTGAGTTGCATTGTATTGTGTGGTCCTGACCAATAATGCCCCCCACTCTCTCCTTGTGCTCTACCACCTCTTCCCCAGCCTTGCCTTTTGCTTACATGTTAGGGTCTTGGAGAAAAAAATGGGTGTTTTTTTTCCTGTCTGCACCATGACTGTAACTGTAGCAGCCTAGTTCATGACTACGCTTGCTGGGTGCCATTACGGTAAAATAATGGCTAATGCAAAAACTTGATTTCTTCTTCTATGATACTGTTAAAGGCCTTCAAAATGATGGCTGAGGATTACTGACAGTTCAATACCAAATATCAGTATCATCACTTAAATTAAGTTAATGTCGGAGTTGGAATTAAATCCACAAAACTGAAAAATGTGGAGATGATTTTTTTCTCTTTGCTGCTGTCTCCCTTATCTCTGGCTACCTCCACTTTTCTGATATCAGCTACACCAAGGGACAGAACATAGAATACTTACATTATTTAAGTATGCATAAATTAAATTCAATGCAAAATAAAAATAGTTTACATAGTAAACAGACATTAACCTGCTGAATTGGATGAATTAATGAGAACAGTTATTTCAATTTTCTGGATAGATTGTGACTGAAAGGCTATCTTAAAATTCTTAATTCATCTACAGTCCAGCTCTGTGAGGGACTGTTGTGAGTTACTGCAGTACTTGTGACTGGTGCATTCCAGCTTTCAGTCTCCTGGGCTGTATTTATGGTGGTACAAAAGAGCACTTTTCCAGCAAAGATTACTTGACATTAACCTACAACAGTATCTTTCTCTGACAGCACTGTAATGTTTGTCTGAAATGTTAGACTGCATGTCCACTGCAGTATTGTAAAGTGAAGTGATCAGATCTGCAGCTGATGCAAACCAACTTCTCACCACTGCCACCAGCCTGCTGCACACCGTGTGAAAACCTGGCCTATTACCTTTTGCTTAATTTTTAAATTATTTACTATCAAGGTGTTTCTTAATGTTGCCTGAGACCCTTATATCCTTTTTTGCAGTTGAGATGGCTAACTTCCAAACTTACAGGCTAGGATTTTTACATTGGGATCAGAAAGAATAACATTGGTCCCTGTGACACCAGCGATGCATCCAAGTTAAAACAGTGAATTTATTCAACACGTACTCCTTTTACAGGGAAAAGTATTCAGCATACGTACAGTTACAGGAACATAAAATAAGGGATCTTGTAATGAATGTTGCTTTCTAACCTTGTGTTATTATGAAGAATGCTATGATAGTGGCATTGAACGATGCATCTATACCAATTATGGCAGTGCTGTACCTCAGTTTCGCGGTTATCTTTGAGAATGCTGTGGATCTGTTACCACCTAGTGCTGGAAACTTTTTAAGATAGATGTTTTAATTAAGAGTATATTGGTATAATAGAGTGGGCTTGCCAGCTTGAAACTGCTCTGTTCTTTCCAGGGGAGCGTACTGCACTAAGTTTTTTTGTTTTGAGGTGAATGATGTTCGTACTCAGAATATATTCTCTGCTTAGCAGTTGAATCTATAAAGTCAGTAGGAAATCTGATAGATTGAATGGCTTTTCTTCCTTAAAAAACCCAAAGGCATATGTCCTTACTGTATAATATCAGAAATACAGCCCTGTCGCTGTAAAACACAGAATAGTTCTAAATGTGTCCAGCCTGAAAAATCTTTTAAAATGTCAGTAAATGATCTAAATTTACAAGGTTGAATACTTCTCTGAAACTGAAGGGGAGAAAAGCACCTAACATATATTTAAGCAAAGAAAACCCACTACGCTGGTCTATAGGAAAATAATTTACTGAAATCTTTCAGAATGTACTGAAAAGAATATTGTCATATTATTAGGAAAACTTGCAATTAGGATTCAGGTAGGTTGTTAAATTGGCTTATTAAATTCAATATGCAGTTGAATGGCACTGAAGGTTTGGAGGAAAAAAATGTGTCAACTAGTTATGTCCACTGTTGCTGTGACAACAAGATTGGAGAAGATTCCAAAAAGAAAACAACCTCTCCCAAAAATAACTGCCAAAACCAACAAAAGAACATTCTGCTGGTCCTACTAAACCCAAATAACCAGATAATAGGCATAAGATGGCATTCCAACTTAATGAAAATGAACCATGTAAGTATTGAAATTGTGCCTGCTGCTGTTCAGAAAAGTATTAAAACCAGAAATGGATAACTCAAATTAAAGGCAGTGTTGTTAAGTATTTGCTAATTTAGATGAACTGTTAAGTGTAACACCCAATATGTGTTTTATTCAATTTTATTGAGGAATGTTTTTGACCTACTGTTCCATGATGCATGGGTGTCTTGCAAAGCAAACATTAGATGCCTGCAGACAACCCCTGTGCTTCTTAACCATGGTTTGTGCAGAGCTGTTACAGGCTGATCTGAAAAATCAGTTGTTTATTTGGATGTCTAAATGGAAATGGACATCGGTGTCTCGTCTGTAGCTGCTACATGAATTACTGTTATCTGCATTTTTCATATAAAATTTTATCCCCGATTTGTAGACCAAACTAGCTAATTTGCCTGTTTTTTTGGTGCAGTCTCCTTCCTATTTTTAGCTCTGCACCAGTAGATGGATATTCCTAGTGTATAGTAACTGTTATATCCAACAGCAGAATCACAAGCCTGGTAACAATGGCAGGCAAGTGTCGTTATTTTCTTAAAATTAATTTTGTCTCCTTAAGCCAAATTACATTGGAAATCTACAAGTTGTGAGGCTGAGGGCAACAATGGACAATTATTCTAATTTGAATCGAATGAATTTGCTGATTGGGGAAGGTCTGGTTGTTGGAACAGAGACAAAAGGGAGAGATAGAAAAGGCTAAATTTTATACATGTTACTTAAAATATGTCTACTGAGTTCTAATTCAACTAAGCAGTAGCAAGTAACTTTAATTAATCTCTAATTAGGCCCATGAGTTTTAGCTGAGAGAGGGTTTGGTTTCTTAAAAATAATAAAAAAATCCCTCCACCACCAAGGACTGTTTTTCCAGACTCTCCTAGCCTTAATTGAAGTCCCAAGCACCTCAAGCAATTTTCTGGGCCAATTAAATCAGGGCAGTGGCTCCATTAACACATTGCAGTGCCTTACATTTTGTGTGCTAGCTTGCTAGAGTTAAATGGTTCAAAAAGTGAGGAAAAGCCTGGTGTCCAGACCTAGATCTTGCAGCTGGCATTGCTGTGCAATTGCTGTGGCCACTTCAGATCTTTATGGGTAATGTTTTTTCTACTGATGCCGAAGGAGACTTAAAAAGTAGGAGGAACAACAAGAACAAATAAAGAGAACAAAAAGTGAGGGGAAAAAATTGAGCCCTTCTTATTAATAGGGTTTTTACCTGCTGAGAATACATTCCACTGAGAGAGTTCTTCCTTCTGTGCTCTAGCTGTTACACTTCAACATATTCAGTGTTGTTTATGTTGCATACATAAAGGAATGAACGTTTGCAACAGTTTTTAATATACATCTACCTTAATGTTACTTTGGAGGATGATTCAGTGTATAGGAGCAGATATCAATATTTAGCACAAGGCAATATTTTCCCTGTGGTTTTGGAAGTATTTACCCAGCTAAAGAGATGGCAAAATTTGGCAATACTTTTCCCAGTGTATGTGGAAACATTGGACATCTCTAGATAGTTCTGTTTCTGAGACCTATGCCTGCTGAGTATGACTTATTTATGTAACATGCTTGTCTATTTTCTAAAGGGTTAATTAAGAGGGGCCACTGAAATAAGCTAAACATGCTGTTTATGTGAGCTGCTCCATTTGATTTGTTTCATACAGTCTTAAAAAATATTTTTACACTGCCTGCTTCTCTGTTGACCTTAGATTACTTCTTACTTGCTACTGCATTTATATTTAATGCAAGAGAAATTGAACCAAAGAAGTTTCATGCTGTACATATAAAGGAAGAGGACACAGTAATCTCAAACACTGATGACAGATGAGAAACCAATGTCAGAAAATTTGGGTGGAAATTACCTTTGAAATTGGGGAGTATCTTTTACAGCAGTAGAGTGAAATGGAGGTCACAGTGAAGGGAGGCAAAAGGGTTAACAAAAGGACCTTTGTGAAGCCAA
>JADKXX010006045.1:0-30551 GCA_017310255.1 Butorides virescens
TTAGTAAGTTAATCTAAAACACAATGCTAGCAATTTAAGATGGATCTACAGTTGGCTTCACAAAGGTCCTTTTGTTAACCCTTTAGCCCCGCTTCAAAAGCATAAAAAACAAATGACAAGACCCCTTTTTTGGAAGAGGAACACTGTCTTTCCTGCTCTTACCTATCAACCAATTGCTAGTTACAATGTCAAAGGTGCTGCTGCCCTAGGGCTGCCCAATTGCAGGGACTAATTTTTTTTTTCCATCTGCTGTTGTACCTATGCTATACCAGAGCACTCTTACCTTACATTTCGTTTCTTCTTATGATGACATCCCTTTTTTTCTTGCAAACATTGCTGCATTTTGAGACAGTTTCAAGATTTTTGAATGCAAGCTTGATAAAATTTTAAGTAATTTTTAAGACAGGACACTGTGATAATGATTCTCTAGGATTTTAAAATAATATGGTTTGGTTTCTTTGTCTTAAAGCAATGGTACTGCTAAAAGAAACTGAGGTATTTAAAAGTAGAAAGAACATGACTGATGATGTTGCAAAGATATGATCCAATGTCAGAATATTTTTAAAAATGCATGTCTGTTGAAGCAATTAACTACCAGAAGTGTATCGTCTTTGTAGTATTATTAATGCAAATTCCTTTTGAACTGCAAGATTTATAAAGTTTGTGCTACTAAATCAAACAATAATAAATGAGAGATGTGAACATGGACCAAGTCAGAGTAGTGCAACCCTTTTGGACAGCCTCAGCTTTTAAATGCTTAATTTCTTACTTTCATCCTCATAAATAGATCTGGATTTCCTTACCTGTTAATAAGCATTTAAGTAAATCGCATGTTCTTATCAAAGTTCATGGCAGTGAACTGTAGCAACATTAAAAAGGCAGTTAGGGAGAGAAGAGCAGCATTTCATGGCTGCCCAGTGAAAAGGAGTGTCAAATCCATATGGTATTATTTCCCTTTATTTTGCTCCATTTGTTATTTTCACCAATACTGAAAAGCACAAACTGACTGTAACAGTGTCTGCAATGGGTCTTGCTATGACTTCTGCTGGCTCCTTTATTTCTTTGACCAGTAGAGCCACTGACTTCCTCAAACAGGAGATGCTTTGAAATGATTCAAATGATTGCCACAGGGCAAACAATACTGCTGAATACATGTGGGTGGCTTTATGATGTTGCCTTACAGAAAGCAAGACATCATATCATAGTCCATTTGAGGGGTGTCTGTAGTTCTAGCTGCATGTAAGCACAGTTTTTTACAGCTTTAAAAGAAATTATTTTTTTTTATTTTAAATTTTCTTACTTAGAATGTGGGTCTTAGCCTTTTTTACGTGAGCTGTTCAGGTACTGGACTGTGTTAGAATTGCATAATCAATTGATTTGATTTTTTGAAGCAATGTCTCCATCAGATTCCACCTCAGTAAAAACTGTACTGGTCTCATAACTGTTTAGCAGAACAGAACAAATCCTTTCCATTCTGGGACACCAATGACAATGTATGTTCCAACTTCTTAACCTGAGAGGATACAATAAACCAAGGGAGTGCTGCTAAGAGAACTCCCGTGATGAAGCATGCTAATAACCAGGAAATTAATATTCTCAATATATGGAAGAAATGAAAAAAAAATACATCCCAATCTTACTGTGTTAGAGCCTGTATACAATGTGTTTGCATTCTGCAAAAATTCTGTCTTTCCAACCTTTTTTCTCCCCACATTTCTCTGCTGTCATAATACAACCTTCAAATAGTAAGTAGGTATGTAACTGGGCAACCTGCTGAGCAGAAAAGGGAAGTATCTTGTGGGAGAGAGAAGCAGTAACAAAAATTGGAATTTGCCACTGCCTTGGCATTTCTCCATCAATGAAATTTGAACATTAAATCTTAATTTGAGTCATTGTCATAAATTCTGTATAGTAAGGGCTTCTCAGCCAGGTTTAAGTTTTGTGTAAGCTCCTGTGTAAGACGTGGATCTCTGGAGAATAATCATTAATATTTTAACTGTGTTAGGAGGAGGCCATTTCCCTTTTCCTAATGTAAAGTTATTTCTATTTGTTATTGTAGTGGTTGAGGATTTGCTACCCCTGACTGTTTTGAATTTTAGGTGAACGTAAAGCTTAAGATGAGCTGAAAACAAGTTTTAATTGATTAAGGGGGTCAAAAAAAAATCAGATCTCTTGTACATGAAATGCCCATTTCTATTTTTTTCTGTTTTGATATAAATAGTGGCATAAGTATTCCTGGCTCCAGACTGGCTATTTTGTGTGTAATAAAATCTGGAGCTGGTAGAAATTCCTATGAGCTTGTAATGGAAGAATTTCCCATCCAGAAAAGGCTTACTGTAGCAGATCTATAGTTAGACAGTAGTTCAGAGCGACATACCAGACAAGATATGTAGACAGTAGAAATTATTTATTCTAAATGGACTTGAAGAAACAGAATCTGGAAAGAAAAAGAAAGTTTTTGCTCAAACTTCTGGTGCCATCCACACAAATCAAATTAGATTCATGCTCATGCTCTGTTCTGGCCTTGCAAAGTCCATAGCAAATTCCTCAAAATATCCATCTGTGTGAAAGGCAAAGTGCAGCAATGGAAAATTGAGTGTGATGGTAAAGTGCACAGAAGAACTGTGCACATGAAATACTTGCTCAGAATCCGAACTGCTCCATGACACTGCCTCTGAGAAAGGAATTTTCCTTTCATACGTTTTTTCATACTTTGCATAATGTTAGATGTTTGAACAATGCATCAATGCGTGAGTCAATGCAGTCAATCTACTGAAATACGTAGCCATAAACCCTCAGTTCAGCACAGCCTTGTTTTGTTCCCAGTTAATAGGATGCCTTACATTTCCAGCAGAATTAGACAATCACTTATAAAGCTGATAAGAGCAGAAAAAATAGGGCTGTTTCATATGCCATTTTATTAAATTCTTGAGCTTTAAATATAGATAATTTAACTTGGGGTGCTGGTCTGACTGAAAAATTAAGATGTTTTTAGAAAGGTTGTAACTGTTCACTGATGATTAAGCGTTTAGAGCTTGAATTTCAAGAAAAATCTCATTGGCTATGTGTATGTGAAGAACTTAAGAGCTGTAAAACTCTAAAAAGTGCCTTAATGTACCTGACATTTACACAGAAATGTGTCTCATTCACTTAGAGCTTGAGCTTTTCCAGTTCTGACCTCCTGGAGATATTGGGTCGTGGCTCAAAACCTGGTTTCTGGCATTTTGCATCCGTGCTTCTGGTTATTGGATATTGTGATGCCTTTTGCCATGTTTCCTTGATCTGCTTGCCATCAAGCTCCATCATAAATAATTAGTTCAGTATTTTTAAGTAACACTTGTGAGACATGGTTTACTTCTCTTTCAGTAGTCCTAATACAACTAATTTTCACATGTGTTTAATATACTTTTCATTGAATTACTCACGTTATACACTCTCCTTCTTAATGCTGTATTCTCATCCAGAACAACCCACTAAACACCTTGAGATTTGGTGAGCAGAATGATTCTAATCTCTGGTAACAATGTGAAGAGTTCCTGGTACTAAAAAATTAATATGAGGATCTGAAAACTCTATACAGGGGTACATAAGACTCTGCCATATCCATTTAAATCTAAAACCAAAAAAAGCTTGTATAGTAAGAGCCTGAGTGTTTCCTAAGGCCATTAAGCAGGCCAGATTTCAGAATTTGGATTCTACTCAGCTTCTGATCTACCCAGTAACCTGTGCTTCCTCCCTAAAGTTCATTGCAGAACTGACAGCAATAAGAAGTTGGTCAAAATCTGTACTTTGGTCACTTGCTCCATCTTCATATGAGAGAAACTTACAATATTAAGCAGCTACCCTTGAAAACTAAACTGTGACATCAGAATGGCAAGAATACACGGGTGCCCAGGAAAGGCTGTGGAAAATAAGCAGTAAATCTGTTATGACAGGTGAAAAGTAGCATAAATGTTATGATCTTCACTGACAAAAACATATCTTGGTTTAGGCAAGATTAAACTTCAAAGTCTGGTTGTTCTGTGTGCTGCACTAAATTCTGCAACTTTGCTTCTGAGATAAATTTAATTATGGAACAGAAATTAATGGAACATCAACATCATGTAGGTCAGCTGGATAGCTTTGATTATGTGCAAGTTCATGATTTGAGGTGTAACCTCAAAATCAATAAGTCACCTCGGGGAATAGGATAGTGACTTAGCATAGTGCACATGCTGTGCTTTTAGCACATGGTTTAGAGAGCAGAAGTTGCAAACACAGTGATGTTTGTGTCCCCAGTTGCGAGTAATGCACATCTTGGGAAGAGAGTTCTACTTTAGAGATGTCTTTTAAATAATGGTGCTCTGCGGTTTTACACCAGCTAGAGCTTTGGCCCAAACTGTTTGATCTGTCTTTCATGAGGTGAACAGAGGATTTCTGTGCCCAAGCAACTGCAGGAATGATATGTAGGTTAGAACCCTTGGGCAGAGCTGCACTGGAAATGTTCTAATGACTGACAAGTTAAGCCCTTTAAAAATGCAATGACAAAAAAACCAAGCAGATCACTTTAATAGAGCTTACAAGAGCTTATGAAAGGTACATATAGAATATGAAAAACAGTGACATAAGTAATTATTCAAACGATGTCTATTGTTCTCAGCTGGGTTAATGGGCATATAGGGGGGTGTGTTTAAAAAAAAAGCATGATATATTTGGGAAATATCAAATAATTTGTAGGATGAGTTTCCTAAATGTTAGCAAGCTGAGTTCTTTTGTTTAAAAGACAAAAAATCCCCTAAATCCCAGAAGATATTTACAGCAACGGTTTCAAAAATCTCAGCCTAAAAACTAACCTGATTTCTATCAGTGCTAAATCCTTAGCATCTCCTGTTATGAGCAGCTTGAAATGCCCAGTCTCTTCAAATGCTGAAATCATACAATTTAACATCAGGCTTCCTCTCTGTGAAAGTTCATAACATCTTTGCTTAACATCCACATTAATTTTCTTCAGCTCAAAAAACCTGAGAAATTGTAATCAGCAATAAAGTAGCTCCTGAACATAGATTCAGTTATGAGCAGAACCTGCTCAGTTTAAAAGGATATGAAAACTGTTACTCTGTTGGCTTAAAAAGACTGAGAGCACTGTAGAGATGACACATTTGATTTCTGTGGGGAAGGGGAAAACTGACTGCTCTAACAAATGACATTCCCTGTTGGCCAGAAGTAGTGTAGAGAAAATGGCAAGTCTGGTACTGCAGTAGAATATGCTTAGGCAATGAAGTTGAGCTAAAGACAAAAATGTCATGAAAAGCACACCACTCATGTAGGTTTTAACTTGTTGGACTTTGAGATGTTCCAAACAAGTAAGAAAGCTCATCTAAGTGATTGATATTGCAAGAAGGAAGTTAAACAAACAAATAAATTTATGGAGAGAAGCTCCTTATAGAAGTTCCTTATAATACGTTATTTCACTTTCTGTTAAAACAGTTCTGAGCTATATAGATATAGTCAAAAGGGCCTGCTGTGCTCAGCATTTCTGCAAAGTGCATCGCTCAGTGATGTGGCCGAGTATGAACTAATTTGTTGTTAGAGCACCTGCTTTTTTCAGGGTTGTTATCCTGATTTCAGGATCACCTTGAGTACCATCACACAGCACGTTCAGGACAACCAGAAGATCAGGACCAGTCAACATGGCTTTATGAAAGGCAGGTCCTGCTTGACTAACTTGATCTCCTTCTATGACAAGGTGACCCACCTAGTGCATGAGGGAAAGGCTGTGGATGCTGTCTACCTAGACTTTAGTAAAGCCTTTGACACTATTTCCTAGAGTGTTCTCCTGTAGAAACTGGCTGCTCATGGCCTGGACAGGCATACCCTTCAACGGGTTAAAAACTGGCGGGATGGCCAGGCCCAAAGTGTGGTGGTGAATGGAGTTAAATCCAGTTAGTGGCTGGTCATAAGTGGTGTTTCCCAGGCCTCAGTATTGGGGCCAGTTCTCTTTAACATCTTTATTAATGACCTGGACGAGGGGATGGAGTGCACCCTCAGCAAGTTCGCAGATGACACTAACCTGGGTGGTAGTGTTGATCTGCTTGAGGGTAGGAAGGCTCTGCAGAGGGACCTGGACAGGCTGGATCAATGGGCCGAGGCCAACTGTATGAGGTTCAGCAAGGCCAAGTGCCAGGTCCTGTACATGGGTCACAACAACCCCATGCAATCCTACAGGCTTGGGGAAGAGTGGCTGGAAAGCTGCTTGGCAGAGAGGTATCTGGGGGTGTTGGTCAACAGCTGGCTGAATATGAGCCAGCAGTGTGCCCAGGTGGCCAAGAGGGTCAACAGCATCCTGATTTGAATCAGGAATAGCGTGGCCAGCAGGAGCAGGGCAGTGATCATGCCCCTGTACTCGGCACTGGTGAGGCTGCACCTCGAATCCTGTGTTCAGTTTTGGGACCCTCACTGCAAGAAGGACATCGAGGCTCTGGAGTGTGTCCAGAGAAGGGCAACAAAGCTGGTAAGAGGTCTGGAGTACAAGTCTTATGAGGAGCAGCTGAGGGAACTGGGGTTGTTTAGCCTGGAGAAGAGGAGGCTGAGGGGAGACCTTATCACTCTACAACTACCTGAAAGGAGGTTGTAGCGAGGTGGCTGTTGGTCTCTTCTCTCAAGTAACAAGTGATAGGACGAGAGGAAATGGCCTCAAGTTGCCTCAAGGGAGGTTTAGGTTAGATATTAGGAAAAATTTCTTCACTGAAAGGTTTGTCAAGCATTGGAACAGGCTGCCTAAGGAAATGGTTGACTAATCATCCCTAGAGGTATTTAAAAGACAGGTAGACGAGGTGCTTAGAGACATAGTTTAGTAGTGGGCAGGTACAGTTGGACTCAGTTATCTTAACAGTCTTTTCCAACCAAATCATTCTATGATTCTATGATTCTATGACTCTATGATTTAAACAGATTTCGTGTGTGTGTTAATTAAGCCAGTAACAATTGGGGCTTTTATTTTTAGTGCTGTTAGTGCTTGGTCAAGCCTTAAAGCTGTGTGGCTTTTGACACAGTGGTGAAAGAGATGTGTTAATTCTTACAGTCATTGTCTGCCTGGAGTTCAGCTCTTACGATCCATCTAATGATTTCATTTCAACAGCTTTGGGAGTGAAATGATGCTCATTTTTCAGACTGTTTCAAATAAAGTACTGTGGAAAGTGTGAAATTTCACTCTTGCAACACAGAAGTTATGTCATAAGAAAACAACTTAAATCAGTGTTTGGAATAATTATTCTATAGTTCTGGTACATGAGTGCTTGTGTTGTCACATAGAACTTGCCCTCCACACTGTGGTACAAATCAGTGTAGCTACTAAGCACAGCTGAAAGTCACAGAAGAAAATACAAACCCCACAGGAAAATTGAAACTTCTTTGAAATAAACTTTATGCCTGCTGTAGGTGGTGCTCGCACATACCCCACAGAAGGAGAGGCAAAGGTAAGGTTGACAGGTTGATCCCTGAGGTAGCATCTGCTTCTGCCTCCACTGTTACTGCTGAGTAAAAAGCTGGTTCTCTTTGTGTCCTTCCCTTCTATTTTCCTTATTTTCTTTTAAATTGCCAGGGAAGATATAAGTGAACAGTAAAGGAAGAAACAGATGAGGAAATCTTTTATTGTTGCCGCACAACCTGTTGCTGGGTTTGGGACTGAGGGGTGGAATAATTCACTTTATGCAGCTGACTGCACAGATAGGCTCATGGAAGAGGTTTGGTTTTTATAAATTGTTGAGGATTTTTCTGCCTGCTCTGAGATTCTCTCTTCAGTTGTTCACATTCCTTGTGTTTTCCTTTCATTTCTCTATTTTTAATTGCACTGCTGTGTATATTAAAACACAAAGAGATTTTATTTTACTAATCTCCTTGTGCCTATGCATGTAGTGTACCCAACATGGAATAAGGAGTGATTAAAGTCTTTTTTTAGAGGATAACAGAGTGAAGGATGTACAGCTTGTCTTTGCTGTTAAACCTACACAAGTAGATGAAGCAAGAGCTGATTATTAGGACGTCAGATAACTGAATTGTTATTCCTTGGAAAGCACCTGAAGTATTTTTAGATTATATTTTCTTCTGTCAGAGCTGGAACTTCATGATTTTATTTCCTATTTTTTAACATTGCTGATGTATTTGCTTTCTGTTTAGCGGCTCAGTGAAGAAAGTCTGAAGTCTCTCCAAGTTGCTGTTGACAGAAGATGAACACAAAAATGCATTTAAATTCATCAGTATCCCCTAGTTTGTCAGGAACCCTAGTTTTTATTTTTATTACTTAATGATGGGAGGAAGAGGGCCGTACTCTATTTTTTTAGTTTTCCAGGATAATTTTGAGCAGGGCTTAATTGGTATTACTAGTTTCCTGTGGAATGAGTGAGCAGCTTGTGTATTGCTCATTCTTCTTTCCTTAGATGACTTGCAGGACTTTAGAGAGGCATTACACAGCTGGGCTCTCTATCAGGAATTATGAGAGCTACTCACACTGCAAACACCAAGAGAGTTCAGAAGGTCAGAAGGTATTTAGGAGATGTTGGTCTCCTGTTCTTGACTGACAATGATGTGTTGGGTGAGGAAAGTCACTTTTCTTTTCCTCTTTGTCTGACTTATTTAGATCACCAAATGGCACATGTTTTGTTGCTTCTGTGGGCCAAGCGGCACCTTTACAGCAAGTATTATACTACACTGATATAAATAATACGTGCCACCCACAGTAGCTGGTGCCAGGGCCCTTGTCCTTCAGCAGTACAGATGCTGTTCATATGGACCCAGAACTACCCTGGAAGTGTTAGAACTGGATAGATGTAGTGCTCATAAATTATTGCATTATAGGCACACAACTAGATCTGTAAAAAGGACTGTTTCCTGTTGTATGTTGGCCTCATACCAAATGAAAACCCTGCTCTTACTTGCAAACCTTAGGAAATGCTTCAGTCCTGAGAAAGAACTCAAAACAATAGAGTGAACATCAAAGTAACTAGAATCCAGCAGAAGAGATTTAAAATAGATTTAACTGTCCCATTTTGGATAAATTTGCAATAAGAAGGAGAAAACTTTCTCAGGAGAAAATAGTGAGAACATGTACTCTGGAAGGCAAAGTCTTAATAGGCTGCTGATCATGGCTAGTGATGCAGGTAGCAGTATTGTCCCCTTCTTCTGCGTATCATCATGGTACCTCTGGAGAATATGGGACTGAGGATCAGGGAAAAAAAAGTGCTGTCCACTTATATATATACTTTTATGCATTCTTCCTATGCATTTAGAGTCATTCTATCTCCTTTTTTTCTCATTAGAGGTCACCACATAGTCACTATACTAAAAGTCATGGGATTTTTTTTTTCTATAGATATGTAATGAATTCTGATAACATAATTTTTTGCACCATTAAAACTAATAGCTTTTCATTAGCATTTCCACTTATGTCAGCATCTTAGTGTCATATGATTTTATTTACTTTTTCACCACACAAATACACCCTGGGTTTCTGTGTACCATCTGCTGCAGTAGTGTGAGCTGGAGGATTGATGGTGCGATAACACACTCAGAATCTGCTATTGTTAGAGAAGGAATGTCAGGCTCTGCAGCTGTAGGCTCCCAGTATACCACAAATATGAGAAGTAGCAAAGAAGGCAAATCACAGAGTCATCGCAGGATATCTTGTGTGGTTTTTTATATACAGAAGAACAATCTGAAATTCCCAATTAGGCTGTCACACGTGCTTTATGCTACATAACTCTTCCTGTTGATTAAGTGCACCAGATTGTGTGCCCTGACAAGCCCTGTGCAACCTGACATTCAGAAGTTGCAGTGGAATCAAACGAGCAATTTACAGTTTCCATGCTGGGTGGATGGACACAAAAACAAAGAAAATGCAGTTAGGAAAGTATTCTTTTATAAGTGGTTCCAATGACTGTCATATGAAGGTCAATTCCATCAAATATGGTTAAATCTGTAATAGTAACTGTGAAAATCTAAGCAGATATTTCAAACACTGACCACTTCCTTCTGTCTGTCTACATCTGCAAAATCTCTAGCAATCTTACATGCTGTAAAAAGGAGGCAGTTCTTTTTACCTTGATGTCTAATGTACCTCATGAGGATAAAACAGGGCATCTTTTTTTCTGTCTTAATATTTAAAGATAGCAAAGGATGCAAAATTTAATTTTCTTATGTGCTTGAAACATGTGAATTCCTTTCTATAGTTAGATCTTTGAAAATCTGGTGAATATTGTACAATATATCACTGGTGAAAAGAATATGGACTTCATATTGCTGTAAGAATTTTTGGGCTTCAACAAACCATTCAAAGAAGATTTCTCCCTCAGGGCCTGTTAATCACTGAAATTGCTATAAGCCCAATTTTAATGAATCAAGGACATCTTTAATAGCTTTATTTTTTCTTTAAATATTCATGGTATACAAGAGGTTGAAAAAGCAGTTACAAAGTCTAAATTAATTATAACTCTTCAGAAAACAAAACCAGACAACCAGATATACATTTGCAATTTAAAATCAGGATGTTTTTTTGGTGGATCAAGCTTGTTTTCTGCTTTTGAAGGAAGATAGTGAGAACAGCATTCTTCTGTTTGCATAGCTCTGATTGCAGACAGTGATATGCTAACAATGATTGCTGGAATATTCAGAAAACTGCATAGTAAGAACCCATTTACACTTGGACATTTGACTGTGTATCAGTGAAAGTTGTTTTTAAAAGTGCAATAAAATTCTAATATCCTCTGAAAGGTTATTATCCATGTAAAGAAGGCATTTACGTATAAAGCTATGCCAATTTGTCTTGTCAAGATGGGGCTTTTCATGACACCAAATGTGAACTCATTCTCCTCTCACTTACCTTGTGAGTAGCTTTATTCCAATACCACTGAAGTCAATGACAGAGCTGCCATTAATTTCTTCTCAAATAATAGCATGAAACTAATGGTAAAATGGCCATGAGATGGCAATTCCATCTGGCAGCATTTACAAAGGAGATTTGATGAGGAAGTTGGATAAATTCAAAGCCAAAGTGCAGTCATTAGACTGGATTTGCCAAAACAGAAAAATTTACTGTAACAAATTAAAAAACTGACATAAGTTTGTATTAGTGCCATTACATCTAATTGGTGGAATGTAGCAGAACTATGGAGTTATGAGCTGGTAAAGTGGTTTATGGAAAACAATTAAAGTATAAACATTAAGAATGGCTGTACTGAGTGGTTGAGAACAATTGCTAGACATTTCCTGAGGTTGTGCTCTTTCATAGAGATGTTTTAATTGCTAAGGATAGTGTTCTGAAAAGCAAGTAGCTTACTTTATTGCATTCTGTTGTTTCTGTAGCTACCTACTTACCACTCTAGATTGCAAGTAGTTTATTTCTGCTGTTTTGGTCTTTTGTGTTTCTTTAATTTGAAGTTATTTGGGGTTATTTTATTTCTCTCTGCATACTCCTTCCATGGGGGAGACAGATATTAACCTGTCACCAGAAATCCACCTGTCTTACTGTGGCAAGCTCTTAAAGTAGTTTTATCCACAGAAGATGCTTTTATAGTAGTTCTGGGTCAATCTGCTCCTAGCTGTTCGTAATAACAGCTGAAAAGAAGGAAAAGCTAATGATTGGATTAGTATCCAATAGCAAGCATTTCTGTCACTGACTGAACTGTCATATCTGAGAGGACACCTTATTTGCCCTCTACAACTACCTGCAAGGAGGATGTAGTGAGGTAGATGTTGGTCTCTTCTCCCAGGTAACGGGTGATAGGAGGAGAGGAAATGGCCTCAAGTTGCACCAGAGCAGGTTTAGATTGGACATCATGAAAAATTTCATCACCAAAAGGGTTGTCAGGCACTGGAACGGGCTGCCCAGGAAAGTGGTTGAGTCCCCATCCCTGGAGGTATTTAAAAGCCGGGCAGACGAGATGCTTAGGGACATGTTTTAGTAGTGGGATGGCAGGGTTAAGTTAATGGTTGGACTTGAAATCTTAAAGGTCTTTTCCAACCTAAATGATTCTATGATTCTATGATCAAATGAGTCTTTCCTGTAGCATTTAAATATTTTTGTATCTGGACCTTTGTCTGTCCTCATACCAGCTCCCCACTTGTAAATTGGAAGTAGGAATGTTCCTCCTCACAAGCATTTAACTTGATCTCAGAAACCTGTAAGGAGGACAAATATTCCAAAGGTGAAGGGACTTATATATATGACCCTCCTTATCATAATATCTAGCTACAGTAGGCAAATATTGTGAAAATTTCTTTTCAGGCATGAAAATCCCAAAGAAGCAGCTCCCATACAGTATTTAGAAAAAGAATGCTGATATCCCAGATTGCAAAATAGAAAGGTGGGGGAGATGCGCTATAAATATATTTAGCTGATGTAATTCTGGGGTTCAGGGAAAGATGCAAAATCGAATAAAAAAGCTAAACACAGCCTCTTCAAATTAAAAATGGTACTTTTTTCTTTTTTAAAAAAATTATGGTGAACAAAGAATGAAGCAAGTCTGGCAAAGTCATTGTAGGACTATGTGTACTCATTAGTTCCTGTATAGTTATAACTTCCTATGATTTTGTGTTCCACCCCATGATCCTTGTGCTTCTGTGGGAGTGATGGAAAGAGTTCCTGATTCTGCTGCTCCAGATCTGTTGACATTTTCATTCTTTATTCAGTTTTCTCCCCATTCACATCTGTCTTCAGGTAAACAAATCTTTCTTGCAGCCTCCGTATGCATAAGAATTTTCCCATGCCCTAATCAGATTTAACTAAGTCCTTAATTGTCTTATTATATTTGGTCAGATTTTCGAATACAATCATTTGCGTCACTTAGATGACACAGAGTTGTCATAATCTGGCTGCAAATTCCCTGGGGTATAGAGAAAGTGATGGCTGGATAGCATTTGACAGTTTTGAGTTTCCCCCTTCCCCCCCAGCATAGTTGATTTATTGGAAGGGAATGACAGAATCTGGGAGGGGGCAGCTCAGATCAGCTGTTCTGCATCACTCCAAAGCTGGGAAAGAGCATGGCCCAGTGGGTATCAGCCACCTGTAAGATGCAGTGTTGTAAGAGTACCTCAGTTGTTGTCTTTATTTATGTGATATGAACGCAGTAAAATTTGACCACAGAAGTTTGGATAATCACTTATATGTCTCAAATGGGTGAAATACTTAAGTGTTACACTCTGCAAATCCTGATGGTTGTGCTATTTAAGGCAAGTTCTGTTTTTATCAATAGATCATTTTTGACATATGACAAAAAAGAAAGAGAACCTGCAGCAAAATAGATTTAGCTAGGTCTGAATTAGGTTTTAGAGGTCAGCTATTCTCAGTTAATTCAATACCATCTGATTGCTAAAAAGGTACTTAATGAGGCTTAATTAGAAGTGATGTCTTTTACTGTCATCTAATGCGGTTGCATTTATATGAGCTCAAGGATTAGCAGTAGGTTTTTCTCTTTGTGATTCTTCTGTCTCAGTCTAACACAGACCAATAACTGAACCCATCTGCTCCCAGGTTTCCTGTCTGGTGCGTGTAGTGTAGGCAGCATAAGGACAAGCTTCAGAGAATGTATGACCACTGCACAGAAGGAGTATCAACCTTAAATTGCTTGCTAGCTTGATAAACAGAGATGTAAAGCAGTAAATGCTATGGCATTCAAGTTGAAACTTGAATTTTGCATTTGAAAGGAAGAGGAATTTTATGGGAAATTTATGGGAAATACTATTTGAAAATTCTTCCATGTTTTCTATCTATCTCATTCTATTTTTCAATTTTTGAATTCCTTCAAAAACTTAGACTGTGGCATAACACAGTAACACACATAACTGGGTTGTAGTGTTGATCTGCTTGAGGGGAGGAGTGCTCTGCAGAGGGACCTGGACAGGCTGGATCGATGAGCTGAGGCCAACTGTATGAGGTTCAACAAGGCCAAGTGCCAGGTCCTGCACTTGGGTTACAACAACCCCATGCAACACTACAGGCTTGGGGAAGTGTGTCTGGAAAGCTGCCTGGTGGAAAAAGACCTGGGGGTACTGGTTGACAGCCGGCTGAATATGAGCCAGCAGTGTACCCAGGTGGCCAAGAAGGCCAATGGCATCCTGGCTTGTATCAGGAATAGCGTGGCCATCAGGAGTAGGGAAGTGATTGTGCCCCTGTACTCGGTGCTGGTGAGGCCACACCTTGAATACTGTGTTCAGTTTTGGGCCCCTCACTACAAGAAAGATGTTGCATTGCTGGAACATGTCCAGAGGAGAGCCACAAAACTGGTGAGGGGTCTAGAGCACAAGTCTTACGAGGAGTGGCTGAGGGAACTGGGGTTGTTTAGTCTGGAGAAGAGGAGGCTGAGGGGAGACCTTGTTGCCCTCTACAGCTACCTGAAAGGAGCCTGTAGTGAAGTGGGGGTCGGCCTCTTCTCCCTGGTAACAGACGATAGGATGAGGGGGAATGGTTTGAAGTTGCACCAGGGCAGGTTTAGGCTAGACATTAGGAAAAACTTCTTCACAGAAAGGGTTGTCAGACTCTGGAATGGGCTGCCCAGGGAGGTGGTAGAGTCCTCATCCCTGGAGGTATTTAAAAGAGGGATAGATGAGGTGCTTGGGGACCTGGTTTAGTGGTGGGATGTCAGGATTAGGTTAAAGGTTGGACTCGATGACCTTAAAGGTCTTTTCCAACCAAAGCAATTCTATGATTCTGTGATAAGCGCACAAAAAGAAGCTGTTATCTTTTTGAAGAAGATTCAAGAGTAGTTGCTTCTTGGAATTGATTCTATCATCAAATTTTTTTGTAAAGATGTTTCCTGTTTGTCATAACAAGTGTGCCTCTTGCGTATATCGTGCAGTAGTTCCTAAAGGTGTCATGAATATAAAAGAAGACAGCATTAAAAAAATAAGTAAATTGGGAAATAATCTTTAAAGCAAAATCACAGCATTTTAAATTAAATTTCAAGTATTTAGGAGAGAAATTAATCCTTGAGTATTTTGAAAATATTTTTTTAGAACAAAGACAATACCACCAAATGCAAAACCTTTCAAAAATATCTTGGTCTTGAAAAAACTCTAGCATTTTCAATTTTTTTTTAAAGAAAAATTGCTTGAAATTTACAAAATGTTTTCTACTGTCCAGCCAAATGAAACCAGTTTTGTAATCAGACTGCTAAAAGGCTGCTGCATTATTTTCTCTGAGATATGCCTGGTTCCAAACACCAACACTCTGTGGTCTTTTAAGTGAAGCATAAGTGGTGTATACATATAACTAGCCACCGTGCAAACCTGAAAGTACCCATTGCACAAATGTGGTTTTACTGAACTGATATAGTAAGGGCAACCAGACTTGACTGTCACAAAAAAAAAGTTAAGGGTGTTGACATGACAATAAATTAACTGGGTTTGAATTATAGTAAATGTATCTTCATCAAGCTCCCAGATGTGCTTCTCTCACAGTTGAAGGCTATTAAATTCTATACAATAAAAGCCTTGTTAAATTAAAATTAAATGCTAATTTAACACATCTAATGGCATTATCACATTTTGTGCCGAATTGAGGTTTTTAATGACTTCAAATCATGTGTGATATATTTATTGCAAATTTCTGCTGCAGTTGTTCCAGAGAATTTGTTATTTTTATTTATTAAATTATATACTCTTTCCTGTTGATGTTTTACAATAAGCAAAGAAGTCACAAGGGTCAGTGAAGCACAAACTGAAGGCGTAAACAAGGAAGCGGTACACACAAATTACATAGAAATCTAATCATGAAAATGAGGGAGAAATAACATTATAATGAAGAAGATGCAATTAAGATTTACAGGAAGAATTTCAAGTTACACTTTCAGCCATCATAATTGTGCCAACTGAAATGCTAGATGAGTCCTGGTGTACTCATACACTGTTTAGAAGAAAAGGTGTCTTTCTTCTTCAATGAGGTTAGGATATACTTCTTTTCCATACACCATGGTGCTTGAACAACTAACCTTTAACTAATGTGCTAATGCCACTTCCAATTGATGTACCTATTTAAAATGAACAATGCTAGTGACAGAATACTGGAAACAATTAAGCTGAACTTGTCGAAATTAATAGAAGAGACAGTGTTGTGGTTTAACCCCAGCTGGCAACTATGCACTACACAGCCACTCGCTCACTCCCCCTCTGTTGGGGTGGGGGAGAGAATCAGAAGAGAAAAGTGAGAAAACTCATGGGTTGAGATAAAGACAGTTTAATAGGGAAAGCAAAAGCCATGCACGCAAGCAAAGCAAAACAAAGAATTAATTCACTACTTCCCATCAGCAGGCAGGTGCTCAGCCATCCCCAGGACAGCAGGGCTCCATCATGTGTAATAGCTACTTGGGAAGACAAAACACCATCATGCTGAATGTCCCCCACTTTCTCCTTCCCCCAGCTTGATATGCTGAGCATAGAATCATAGAATGGTTTGGGTTGGAAGGGGCCTTTAGAGGTGATCTAGTCCAATACCCCTGCAGTGAGCAGGGACATCTTTAACTAGATCAGGTTGCTCAGAGCCCCGTCCAGCCTGGCCTTGTTTTTTCAGCATCATATGGTATGGAAAATCCCTTGGGTCAGTTGGGGGCCCAGCTGTGTCCCCTCCCAAATTCTTGTGCACCCTCCTTGCTGGTGAGGTGGGGTGAGAGGCAGAAAAGGCCTTGACTCTGTGTAAGCACTGCTCACCAATAACTAAAACATCCCTGTATTATCAACACTACCTTTAGCACAAACCCAAACTATAGCCCCATACTAGCTACTATGAAGAAAATTAACTATCCCTGACAAAACCAGCACATCTTCATTTTAGCCAGCAAAGGCTAATAGAATCAAATGTTTTTCATAAGTACACTTTGTACTGTTTGCGTGTGGTTTTAGAAAAGATGCACACTTCACATTCTTGTCTTATAAAAGCTGTACTGAGCTTGAGCTAAGTGATCTGAGTAGATCCCAGCTGGTTTGAGGTAAGAGTTTCCTTCAGGAAACTCATATTCTTTCATTCTTTCCTTTCTCTGATGTTGCTAGTAAAAGGTACCCCCAGCTAGCCCTCAGGAAGTTTATAGGCCTCCTTCAGGTGCTAGCCAGTAGGGTACATGCGTATTGCTAAGCAGATCTGACCTTTCAAGTGCTGATGGACTTTGTAGGTATACCCTCAGATTTGTTCATGTGAAAAGATACTCCATGAAAAATACCTGTTCACAAGGAAAATGAAAGAATGTAATGTAATATGCAGCATAGTGTTCTAGAATTAACAGAGCTAAGTAAATTTAGTTTCCTGTAGATCTCTGATCTGATTGTGGTCTGTGATCTGATTCATTACCACAGTACCATTTCCATCCTTTAAATCCCTCCATACTTGAAATCTTCTGCCTCACTCTTCCTTTGGATCTGTCTTACAGACATTCTTATGTAATCACCTGTGCAACTTGGTAAATAAACCAGACACCAGACTTCCTGGACAGTGAGTGCTAGCAGCATCATTCTCCAGTGTTCTATCATTATTTTGTTGGAGGAGATAAATTCCCATTGTAATTGTAGTATTTTTTAAAATAAAAAGCTGAAGTAATTATCTAATATATGCTAACTAAAGGTTATGGTATATAGGATAAGGTGAGTTGCTGTGTTTTGCTGAGTGCTTGCATAATGTTTCTGGAATTAGTCAATAACTTACCTACACATTGGTAAAACAATTTAGATTTGTTGTCTCTCCCATTTACTGAATTAAAGAAAAGATGCTAATCTCAGTAATGTATATTGAGATTTTCCTATCTTCCATGCGTTCTGGCTAAGTCTTCATAGTATTAAATGCAAATCTTTTGAGTGCATTTCCACAGAGTGATAGTATATTGCTATTATTTTTGGAACTGTATTTGATGCTGTATAATTATTACTGTAAACTCAGTGGCACCAGAAGCCTTCATTAATCACAAATATTTTGCTCTTCTAGTTATGTTTCTTCCTTCCTTTTTTTCACTGACTTCCGCTTTCTTTCTTATTTTGTTTGAATCACTGGCCCAGAGCAGCTATAAAGCGTAGACATTTATGGCAAAAACAACGAACAGCAAATTCCACACTGGGCAATGTAGGCTGTCATTTGTTTGTTTGCATGCTGAGAAACCTGCCAAAAGTACCAGAACTTCTCTCTGGTGAATAATGTAATAAATTAGATTTCATCACCATGTAATCACAGATCCATGAGAATTGGACATAAAAATCTATCTTCAAATATTTCTCAATGGAGCCCATTGTGCTATACACACTGACTATGTTTGAAAATGTACATGCTTATTAGATGGCTGTGTTTGCTTTTCAAAAAACCCCAGTCTTCATGGAAGAAGCTTCATGGAAGCTCTGCTTGTTACTAGCTAATAAAAATGCATAAAGAAAAGATGATTGCAAAAGTAGAGCATATTTGTAAGCATCTGCTAGATTTATATTTTCTAAATGTGTCAATTTGAGTAGGCAGATCCACAGTTTAGATGAAATAAAACAAGACCAAAAAAGACTTTACAAATATTCTGATTTTATTTTGAAAATGTTACTTTTTCAATACACCACAATGTAAATAAATAAATTACTGGAAATGTTCAAGAAAAGGAAATGAAGCTTATATGGTCTGGGAACCTGAAAGCTACTTCTATTGTGCTTATTGACATGTTTTCATCTTCAAGTACGCATGAGGGCCAGATGCACTGGGATGCATCAGTTGGTTAAAGTATGTCAGTCCAACATTACTGAAGAGCATGCTAAAGCCACAACAAATGGAGAATGTGGCTTCTAACTTAGGAGCTGATTTTCTGAAGTGTTAGTTCCTCAAGAGCTATGTTGAAACTGTTAGTAGGGTTTCAAAATGCTCAACAAAGGAACATATCTGGTTGGATCCACTGGTGTCCTACCCTTCTGCATGGAAGATTTAAGGCATCCTAAATGAGATTAGAAGGTGATAATTTCTAAGTGTTTTTTGATATATAGTGCTAGGTAGATATTGCATTTTGTCAATAACAGTGAGCTGGCAGGAAGACATGGAAATGGGTAGAATCAAGGGAAGGTGCCTGTTGACACCCTGTCCAAGAAAATTTCTGCTTGACAGAAGGTTCCCATATTGTACCCTTTTCTTTTGTGGCATCAGCAGCTTGTTTACAGCCCAGGGATCTATGGACAATGAGGTTTCTTTGGTGGGTGCCTTTTGAAATGTTTCAGAAAGTTTTGTGTGTGTGTGTGTTCATTTTTGTATGTAGACAGCATGCTAAGTCTCAGAATCTTGTTTTATTGTTTTAAATATATCTCATTAACATTATTTCCCCTCTTTTTTTTTTAATTAAGCAATAACTACAACTTTGTGCAAGAGGCTTTTTACTTCTAATAGTCTCTTTTATTCTGCAGTTTAAAAGCAATGTCTTTTTTTCCCTTCCTTTAATGTAGTCTTGAAATTTTTTATACACTTACTGTGAGCTTCAAATAATGGTGTCTTTTAATAGTCTTCCTATCATGGATAAGCATTTTTACCCGTTTAGGTGCTCCTTTTTGCTTGCTTTCAGAAAGCTGTTTCTTTTTCATATAATCCTCTCCTTGGAATTGAGAGTTCCTATGGTTAATTTGTGTGTGTGGCTTCTTCACACCTCCAAAGACAGTGAAATCAATTTTAAATTGAACTTGTTCTTATCTAGAAAGTAGGTCTTCAGTAATTGCAGCTTGTTCTGGGTCCAATGTACTAGTAAGAGAGAAAGGAAGAATTGCTTTTGTGTTTCTGGATTCTCCTTTTTATCAACTAGTAAATTAAAGCATTTTGCTTTTCTGTCTCTTTGTCTTTCAACTTATCATAGGTGTAAGACAGACAACATGGCAAGTATTGTGTAGGCATATTGCAATTCTTTGGACAGCTTTACTTTTAAAAATTATTATTATTACCTTATTTGAACTCTGCATTCAAAGGATGAAGAGGGAGGAAAAGAATTCTGCCTGAACCTTCTTCCATTGTTTCCCTAAACTGTAATTACACAAGGTGTTATAAGATGGTATATGTTTATTGATCATCACTCAAAAGGAAACAAATTTATTAGCATTTAAAATTAATAATCTGATAGAGTCTTTGCCTACTGAAAATTTTGCCTTGAGTCTTTCATTGCAGTATAGCAAAGAATATGTAGAAAGAATCTTACTTTCGTGCAAGATATAGAAATCGCTAATAATGCTGAAAATCCTTGTTTTCCTCAAAAAATAATCCAGGATTTCCTTACAAATTAAGGAGTTAATATTCTATGTGCTTAGAAATAACTTTGGGAACATTTATCTCATCATATTTGAATATTCAAGTCCATGATGTATTTTGAGCAAGTTTTGGGGGAAAGTGTGTTGTTATTAATAGTAACTTGCAGGAACTTTTGCTGAAAATTAAGTTCCTGTTAGACTGCATATCTTACAAGTATGTGATAAATACAGAATCATAGAATCATTTGGTTGGAAAAGACCTTTAAGATCATTGCGTCGAACCATACCTGTCCACTACTAAACTATGTCTCTAAGCACCTCATCTACCCATCTTTTAAATACCTCCAGGGATGGTGACTCGACTGCTTCCCTGGGCATCCCCTTCCAGTGCTTAACAACTTTTTCAGTGAAGAAATTTTTCCTAGTATCCAATCTAAACCTCCACTGGTGCAACTTGAGGCCATACTCATAGCCTTACCCTGGGAAGTTGTAAAATCTAAGACTTGAGTTAGTAAGAAGTTACAATGTTGTTAGGTTCTCATCTTCCAATATTTACTAAGGCTGTTAACTTGATACAAGGAACTTTGATGACGGTATTTTCCTTTTTAGTGCATTTTCAGAAGATTCAGAAGTTCCCCCTCCTATAGGGGAACAAAAAGAAAAGAAAACCCTCTTGTACTCTTAGTATTCAATTCGAACATTCTGTACTCTCTTTCCAAAGTCTCCCTGGTCTAACACTGAACATCCAGAAGAAAGCTGAATCTGTTTTTCAGAAACAGGGATGTGGATTTGAGATCAGTGCATAACACCTTTGGCTAGAAATAAGAGTTTTATTTTTCCATTTCTTTAAAAGATGTGGGCTGTGCTGGGCCAGAGTTTTCACTGAGAGTAATAGCTTGGCTTAACCTCACGAGTAGCTGATCTGTGTTGTTTCACTTTAGTCATCTTTTTTACACTCTCTTGTGGGGAAATAAGAACTCAGATTTATATGTTCTCCTTCACCAAATCACACCAGACCATTCTTACAGGAGCTTTGACCAACACTTCATACATATTTATGATGTAAATTAGAAATATTTAAGGTCAGGTTGGGAACGCGGCTAAATAAAGGATGGATACTTTTTTTTTCTTTTAAAACTTGTGATGTTTTCAAAATGAGTTTGAACATGTTTTGCCTATCATAAAACGTGGTTATGTTTAGATTGCTCAGTTTAGAAAATAGCACTTTCAGTTTAAAGTAATGGAGAATTGCCATATAATTTTTCTCTAATTATTTCTAATGACTAATGCAGTTAAAATTACCTAGTGAACCATTCATCATTTTAGGATGGATACTATTAACTGGTAAGGAATTATTTTTACATAATACAATGTGAATAAGAAGTAATTTATACAGTAAATAGAAGAAAATAAGTGCATCCAGATTAATGAGATATGGCTCTCTATACATACAAAAGAAAACTATACTAAAAAAAAGAGAAGAGATGGATTCCATCCGTTCTGGACGCTGGAGTTAAGTCTGATATTATTTCAAAGGCACTTCTCTTAAAATAGCATAGACAAAGCTGCTTTGATTAGACAAATGATGGTACAGTAAACAGAGTTCAAAGCCTATAAAAAGAGCACTTGTTTTGATAGCTGGTTAAGTGCATTGTCTAATACAGGGGCAGTAAAGAAAACAGTTAAAAGGAGGACAGTTAAAAAAAGCTCCATGCAGGTAATTATTTCAGCCATTCTTATTTTATGATTTTCATCACCAATTGCAAGATTTTTTTTTAAATGAGGCATTGCATTTAAGTAGAGTATTATTTATACTAATAGATATCTAATTAGACTAATTGGCCACCGTAATTGCCTAGAGATCTAGTATATCTTTATTTTAAATGTCGAAGGCCTCATTAAAATTCCTCCATATGGAGAGGAGAAGAACAAGGTACCATTAAACTAATTATTTATGCAAAGTGAAAATGTTCTGCTTTTTTATGTGATATCAAAGATTTGAGCACTTAAGAATGCATCTTGGGAACCCTTTTCCATCCAGAAGGACTTGCCTTGGAATGTGCTACAGGTAGCAAGGATGTGGTAACCACATTCCAGCCACTTGCAAGCACCACAGCACCATGAGGAAGCCAGAGTGGGGCAAGTCTTCAACTTGAAAATGTAATGTCTTGTCAAGAGGTGTAAAAGAGAAGTAGAACAGATGTGCAAGATTTCTGACAAGAGAAATTTTGTTATAATAGCTAATATTTGGCTCAGCAGGAATTTACATTAATATCTATGAGAAAATACCCTAAAATTAGAAGTCAATGTACATACTTGCAAAAGAACTTCAGGTGTTAAGCTTATCTGCTAATTTCAATTAGAAGTTGAATGTTCAGTAAGAATATTGTGTACTACATTTCAATTTATTCATTTTGCTAAGCTCTGAAGAAATTGTAGTGGAATTGTAATTTTCTGTTGTACAGTGGGAGGTTGGTGTTTGTTCTCATAGCTCACAACTAAGAAATCAGTTCCTCATTTTTCAAAGTATCAGTGAAGCCAAACTTCTGAAACTGGCAGCGTAGGTCAGAACAAATACATGAATCTTTTTATGATAGAGAATTAGTTTTTTCTACTTAGTAGCAAATGTTTCCTGAATTGCTTGAAACATCTATTTGTGTTTAGTGAAGTTTCTTGGGATTGAATATTTTATACCTTCTTTTCTTTAGAGGATAGAAAATTGAGCTAACAGCCTGATGAGAGTCTTAAGTACTTCTCTAGTCCTCTTCAAAGCTAGATATAGCTAAAATTATATCAGACTACCTGCATTATGTCTTTATTGAAGAGACTATCCATTGCCAGGCTTGATGGGGCAGATTAGAGACAACAGCTCTGAAACATACCGTGCACATACTTAAGGGTTTATGAATGATGAAAATCCTGCTTTACATATGCAGCAGGGTGTCATTGCAGGACAGTGTTACAAAATATGTATAATCTTGTGAAGGTTTGGCCGTTTCTTTTTCAGCACCTAGGACATTTTTGACAGGTGAACCAGCAGTGTGGCTGCTGGGATGTATTGGGAATGTTACTGCACAGCTGGCGCCTGTCATGGGGTGTTTATCAGTAAGAGGTAGGGACTTCATTTCCATCAGCTTCTGGCAGTACAGGTTACAACTGTCTTTTTCTTTAGGGGCTACTATAATTTTTATCATTAAAGGAAATAATTCCTATATTGAAACAGTGGAAACCTAATGACTGCAGGAGTTTCACTGTGAATGCTAATCCTCTCCTGAGAATAGCTCCCACACAGCAACAAAGATGAACAAGTACGTACTGAAGTGCTCGAAATTCATCTGGGTGCTGTACAAGCCCTCAGTTTATTTCTGTTTTCTAAGGTTTATATTTCTAAATGTTCAGGAAGCAACAACCAGAGAAAAAAAAGCCTATTTAACTCCGGTCCTCTTGTCTCAAGATATCTTCATCCCAACACAGACTATGGGAAAGCTGGTATCTTTCCTTTGGGAACTGGGTGGCATTTTTGTTTCCTGCAACAGCTCTGCCTTTAGTCCCTTCTGAGCAAACTGCAGCACTGAAATCTGTATTCAGACAATCCACTAATCCACCAAGATCCTGCACTGAACTTTATTGAAATTATTATTTGCTAAAAAGAAGGAGTAATTCAGTTATTTAAAGATTGCTGTTGGGCAATGGAAAATGTATGTTCTCTCTCTGTTTCTTTGATCATAGAATCATAAAATCATAGAATGTTTTGGGTTGGAAGGGACCTTTAGAGGCCATCTAGTCCAACCCCCCCTGCAGTCAGCAGGGACACCGCTAACTAGATCAGGTTGCTCAGAGCCCCATCCAACCTGGCCTTGAATGTTTCCAGGGATGGGGCCTCCACTACCTCTCTGGGCAACCCATTCCAGTGTTTCACTACCCTCATTGTAAAGAATTATTGTAAAGATATAATAGTCTAAACCTACCCTGTTTTGATTTAAAACCATTACCCCTTGTCCTGTCATACCTGGCCCTACTAAAAAGATTTTCCCCATCTTTCCTATAGGCCCCCTTTAAGTACTGAAAGGCCTCAATAATGTCTCCCCACAGCCTTCTCTTCTCCAGGCTGAACAACCCCAACTCTCTCAGCCTGTCCTCATAGGAGAGGTGCTCCAGTGCTCGGATCATTTCTGTAGCCCTCCTCTGGATCTGCTCCAACAGTTCCACATCCTTCTTGTTCTGAGGGCTCCAGAGCTGGACACAGTACTCCAGGTGGGGTCTCACCAGAGCAGAGTAGAGGGGCAGATGGGGGCATGATTCCCCCATGTAGAATGATTTTTAAAAATCCTATTAATGTAGAATGTGAAATTACAGTAAGTTAAGAATGTTGTTCTGTCAATTATTTGTTAGATATACAGCTGGCTAGTTTGTTGATTTATGATCTTGTACGTTGTGAGTTTGCAAACTCTTTTTTTGTAACCAAAAGCTTTTATGAAAGTGATTCAAACTTCATAAGCTAATTATCTTATCTAAAATTACTTACTCATATATACTTTATATATGCGTTTAAATGGACAGTACTTATATAGGGTTTCTTATAACTAAAGGATGGCTGACTTATTCCTGGAAGCTTAGAAATTCTCTCAGGTGGCAATTTAAATATGGGTTGAAGTATCATAAGGCAAAAATGAAATAATAAATGTTGATCTGAGACAATATTAGATTTTATGCAGGAAAATTTTTTCTTGCAGCCATTTTTTTGATTCCTTCTCTTGTCACACGTATAAAAATAAATCAACTCTGTTTGGAACAGTTTTAATTTGGGAGTTTTCACATTCTGCTTCAATATCTTGAAACTGTAGTATAAATTTACACTAATCCATTCATTCTTCCTCTCTCATATGCAGTCTGACCTCACATAAACTGGTGTAAACAGAGAAATTACTTGTGCCAGCAAACATACAGTAATTTGAGGCTGTTTAAGTAGAGGTTAGAGTCTGGTCATGAGTATAAATAGAATGTAATCTACTTCCCTGAGGCCTGCAGATTCAGTAACTTTTGATATTTATGAATTCAAACCCTACCAATGGTTAATGCTGACATCCAGCTCCTTGATGCTGCTTAAAATTGGGTGAAGGAAAATTTATGAGAGGACTTTGGGTTCAATTGAAGATTGAGTCTGGAGGTAGAGCTGTGAAAGTGAATTCCTAATATGCTCCATCCCATCCCTTGCATACTCACCTCTGCCCCTATTTTGTGTCTATATAGTCTAGATACTTTTCTGCATATTGTGGCAAGAAATTGTGAAACTGAACTTGTTAAAGAACATTTTTGCCTTTTGAAAAAACATCAGAACTACAATATCCACCAAAAGCCTCCTCACTGTAGATTTCTACTGGGCTGTTTTGCAGGAATGACTTCTAGGTTCATTGTAGAATTGTGTTTACTGAGATGCAAATTTTTTGCTTTCCTCAAATTCCTCACTACTGCAGTGATTGCAAGAACATTTGTGTTGGGGAAAGCAGCACTGATCAGGTCGAATGGGTGACCATAATTTTAATCTCTTTGTCCCTAGATATGAGGACTTGGTCCGATAAACAGCAGGAGTCCCAGAGGACTATCAGGGCTAGCCTTCTCATCACGACAGACATCACCAGAGATGAACCAATGCAAATGTAATGGCAAGACAGCAGAAGAAAAATAAGGGAGTCTGTGGTTTGGACTTCAGGCTGTGAAGTAGAGACTATCTCATCTCCCAGTCATGGTAGTCCTTCCATCAGTTCATTGACAGCCTGTAATATCTTTAATTGGCCAAATACCTTGAAGGTATTTCTATTTGTTGAATCAGCCATGCGGAATGCAAAAAAACCCCCATCTCTTATGGAAACTAAATTACAGGCAACTCTCAAGTGTCTGTGCTGTCAGTTAATGATAGTAGTGTTAAAAAAGATAACCATATTCATTATGTTCATGATTGCATTTTATGCCTTAACTTCATTTTCACAGGGAAATACTCTTATAAGTTTTTTGTCTATTTTATATATGTATGGTTCTACAAATTTTCTGCAGTAGTTGTTTGCATCATCAAGTTTGCTATCATAGAGCTATATTGTAGTTCTCATTCAAAATGAAGGGAGCATAAATTGCTGACTTAAGCAATATAGTGTTTCTGAAGTTTGAAGTAAATCCCACTTGTATAATTATCTTTCACTGTAGTAGGACCAACTAAATCATGACTCTCCTGTACTAGGCATGATGTGCAAGATAGCTTTCATTTTGCCTGATGCTGTAGAAAGACTGAAAGTTTCTACAGCTTGTATAGTAGAGCTAGGCTCTCTGTCTAGGTGCTATAACTCACACCCTTGAAGGTCAGACAGTGAGAAGAAGATGCATGTATACACCAGAAATTTTGGGAATGCCTCTCTGCATATGACCTAAACTTTTTCAGTCCATAGTGGCTTAGGCAGCAAATGAATCCCATCTGGTGACAGAAGCCAGCCTGGATGAAATGGCAAGCATGGAACCAAGGGCATTGGAGCTAACCTCAGCGATTTCCAAAGAGTCAACTAAAATACAATAAAAGAGTCAGTCATTGTCTTTAGATTAAGGCAAAGTAGCATATGTGGGCAGGTTAAATATGTGCATATTAGGAGACTGTGTATATAAAAAATAACTAGTGTTTCTAGGAGACAAGGTAGACATACAAATTATGAGAAATGAAGAAATGTCATAACCATTTGCAGATGTGAACTGAGTTACAGGAAAACACTTTGCATGCAAAAATAACATCATCCTAAGTTTGCAGACAACCAGTAACTGTAGTTCTGAGAGTTGTGACTTGCCATACATCTGACAATAAATCCCCTTCTAGTTTTATCCAAACATCACTGTTCCTTAAAGTATTTAAACTAATAGAAGAATTATTCTGCTTTGAAAACCTCCAGACTATGCTTTCCAAATTTCAATGAGATTAATTTTTAAATAAATTGAGTTACTGTGATCTCCCAGGCTTTACATAGTAGTGAAATGATCAAGAGAGGCCCTGACTGAGTACAGAAATTTTTCGTAAAACTGTATTACTACATAGGACAAACTGTGTATTCAGAAATTCTCCTACTCTGAATTATAAGCATTCCAGCAGCCAAATGTACCTCAGTTTGGAGTGAGGGACCCCAAGCAGTGGGACAGCAAGTTCACTTTAATAAGGAGGTAATGGTGAACCAATTTGGTATTTTCTTTATTTACTTCCTTGGTAGCACTAAGCATTACTATTTTGGTTTGCCAAAAGCATAGGAAAAAATGCTACCGTGCCTATTATTATAGCTTTGGCATGTGATACAGCTTACTGGAACAACCTATGTTTCTGTTTGAGTAACTGGAGTTTAAAGAGCTCCTGTGAAGGGAATAGTGTGATCTGAGCAACTGCTGCTCAATTTGAAATTGTGTTTCAGTTTGCATTTGAAGACACACTTTGGCGAGTGGACGTTGCTAACAGCGTTGAGATGTCCTGCACTGAGCGCCTCCTGTTTCCATAAACGTTAGAAGTGTCAGATGACAAATGTGACTATCTTCAGGGCAAAGAGGTAGGGGCTCACAGATTAGGGTGCTCAGTCATTTAATGTGTCTTTAGCTGAGCTATACTTGATACAAGACAGCTTTGTGTTCCTTGGATAACTGCCTGAAGCAATTGCAGATACTTTGTAACGGAAAAGCCAGTGGAAGTTCCAATACCTAAAAGAGACTAAACACGGGGCTCTTTTTTTTTTTTTTTAAGAGTAAGAGACATGGGAAATTTTGCATCAGTCAGCTTAACTTCAGTTCCCAGAAAAACACAGGAATACAGAAAGGTAACTGTATGGCTTGCTTTGCTTACCTAGTTCTGTATAGTCAACAGAGAAAGGTTTCACCAGAGAGTAATTCAGAGCAGCAAAACTAGGGCTTCTCTGAATCATTCTCTGAAAAAGGCTTTCTTTCCTTTGATGCTCAGAGTCTAAGGTGACTGGACTTTTAAATGGGCTACCTGAATTCTGCATTTCAGATACTCATCCTCTTATATATCAACAAAATATTGTCAGCATTGTCAGTTGGATTAAACATTCCTAATTTTAGGTACCTGAATAAGGAACATAATTATGGTTCCAGTTATCTTTAGACTTCTTTATTAGTGGTGAAAAGTAAGTACTGGTAGTGATAATGTTAGACCATAAATGGGTCATGGGAATCAAATGTAAAAGGGAAATTTCAGATTGCATACCTAGAATTTTCTAACTGTAAGAATAATTAAGTATTGGAATGGCCTGTGGAATGAATAGTTCTAAAGAATATATCAATAAAATAGTTGTTAGGAATGGTTTAGGAGAAGACAATCTCTTTGGATTAGGACAGGAATATAGCAACCTCTTACAGTATTGGACCACCTAGTTTCTATGGTTGTTGTTTGCTAATTGAACCTTCCATTAGACTGTGGACAGGTAAGCTGTGACTGAGCTTGAATGTTTTCTACAGCAGAAGCAAGTACCTCATTAATGGGCTCCAAGGTTGCCTGACAAGTTAATTTTTCCTTTCAGTTTAGACTCAGTGCTTTCCTGTGGTCTGGAGGGATATAAATAATAATAGAGGTAATCCTGTAATAAACAGGGGATAAACATACAACTGAACAGTTAAAGTAGTTCTTTAGTACCTTTTGGAAGATTTACCTACAGTGGTTTACTAAAAGGCACAACTGATCTTATGAGTGACACAATTGCTGTTAATGTACCCATAAGAAGTCAAGTTACACAGAGATTTCATTCACATATTTCCCATATTTAATATATCTACTTACTTTCTGCAGAAGCACTAATGATGGTTGGGAAAAAAAAGCGCGCTATTTTCTCCTCCTGATCTCATAATCAAAACTGGAGTTTTGGATACAGGAGAAATCACAGTAACTGTCAGGCACATTCAGAGGTAGCAGTGTCTCTATGACTGGTCACCATGCGGAAAACAGTAGTTAATAATATGAAAAGAGATAAAATGTAGGACTGAAACAGTCACTTGTATAAATTTCTTTCAGTTTCTAGCCCCATGAGATAGACAGGCAGTTAGATAGGAAGTATGTTATTTCATTCCTTGAAGTGCAGAAGAGTTTTAATTTTAATTGTAAGACAGTAGTGCTGCTCCTCTCAGTTAACTTTGTGAATATCTGAGTCATGTTTAGACATTAGGAAAAATTTTTTCAATGAAAGGGTTGTCAAGCATTGGAATGGGCTGCCCAGGGAAGTGGTCAAGTCCCCATCCCTGGAGGCATTTAAATGATGTTGTAGACGAGGTGCTTAGGGACATGGTTTAGTGGTGGGATGGCAGGGTTAGGTTAATGGTTACACTTGATGATCTTAAAGGTCTTTTCCAACCTAAACGATTCTGTGTTTCTATGTCCTGCGTGACTAGGGGACAAAATCTGAAGTGACTAATATCTGAAAATAGCAGCCATGCCTTAAATTAGGGTCAAAGACTGGGATGGGGGTGCTCTTCTGGAAGTATGGATTAATAGATAAAGCTGAGTGTTAAATCTATGACTGTCACTAATGTAGAGATAAAGCTGCAGTTTGGGTCTTTTTAGAAGTTAAATGTGGCATTCATGCACAGATGAATCAGAAGTCAGACCTGAATGTGCCAGACTTCTATCAACTATCATTAGGCTTTTACAACTTCATTTCTGGTTTTGGTTTTTTTGTTTGTTTGTTTTTTTCAGAAGTTTCCCAGCTTTTGTTCATATTTGTTCAGCATAAGAACAATGGGCCCTTAGCAGCATGCATTTGGCTATTTTCTGCTCAGTTATCAGCCTCCTGAGCAGAGAGCCTTTTATAGGCTGTGACACAATTGTTAATTATGTTCATACTTTGGAATACTAGTGGAAGATTAAGTGATTCAGACACATAAAATTGGCCCACCTTGCATCAATGTGGCATGAAAAAGGCTGATTTGGGACGTCAACCTTGTCACCGAAATTGGGAAGAACGAACCTCGTAACACCAATGTAGTGTTAAAAGGCAGGCATTCTTTATTCACGGCGCCGGATGCACGGGGGATCACTCCACCTAACATGCATACCTACAAGCGGCAACTTGCCCCGTTTATATGTAGCAAAGTATTACATACGCATAAAGTTTCCTGATATGCCTATGCATATGCATAACCTGTCTCCGCTTTGTATTAAAATAGCTTCAGGTGGTCATTTCCATAAATCCCTCCCCACTGCGCTTGCTCAGTGCCTCCTGGTGGTGGTCGTCGGGGGTCGTGGGGATGAGGGCTGCTGGCTCCTCTTCGTCACCCCTAGTAACCTCTCGTTCTTGCAGACTCAGTTGCTCCTTGGCTCTTGCCCAAACTGCAGGGTC